>OX393561.1:38433992-38543992 GCA_947652115.1 Blastomussa wellsi
TCATGACAAACGATCATTGATACGGTGAGTGCACCCCACGTCAGATAAACTTCAAGCAACAGACGCAAAAAGCGATATCACACCCACGCATCGCGAAGCAAGTTTCTTGGAAAAGATAACTTTCCCAGCCCCAACGTGGTTTCGGGAATCTATCAATATGACAGTGCACGTGAGTAACAGTCATAAATCTGACAAACAATATTTTCTATCACAGGTTTACTAAAAACCTGTAATATAATATCCCTCTATTTTGCCTTTGATATCGAGGACTGTATTTGTTAGTAAAGTTATTTTTCACTAAATGTGCCCTTCGCATTTTTTCACTCTGAAACTCAAAGAGGGTTTTCTGAAATTTCTTACATTTTGACCAACCGGCCACCAATGTTACTAAACAGATGGCTAGGTTTCTACGTGCTCGTGCAGGTGCCTCGTTAGCGCAGTAGGCAGCGCGTCAGTCTCATAATCTTGGTCAGAAATCTGAAGGTCGTGAGTTCGATCCTCACACGGGGCACGTTTTTGAGAATTCGTTTCGCTGGTTTGATAAAGTCGAAAGCATTTCTGTTCATCGAAGTCAGCCAAAACAGTCTGTATTGTCAAATTACTTCAAATATAGTTCTCTCTTTTAGTTGGCGTGTGAGTTGTCTTTTTTCAGTCTATCTGCGTCCTTGAATGAGTCGTTAAAATATCATCATTTTCTATTACTCAGATTGCAATACAACACGGGTAAAATTGTAACCAAAACGGGACACGCCCCTTTGTTGGTAGTCAGGGATTTATTAGAGGGACAACAGGAAAAGCATTCGTCGCCCGATATGGGACTTGAACCCATGACCCTCAGATTAAAAGTCTGATGCTCTACCGACTGAGCTAACCGGGCGGCTCGTACAGGTATTTTGTATAACTAAGCATTTTACACTACTGAATACATTTCTTGAACTGTGTGGTGGCAATGAGCGATTGAATGTGAAGGTCAGCGGAGATTTTTATAAAGAAGTCGTTAGAAGTCTTTTTAAATTGCTATCAATGAAACTTTCAGTCGTGTTTAAAGGGTAAATCTTGCGCCATTACATTGTACTGTTCTAATTTCTGACAAACGATCATTGATACGGTGAGTGCACCCCACGTCAGATAAACTGCAAGCAACAGACGCAAAAAGCGATATCACACCCACGCATCGCGAAGCAAGTTTCTTGGAAAAGATAACTTTCCCAGCCCCAACGTGGTTTCGGGAATCTATCAATATGACAGTGCACGTGAGTAACAGTCATAAATCTGACAAAGAATATTTTCTATCACAGGTTTACTAAAAAGCTGAAATATAATATCCCTCTATTTTGCCTTTGATATCGAGGACTGTATTTGTTAGTAAAGTTATTTTTCACTAAATGTGCCCTTCGCATTTTTTCACTCTGAAATTCAAAGAGGGTTTTCTGAAATTTCTTAGGTTTTGACCAACCGGCCACCAATGTTACTAAACAGATGGCTAGGTTTCTACGTGCTCGTGCAGGTGCCTCGTTAGCGCAGTAGGCAGCGCGTCAGTCTCATAATCTTGGTCAGAAATCTGAAGGTCGTGAGTTCGATCCTCACACGGGGCACATTTTTGAGAATTCGTTTCGCTGGTTTGATAAAGTCGAAAGCATTTCTGTTCATCGAAGTCAGCAAAAACAGTCTGTATTGTCAAATTACTTCAAATATAGTTCTCTCTTTTAGTTGGCGTGTGAGTTGTCTTTTTTCAGTCTATCTGCGTCCTTGAATGAGTCGTTAAAATATCATCATTTTCTATTACTCAGATTGCAATACAACACGGGTAAAATTGTAACCAAAACGGGACACGCCCCTTTGTTGGTAGTCAGGGATTTATTAGAGGGACAACAGGAAAAGCATTCGTCGCCCGATATGGGACTTGAACCCATGACCCTCAGATTAAAAGTCTGATGCTCTACCGACTGAGCTAACCGGGCGGCTCGTACAGGTAATTTGTATAACTAAGCATTTTACACTACTGAATACATTTCTTGAACTGTGTGGTGGCAATGAGCGATTGAATGTGAAGGTCAGCGGAGATTTTTATAAAGAAGTCGTTAGAAGTCTTTTAAATTGGCATGCTATCAATGAAACTTTCAGTCGTGTTTAAAGGGTAATTCTTGCGCCATTACATTGTACTGTTGTAATTTCTGACAAACGATCATTGATACGGTGAGTGCACCCCACGTCAGATAAACTTCAAGCAACAGACGCAAAAAGCGATATCACACCCACGCATCGCGAAGCAAGTTTCTTGGAAAAGATAACTTTCCCAGCCCCAACGTGGTTTCGGGAATCTATCAATATGACAGTGCACGTGAGTAACAGTCATAAATCTGACAAAGAATATTTTCTATCACAGGTTTACTAAAAACCTGTAATATAATATCCCTCTATTTTGCCTTTGATATCGAGGACTGTATTTGTTAGTAAAGTTATTTTTCACTAAATGTGCAATTCGCATTTTTTCACTCTGAAATTCAAAGAGGGTTTTCTGAAATTTCTTAGGTTTTGACCAACCGGCCACCAATGTTACTAAACAGATGGCTAGGTTTTTCGCAGGTGCCTCGTTAGCGCAGTAGGCAGCGCGTCAGTCTCATAATCTTGGTCAGAAATCTGAAGGTCGTGAGTTCGATCCTCACACGGGGCACATTTTTTAGAATTCGTTTGGCTGGTTTGATAAAGTCGAAAGCAATTCTGTTCATCGAAGTCAGCCAAAACAGTCTGTGTTGTGAAATTACTTCAAATATAGTTCTCTCTTTTAGTTGGCGTGTGAGTTGTCTTTTTTTCAGTCTATCTGCGTCCTTGAATGAGTCGTTAAAATATCATCATTTTCTATTACTCAGATTGCAATACAACACGGGTAAAATTGTAACCAAAACGGGACACGCCCCTTTTTTGGTAGTCAGGGATTTATTAGAGGGACAACAGGAAAAGCATTCGTCGCCCGATATGGGACTTGAACCCATGACCCTCAGATTAAAAGTCTGATGCTCTACCGACTGAGCTAACCGGGCGGCTCGTACAGGTATTTTGTATAACTAAGCATTTTACACTACTGAATACATTTCTTGAACTGTGTGGTGGCAATGAGCGATTGAATGTGAAGGTCAGCGGAGATTTTTATAAAGAAGTCGTTAGAAGTCTTTTAAATTGCTATCAATGAAACTTTCAGTCGTGTTTAAAGGGTAATTCTTGCGCCATTGCATTGTACTGTTCTAATTTCTGACAAACGATCATTGATACGGTGAGTGCACCCCACGTCAGATAAACTTCAAGCAACAGACGCAAAAAGCGATATCACACCCACGCATCGCGAAGCAAGTTTCTTGGAAAAGATAACTTTCCCAGCCCCAACGTGGTTTCGGGAATCTATCAATATGACAGTGCACGTGAGTAACAGTCATAAATGTGACAAAGAATATTTTCTATCACAGGTTTACTAAAAAGCTGTAATATAATATCCCTCTATTTTGCCTTTGATATCGAGGACTGTATTTGTTAGTAAAGTTATTTTTCACTAAATGTGCCCTTCGCATTTTTTCACTCTGAAACTCAAAGAGGGTTTTCTGAAATTTCTTAGGTTTTGACCAACCGGCCACCAATGTTACTAAACAGATGGCTAGGTTTCTACGTGCTCGTGCAGGTGCCTCGTTAGCGCAGTAGGCAGCGCGTCAGTCTCATAATCTTCGTCAGAAATCTGAAGGTCGTGAGTTCGATCCTCACACGGGGCACATTTTTGAGAATTCGTTTGGCTAGTTTGATAAAGTCGAAAGCAATTCTGTTCATCGAAGTCAGCCAAAACAGTCTGTATTGTCAAATTACTTCAAATATAGTTCTCTCTTTTAGTTGGCGTGTGAGTTGTCTTTTTTCAGTCTATCTGTGTCCTTGAATGAGTCGTTAAAATATCATCATTTTCTATTACTCAGATTGCAATACAACACGGGTAAAATTGTAACCAAAACGGGACACGCCCCTTTGTTGGTAGTCAGGGATTTATTAGAGGGACAACAGGAAAAGCATTCGTCGCCCGATATGGGACTTGAACCCATGACCCTCAGATTAAAAGTCTGATGCTCTACCGACTGAGCTAACCGGGCGGCTCGTACAGGAATTTTGTACAACTGAGCATTTTACACTACTGAATACATTTCTTGAACTGTGTGGTGGCAATGAGCGATTGAATGTGAAGGTCAGCGGAGATTTTTATAAAGAAGTCGTTAGAAGTCTTTTAAATTGCTATCAATGAAACTTTCAGTCGTGTTTAAAGGGTAATTCTTGCGCCATTACATTGTACTGTTCTAATTTCTGACAAACGATCATTGATACGGTGAGTGCACCCCACGTCAGATAAACTTCAAGCAACAGACGCAAAAAGTGATATCACACCCACGCATCGCGAAGCAAGTTTCTTGGAAAAGATAACTTTCCCAGCCCCAACGTGGTTTCGGGAATCTATCAATATGACAGTGCACGTGAGTAACAGTCATAAATGTGACAAAGAATATTTTCTATCACAGGTTTACTAAAAAGCTGTAATATAATATCCCTCTATTTTGCCTTTGATATCGAGGACTGTATTTGTTAGTAAAGTTATTTTTCACTAAATGTGCCCTTCGCATTTTTTCACTCTGAAATTCAAAGAGGGTTTTCTGAAATTTCTTAGGTTTTGACCAACCGGCCACCAATGTTACTAAACAGATGGCTAGGTTTCTACGTGCTCGTGCAGGTGCCTCGTTAGCGCAGTAGGCAGCGCGTCAGTCTCATAATCTTGGTCAGAAATCTGAAGGTCGTGAGTTCGATCCTCACACGGGGCACATTTTTGAGAATTCGTTTGGCTGGTTTGATAAAGTCGAAAGCATTTCTGTTCATCGAAGTCAGCCAAAACAGTCTGTATTGTCAAATTACTTCAAATATAGTTCTCTCTTTTAGTTGGCGTGTGAGTTGTTTTTTTTCAGTCTATCTGCGTCCTTGAATGAGTCGTTAAAATATCATCATTTTCTATTACTCAGATTGCAATACAACACGGGTAAAATTGTAACCAAAACGGGACACGCCCCTTTGTTGGTAGTCAGGGATTTATTAGAGGGACAACAGGAAAAGCATTCGTCGCCCGATATGGGACTTGAACCCATGACCCTCAGATTAAAAGTCTGATGCTCTACCGACTGAGCTAACCGGGCGGCTCGTACAGGTATTTTGTATAACTAAGCATTTTACACTACTGAATACATTTCTTGAACTGTGTGGTGGCAATGAGCGATTGAATGTGAAGGTCAGCGGAGATTTTTATAAAGAAGTCGTTAGAAGTCTTTTTAAATTGCTATCAATGAAACTTTCAGTCGTGTTTAAAGGGTAATTCTTGCGCCATTACATTGTACTGTTCTAATTTCTGACAAACGATCATTGATACGGTGAGTGCACCCCACGTCAGATAAACTTCAAGCAACAGACGCAAAAAGCGATATCACACCCACGCATCGCGAAGCAAGTTTCTTGGAAAAGATAACTTTCCCAGCCCCAACGTGGTTTCGGGAATCTATCAATATGACAGTGCACGTGAGTAACAGTCATAAATCTGACAAAGAATATTTTCTATCACAGGTTTACTAAAAAGCTGTAATATAATATCCCTCTATTTTGCCTTTGATATCGAGGACTGTATTTGTTAGTAAAGTTATTTTTCACTAAATGTGCAATTCGCATTTTTTCACTCTGAAATTCAAAGAGGGTTTTCTGAAATTTCTTAGGTTTTGACCAACCGGCCACCAATGTTACTAAACAGATGGCTAGGTTTCTACGTGCTCGTGCAGGTGCCTCGTTAGCGCAGTAGGCAGCGCGTCAGTCTCATAATCTTGGTCAGAAATCTGAAGGTCGTGAGTTCGATCCTCACACGGGGCACATTTTTGAGAATTCGTTTGGCTGGTTTGATAAAGTCGAAAGCAATTCTGTTCATCGAAGTCAGCCAAAACAGTCTGTATTGTCAAATTTCTTCAAATATAGTTCTCTCTTCTAGTTGGCGTGTGAGTTGTCTTTTTTCAGTCTATCTGCGTCCTTGAATGAGTCGTTAAAATATCATCATTTTCTATTACTCAGATTGCAATACAACACGGGTAAAATTGTAACCAAAACGGGACACGCCCCTTTGTTGGTAGTCAGGGATTTATTAGAGGGACAACAGGAAAAGCATTCGTAGCCCGATATGGGACTTGAACCCATGACCCTCAGATTAAAAGTCTGATGCTCTACCGACTGAGGTAACCGGGCGGCTCGTACAGGTATTTTGTATAACTAAGCATTTTACACTACTGAATACATTTCTTGAACTGTGTGGTGGCAATGAGCGATTGAATGTGAAGGTCAGCGGAGATTTTTATAAAGAAGTCGTTAGAAGTCTTTTTAAATTGCTATCAATGAAACTTTCAGTCGTGTTTAAAGGGTAATTCTTGCGCCATTACATTGTACTGTTCTAATTTCTGACAAACGATCATTGATACGGTGAGTGCACCCCACGTCAGATAAACTTCAAGCAACAGACGCAAAAAGCGATATCACACCCACGCATCGCGAAGCAAGTTTCTTGGAAAAGATAACTTTCCCAGCCCCAACGTGGTTTCGGGAATCTATCAATATGACAGTGCACGTGAGTAACAGTCATAAATCTGACAAAGAATATTTTCTATCACAGGTTTACTAAAAAGCTGTAATATAATATCCCTCTATTTTGCCTTTGATATCGAGGACTGTATTTGTTAGTAAAGTTATTTTTCACTAAATGTGCAATTCGCATTTTTTCACTCTGAAATTCAAAGAGGGTTTTCTGAAATTTCTTAGGTTTTGACCAACCGGCCACCAATGTTACTAAACAGATGGCTAGGTTTCTACGTGCTTGTGCAGGTGCCTCGTTAGCGCAGTAGGCAGCGCGTCAGTCTCATAATCTTGGTCAGAAATCTGAAGGTCGTGAGTTCGATCCTCACACGGGGCACATTTCTGAGAATTCGTTTGGCTGGTTTGATAAAGTCGAAAGCAATTCTGTTCATCGAAGTCAGCCAAAACAGTCTGTATTGTCAAATTACTTCAAATATAGTTCTCTCTTTTAGTTGGCGTGTGAGTTGTCTTTTTTCAGTCTATCTGCGTCCTTGAATGAGTCGTTAAAATATCATCATTTTCTATTACTCAGATTGCAATACAACACGGGTAAAATTGTAACCAAAACGGGACACGCCCCTTTGTTGGTAGTCAGGGATTTATTAGAGGGACAACAGGAAAAGCATTCGTCGCCCGATATGGGACTTGAACCCATGACCCTCAGATTAAAAGTCTGATGCTCTACCGACTGAGCTAACCGGGCGGCTCGTACAGGTATTTTGTATAACTAAGCATTTTACACTACTGAATACATTTCTTGAACTGTGTGGTGGCAATGAGCGATTGAATGTGAAGGTCAGCGGAGATTTTTATAAAGAAGTCGTTAGAAGTCTTTTAAATTGCTATCAATGAAACTTTCAGTCGTGTTTAAAGGGTAATTCTTGCGCCATTACATTGTACTGTTCTAATTTCTGACAAACGATCATTGATACGGTGAGTGCACCCCACGTCAGATAAACTTCAAGCAACAGACGCAAAAAGCGATATCACACCCACGCATCGCGAAGCAAGTTTCTTGGAAAAGATAACTTTCCCAGCCCCAACGTGGTTTCGGGAATCTATCAATATGACAGTGCACGTGAGTAACAGTCATAAATGTGACAAAGAATATTTTCTATCACAGGTTTACTAAAAAGCTGTAATATAATATCCCTCTATTTTGCCTTTGATATCGAGGACTGTATTTGTTAGTAAAGTTATTTTTCACTAAATGTGCCCTTCGCATTTTTTCACTCTGAAACTCAAAGAGGGTTTTCTGAAATTTCTTAGGTTTTGACCAACCGGCCACCAATGTTACTAAACAGATGGCTAGGTTTCTACGTGCTCGTGCAGGTGCCTCGTTAGCGCAGTAGGCAGCGCGTCAGTCTCATAATCTTGGTCAGAAATCTGAAGGTCGTGAGTTCGATCCTCACACGGGGCACATTTTTGAGAATTCGTTTCGCTGGTTTGATAAAGTCGAAAGCATTTCTGTTCATCGAAGTCAGCCAAAACAGTCTGTATTGTCAAATTACTTCAAATATAGTTCTCTCTTTTAGTTGGCGTGTGAGTTGTCTTTTTTCAGTCTATCTGCGTCCTTGAATGAGTCGTTAAAATATCATCATTTTCTATTACTCAGATTGCAATACAACACGGGTAAAATTGTAACCAAAACGGGACACGCCCCTTTGTTGGTAGTCAGGGATTTATTAGAGGGACAACAGGAAAAGCATTCGTCGCCCGATATGGGACTTGAACCCATGACCCTCAGATTAAAAGTCTGATGCTCTACCGACTGAGCTAACCGGGCGGCTCGTACAGGTATTTTGTATAATTAAGCATTTTACACTACTGAATACATTTCTTGAACTGTGTGGTTGCAATGAGCGATTGAATGTGAAGGTCAGCGGAGATTTTTATAAAGAAGTCGTTAGAAGTCTTTTTAAATTGCTATCAATGAAACTTTCAGTCGTGTTTAAAGGGTAATTCTTGCGCCATTACATTGTACTGTTGTAATTTCTGACAAACGATCATTGATACGGTGAGTGCACCCCACGTCAGATAAACTTCAAGCAACAGACGCAAAAAGCGATATCACACCCACGCATCGCGAAGCAAGTTTCTTGGAAAAGATAACTTTCCCAGCCCCAACGTGGTTTCGGGAATCTATCAACATGACAGTGCACGTGAGTAACAGTCATAAATCTGACAAAGAATATTTTCTATCACAGGTTTACTAAAAACCTGTAATATAATATCCCTCTATTTTGCCTTTGATATCGAGGACTGTATTTGTTAGTAAAGTTATTTTTCACTAAATGTGCAATTCGCATTGTTTCACTCTGAAATTCAAAGAGGGTTTTCTGAAATTTCTTAGGTTTTGACCAACCGGCCACCAATGTTACTAAACAGATGGCTAGGTTTTTCGCAGGTGCCTCGTTAGCGCAGTAGGCAGCGCGTCAGTCTCATAATCTTGGTCAGAAATCTGAAGGTCGTGAGTTCGATCCTCACACGGGGCACATTTTTTAGAATTCGTTTGGCTGGTTTGATAAAGTCGAAAGCAATTCTGTTCATCGAAGTCAGCCAAAACAGTCTGTGTTGTGAAATTACTTCAAATATAGTTCTCTCTTTTAGTTGGCGTGTGAGTTGTCTTTTTTTCAGTCTATCTGCGTCCTTGAATGAGTCGTTAAAATATCATCATTTTCTATTACTCAGATTGCAATACAACACGGGTAAAATTGTAACCAAAACGGGACACGCCCCTTTGTTGGTAGTCAGGGATTTATTAGAGGGACAACAGGAAAAGCATTCGTCGCCCGATATGGGACTTGAACCCATGACCCTCAGATTAAAAGTCTGATGCTCTACCGACTGAGCTAACCGGGCGGCTCGTACAGGTATTTTGTATAACTAAGCATTTTACACTACTGAATACATTTCTTGAACTGTGTGGTGGCAATGAGCGATTGAATGTGAAGGTCAGCGGAGATTTTTATAAAGAAGTCGTTAGAAGTCTTTTAAATTGCTATCAATGAAACTTTCAGTCGTGTTTAAAGGGTAATTCTTGCGCCATTGCATTGTACTGTTCTAATTTCTGACAAACGATCATTGATACGGTGAGTGCACCCCACGTCAGATAAACTTCAAGCAACAGACGCAAAAAGCGATATCACACCCACGCATCGCGAAGCAAGTTTCTTGGAAAAGATAACTTTCCCAGCCCCAACGTGGTTTCGGGAATCTATCAATATGACAGTGCACGTGAGTAACAGTCATAAATGTGACAAAGAATATTTTCTATCACAGGTTTACTAAAAAGCTGTAATATAATATCCCTCTATTTTGCCTTTGATATCGAGGACTGTATTTGTTAGTAAAGTTATTTTTCACTAAATGTGCCCTTCGCATTTTTTCACTCTGAAACTCAAAGAGGGTTTTCTGAAATTTCTTAGGTTTTGACCAGCCGGCCACCAATGTTACTAAACAGATGGCTAGGTTTCTACGTGCTCGTGCAGGTGCCTCGTTAGCGCAGTAGGCAGCGCGTCAGTCTCATAATCTTCGTCAGAAATCTGAAGGTCGTGAGTTCGATCCTCACACGGGGCACATTTTTGAGAATTCGTTTGGCTAGTTTGATAAAGTCGAAAGCAATTCTGTTCATCGAAGTCAGCCAAAACAGTCTGTATTGTCAAATTACTTCAAATATAGTTCTCTCTTTTAGTTGGCGTGTGAGTTGTCTTTTTTCAGTCTATCTGTGTCCTTGAATGAGTCGTTAAAATATCATCATTTTCTATTACTCAGATTGCAATACAACACGGGTAAAATTGTAACCAAAACGGGACACGCCCCTTTTTTGGTAGTCAGGGATTTATTAGAGGGACAACAGGAAAAGCATTCGTCGCCCGATATGGCACTTGAACCCATGACCCTCAGATTAAAAGTCTGATGCTCTACCGACTGAGCTAACCGGGCGGCTCGTACAGGTATTTTGTATAACTAAGCATTTTACACTACTGAATACATTTCTTGAACTGTGTGGTGGCAATGGGCGATTGAATGTGAAGGTCAGCGGAGATTTTTATAAAGAAGTCTTTAGAAGTCTTTTTAAATTGCTATCAATGAAACTTTCAGTCGTGTTTAAAGGGTAATTCTTGCGCCATTACATTGTACTGTTCTAATTTCTGACAAACGATCATTGATACGGTGAGTGCACCCCACGTCAGATAAACTTCAAGCAACAGACGCAAAAAGCGATATCACACCCACGCATCGCGAAGCAAGTTTCTTGGAAAAGATAACTTTCCCAGCCCCAACGTGGTTTCGGGAATCTATCAATATGACAGTGCACGTGAGTAACAGTCATAAATCTGACAAAGAATATTTTCTATCACAGGTTTACTAAAAAGCTGTAATATAATATCCCTCTATTTTGCCTTTGATATCGAGGACTGTATTTGTTAGTAAAGTTATTTTTCACTAAATGTGCCCTTCGCATTTTTTCACTCTGAAACTCAAAGAGGGTTTTCTGAAATTTCTTACGTCTTGACCAACCGGCCACCAATGTTACTAAACAGATGGCTAGGTTTCTACGTGCTCGTGCAGGTGCCTCGTTAGCGCAGTAGGCAGCGCGTCAGTCTCATAATCTTGGTCAGAAATCTGAAGGTCGTGAGTTCGATCCTCACACGGGGCACATTTTTGAGAATTCGTTTGGCTGGTTTGATAAAGTCGAAAGCATTTCTGTTCATCGAAGTCAGCCAAAACAGTCTGTATTGTCAAATTACTTCAAATATAGTTCTCTCTTTTAGTTGGCGTGTGAGTTGTCTTTTTTCAGTCTATCTGCGTCCTTGAATGAGTCGTTAAAATATCATCATTTTCTATTACTCAGATTGCAATACAACACGGGTAAAATTGTAACCAAAACGGGACACGCCCCTTTGTTGGTAGTCAGGGATTTATTAGAGGGACAACAGGAAAAGCATTCGTCGCCCGATATGGGACTTGAACCCATGACCCTCAGATTAAAAGTCTGATGCTCTACCGACTGAGCTAACCGGGCGGCTCGTACAGGAATTTTGTACAACTGAGCATTTTACACTACTGAATACATTTCTTGAACTGTGTGGTGGCAATGAGCGATTGAATGTGAAGGTCAGCGGAGATTTTTATAAAGAAGTCGTTAGAAGTCTTTTAAATTGCTATCAATGAAACTTTCAGTCGTGTTTAAAGGGTAATTCTTGCGCCATTACATTGTACTGTTCTAATTTCTGACAAACGATCATTGATACGGTGAGTGCACCCCACGTCAGATAAACTTCAAGCAACAGACGCAAAAAGCGATATCACACCCACGCATCGCGAAGCAAGTTTCTTGGAAAAGATAACTTTCCCAGCCCCAACGTGGTTTCGGGAATCTATCAATATGACAGTGCACGTGAGTAACAGTCATAAATGTGACAAAGAATATTTTCTATCACAGGTTTACTAAAAAGCTGTAATATAATATCCCTCTATTTTGCCTTTGATATCGAGGACTGTATTTGTTAGTAAAGTTATTTTTCACTAAATGTGCCCTTCGCATTTTTTCACTCTGAAATTCAAAGAGGGTTTTCTGAAATTTCTTAGGTTTTGACCAACCGGCCACCAATGTTACTAAACAGATGGCTAGGTTTCTACGTGCTCGTGCAGGTGCCTCGTTAGCGCAGTAGGCAGCGCGTCAGTCTCATAATCTTGGTCAGAAATCTGAAGGTCGTGAGTTCGATCCTCACACGGGGCACATTTTTGAGAATTCGTTTGGCTGGTTTGATAAAGTCGAAAGCATTTCTGTTCATCGAAGTCAGCCAAAACAGTCTGTATTGTCAAATTACTTCAAATATAGTTCTCTCTTTTAGTTGGCGTGTGAGTTGTCTTTTTTCAGTCTATCTGCGTCCTTGAATGAGTCGTTAAAATATCATCATTTTCTATTACTCAGATTGCAATACAACACGGGTAAAATTGTAACCAAAACGGGACACGCCCCTTTGTTGGTAGTCAGGGATTTATTAGAGGGACAACAGGAAAAGCATTCGTCGCCCGATATGGGACTTGAACCCATGACCCTCAGATTAAAAGTCTGATGCTCTACCGACTGAGCTAACCGGGCGGCTCGTACAGGTATTTTGTATAACTAAGCATTTTACACTACTGAATACATTTCTTGAACTGTGTGGTGGCAATGAGCGATTGAATGTGAAGGTCAGCGGAGATTTTTATAAAGAAGTCGTTAGAAGTCTTTTTAAATTGCTATCAATGAAACTTTCAGTCGTGTTTAAAGGGTAATTCTTGCGCCATTACATTGTACTGTTCTAATTTCTGACAAACGATCATTGATACGGTGAGTGCACCCCACGTCAGATAAACTTCAAGCAACAGACGCAAAAAGCGATATCACACCCACGCATCGCGAAGCAAGTTTCTTGGAAAAGATAACTTTCCCAGCCCCAACGTGGTTTCGGGAATCTATCAATATGACAGTGCACGTGAGTAACAGTCATAAATCTGACAAAGAATATTTTCTATCACAGGTTTACTAAAAAGCTGTAATATAATATCCCTCTATTTTGCCTTTGATATCGAGGACTGTATTTGTTAGTAAAGTTATTTTTCACTAAATGTGCAATTCGCATTTTTTCACTCTGAAATTCAAAGAGGGTTTTCTGAAATTTCTTAGGTTTTGACCAACCGGCCACCAATGTTACTAAACAGATGGCTAGGTTTCTACGTGCTCGTGCAGGTGCCTCGTTAGCGCAGTAGGCAGCGCGTCAGTCTCATAATCTTGGTCAGAAATCTGAAGGTCGTGAGTTCGATCCTCACACGGGGCACATTTCTGAGAATTCGTTTGGCTGGTTTGATAAAGTCGAAAGCAATTCTGTTCATCGAAGTCAGCCAAAACAGTCTGTATTGTCAAATTACTTCAAATATAGTTCTCTCTTCTAGTTGGCGTGTGAGTTGTCTTTTTTCAGTCTATCTGCGTCCTTGAATGAGTCGTTAAAATATCATCATTTTCTATTACTCAGATTGCAATACAACACGGGTAAAATTGTAACCAAAACGGGACACGCCCCTTTGTTGGTAGTCAGGGATTTATTAGAGGGACAACAGGAAAAGCATTCGTAGCCCGATATGGGACTTGAACCCATGACCCTCAGATTAAAAGTCTGATGCTCTACCGACTGAGCTAACCGGGCGGCTCGTACAGGTATTTTGTATAACTAAGCATTTTACACTACTGAATACATTTCTTGAACTGTGTGGTGGCAATGAGCGATTGAATGTGAAGGTCAGCGGAGATTTTTATAAAGAAGTCGTTAGAAGTCTTTTTAAATTGCTATCAATGAAACTTTCAGTCGTGTTTAAAGGGTAATTCTTGCGCCATTACATTGTACTGTTCTAATTTCTGACAAACGATCATTGATACGGTGAGTGCACCCCACGTCAGATAAACTTCAAGCAACAGACGCAAAAAGCGATATCACACCCACGCATCGCGAAGCAAGTTTCTTGGAAAAGATAACTTTCCCAGCCCCAACGTGGTTTCGGGAATCTATCAATATGACAGTGCACGTGAGTAACAGTCATAAATCTGACAAAGAATATTTTCTATCACAGGTTTACTAAAAAGCTGTAATATAATATCCCTCTATTTTGCCTTTGATATCGAGGACTGTATTTGTTAGTAAAGTTATTTTTCACTAAATGTGCAATTCGCATTTTTTCACTCTGAAATTCAAAGAGGGTTTTCTGAAATTTCTTAGGTTTTGACCAACCGGCCACCAATGTTACTAAACAGATGGCTAGGTTTCTACGTGCTCGTGCAGGTGCCTCGTTAGCGCAGTAGGCAGCGCGTCAGTCTCATAATCTTGGTCAGAAATCTGAAGGTCGTGAGTTCGATCCTCACACGGGGCACATTTTTGAGAATTCGTTTGGCTGGTTTGATAAAGTCGAAAGCAATTCTGTTCATCGAAGTCAGCCAAAACAGTCTGTATTGTCAAATTACTTCAAATATAGTTCTCTCTTTTAGTTGGCGTGTGAGTTGTCTTTTTTCAGTCTATCTGCGTCCTTGAATGAGTCGTTAAAATATCATCATTTTCTATTACTCAGATTGCAATACAACACGGGTAAAATTGTAACCAAAACGGGACACGCCCCTTTTTTGGTAGTCAGGGATTTATTAGAGGGACAACAGGAAAAGCATTCGTCGCCCGATATGGCACTTGAACCCATGACCCTCAGATTAAAAGTCTGATGCTCTACCGACTGAGCTAACCGGGCGGCTCGTACAGGTATTTTGTATAACTAAGCATTTTACACTACTGAATACATTTCTTGAACTGTGTGGTGGCAATGGGCGATTGAATGTGAAGGTCAGCGGAGATTTTTATAAAGAAGTCTTTAGAAGTCTTTTTAAATTGCTATCAATGAAACTTTCAGTCGTGTTTAAAGGGTAATTCTTGCGCCATTACATTGTACTGTTCTAATTTCTGACAAACGATCATTGATACGGTGAGTGCACCCCACGTCAGATAAACTTCAAGCAACAGACGCAAAAAGCGATATCACACCCACGCATCGCGAAGCAAGTTTCTTGGAAAAGATAACTTTCCCAGCCCCAACGTGGTTTCGGGAATCTATCAATATGACAGTGCACGTGAGTAACAGTCATAAATCTGACAAAGAATATTTTCTATCACAGGTTTACTAAAAAGCTGTAATATAATATCCCTCTATTTTGCCTTTGATATCGAGGACTGTATTTGTTAGTAAAGTTATTTTTCACTAAATGTGCCCTTCGCATTTTTTCACTCTGAAACTCAAAGAGGGTTTTCTGAAATTTCTTACGTCTTGACCAACCGGCCACCAATGTTACTAAACAGATGGCTAGGTTTCTACGTGCTCGTGCAGGTGCCTCGTTAGCGCAGTAGGCAGCGCGTTAGTCTCATAATCTTGGTCAGAAATCTGAAGGTCGTGAGTTCGATCCTCACACGGGGCACATTTTTGAGAATTCGTTTGGCTGGTTTGATAAAGTCGAAAGCATTTCTGTTCATCGAAGTCAGCCAAAACAGTCTGTATTGTCAAATTACTTCAAATATAGTTCTCTCTTTTAGTTGGCGTGTGAGTTGTCTTTTTTCAGTCTATCTGCGTCCTTGAATGAGTCGTTAAAATATCATCATTTTCTATTACTCAGATTGCAATACAACACGGGTAAAATTGTAACCAAAACGGGACACGCCCCTTTGTTGGTAGTCAGGGATTTATTAGAGGGACAACAGGAAAAGCATTCGTCGCCCGATATGGGACTTGAACCCATGACCCTCAGATTAAAAGTCTGATGCTCTACCGACTGAGCTAACCGGGCGGCTCGTACAGGAATTTTGTACAACTGAGCATTTTACACTACTGAATACATTTCTTGAACTGTGTGGTGGCAATGAGCGATTGAATGTGAAGGTCAGCGGAGATTTTTATAAAGAAGTCGTTAGAAGTCTTTTAAATTGCTATCAATGAAACTTTCAGTCGTGTTTAAAGGGTAATTCTTGCGCCATTACATTGTACTGTTCTAATTTCTGACAAACGATCATTGATACGGTGAGTGCACCCCACGTCAGATAAACTTCAAGCAACAGACGCAAAAAGCGATATCACACCCACGCATCGCGAAGCAAGTTTCTTGGAAAAGATAACTTTCCCAGCCCCAACGTGGTTTCGGGAATCTATCAATATGACAGTGCACGTGAGTAACAGTCATAAATGTGACAAAGAATATTTTCTATCACAGGTTTACTAAAAAGCTGTAATATAATATCCCTCTATTTTGCCTTTGATATCGAGGACTGTATTTGTTAGTAAAGTTATTTTTCACTAAATGTGCCCTTCGCATTTTTTCACTCTGAAATTCAAAGAGGGTTTTCTGAAATTTCTTAGGTTTTGACCAACCGGCCACCAATGTTACTAAACAGATGGCTAGGTTTCTACGTGCTCGTGCAGGTGCCTCGTTAGCGCAGTAGGCAGCGCGTCAGTCTCATAATCTTGGTCAGAAATCTGAAGGTCGTGAGTTCGATCCTCACACGGGGCACATTTTTGAGAATTCGTTTGGCTGGTTTGATAAAGTCGAAAGCATTTCTGTTCATCGAAGTCAGCCAAAACAGTCTGTATTGTCAAATTACTTCAAATATAGTTCTCTCTTTTAGTTGGCGTGTGAGTTGTCTTTTTTCAGTCTATCTGCGTCCTTGAATGAGTCGTTAAAATATCATCATTTTCTATTACTCAGATTGCAATACAACACGGGTAAAATTGTAACCAAAACGGGACACGCCCCTTTGTTGGTAGTCAGGGATTTATTAGAGGGACAACAGGAAAAGCATTCGTCGCCCGATATGGGACTTGAACCCATGACCCTCAGATTAAAAGTCTGATGCTCTACCGACTGAGCTAACCGGGCGGCTCGTACAGGTATTTTGTATAACTAAGCATTTTACACTACTGAATACATTTCTTGAACTGTGTGGTGGCAATGAGCGATTGAATGTGAAGGTCAGCGGAGATTTTTATAAAGAAGTCGTTAGAAGTCTTTTTAAATTGCTATCAATGAAACTTTCAGTCGTGTTTAAAGGGTAATTCTTGCGCCATTACATTGTACTGTTCTAATTTCTGACAAACGATCATTGATACGGTGAGTGCACCCCACGTCAGATAAACTTCAAGCAACAGACGCAAAAAGCGATATCACACCCACGCATCGCGAAGCAAGTTTCTTGGAAAAGATAACTTTCCCAGCCCCAACGTGGTTTCGGGAATCTATCAATATGACAGTGCACGTGAGTAACAGTCATAAATCTGACAAAGAATATTTTCTATCACAGGTTTACTAAAAACCTGTAATATAATATCCCTCTATTTTGCCTTTGATATCGAGGACTGTATTTGTTAGTAAAGTTATTTTTCACTAAATGTGCAATTCGCATTTTTTCACTCTGAAATTCAAAGAGGGTTTTCTGAAATTTCTTAGGTTTTGACCAACCGGCCACCAATGTTACTAAACAGATGGCTAGGTTTCTACGTGCTCGTGCAGGTGCCTCGTTAGCGCAGTAGGCAGCGCGTCAGTCTCATAATCTTGGTCAGAAATCTGAAGGTCGTGAGTTCGATCCTCACACGGGGCACATTTCTGAGAATTCGTTTGGCTGGTTTGATAAAGTCGAAAGCAATTCTGTTCATCGAAGTCAGCCAAAACAGTCTGTATTGTCAAATTACTTCAAATATAGTTCTCTCTTCTAGTTGGCGTGTGAGTTGTCTTTTTTCAGTCTATCTGCGTCCTTGAATGAGTCGTTAAAATATCATCATTTTCTATTACTCAGATTGCAATACAACACGGGTAAAATTGTAACCAAAACGGGACACGCCCCTTTGTTGGTAGTCAGGGATTTATTAGAGGGACAACAGGAAAAGCATTCGTAGCCCGATATGGGACTTGAACCCATGACCCTCAGATTAAAAGTCTGATGCTCTACCGACTGAGCTAACCGGGCGGCTCGTACAGGTATTTTGTATAACTAAGCATTTTACACTACTGAATACATTTCTTGAACTGTGTGGTGGCAATGAGCGATTGAATGTGAAGGTCAGCGGAGATTTTTATAAAGAAGTCGTTAGAAGTCTTTTTAAATTGCTATCAATGAAACTTTCAGTCGTGTTTAAAGGGTAATTCTTGCGCCATTACATTGTACTGTTCTAATTTCTGACAAACGATCATTGATACGGTGAGTGCACCCCACGTCAGATAAACTTCAAGCAACAGACGCAAAAAGCGATATCACACCCACGCATCGCGAAGCAAGTTTCTTGGAAAAGATAACTTTCCCAGCCCCAACGTGGTTTCGGGAATCTATCAATATGACAGTGCACGTGAGTAACAGTCATAAATCTGACAAAGAATATTTTCTATCACAGGTTTACTAAAAAGCTGTAATATAATATCCCTCTATTTTGCCTTTGATATCGAGGACTGTATTTGTTAGTAAAGTTATTTTTCACTAAATGTGCAATTCGCATTTTTTCACTCTGAAATTCAAAGAGGGTTTTCTGAAATTTCTTAGGTTTTGACCAACCGGCCACCAATGTTACTAAACAGATGGCTAGGTTTCTACGTGCTCGTGCAGGTGCCTCGTTAGCGCAGTAGGCAGCGCGTCAGTCTCATAATCTTGGTCAGAAATCTGAAGGTCGTGAGTTCGATCCTCACACGGGGCACATTTCTGAGAATTCGTTTGGCTGGTTTGATAAAGTCGAAAGCAATTCTGTTCATCGAAGTCAGCCAAAACAGTCTGTATTGTCAAATTACTTCAAATATAGTTCTCTCTTTTAGTTGGCGTGTGAGTTGTCTTTTTTCAGTCTATCTGCGTCCTTGAATGAGTCGTTAAAATATCATCATTTTCTATTACTCAGATTGCAATACAACACGGGTAAAATTGTAACCAAAACGGGACACGCCCCTTTGTTGGTAGTCAGGGATTTATTAGAGGGACAACAGGAAAAGCATTCGTCGCCCGATATGGCACTTGAACCCATGACCCTCAGATTAAAAGTCTGATGCTCTACCGACTGAGCTAACCGGGCGGCTCGTACAGGTATTTTGTATAACTAAGCATTTTACACTACTGAATACATTTCTTGAACTGTGTGGTGGCAATGAGCGATTGAATGTGAAGGTCAGCGGAGATTTTTATAAAGAAGTCGTTAGAAGTCTTTTAAATTGCTATCAATGAAACTTTCAGTCGTGTTTAAAGGGTAATTCTTGCGCCATTACATTGTACTGTTCTAATTTCTGACAAACGATCATTGATACGGTGAGTGCACCCCACGTCAGATAAACTTCAAGCAACAGACGCAAAAAGCGATATCACACCCACGCATCGCGAAGCAAGTTTCTTGGAAAAGATAACTTTCCCAGCCCCAACGTGGTTTCGGGAATCTATCAATATGACAGTGCACGTGAGTAACAGTCATAAATCTGACAAAGAATATTTTCTATCACAGGTTTACTAAAAAGCTGTAATATAATATCCCTCTATTTTGCCTTTGATATCGAGGACTGTATTTGTTAGTAAAGTTATTTTTCACTAAATGTGCCCTTCGCATTTTTTCACTCTGAAACTCAAAGAGGGTTTTCTGAAATTTCTTAGGTTTTGACCAACCGGCCACCAATGTTACTAAACAAATGGCTAGGTTTCTACGTGCTCGTGCAGGTGCCTCGTTAGCGCAGTAGGCAGCGCGTCAGTCTCATAATCTTGGTCAGAAATCTGAAGGTCGTGAGTTCGATCCTCACACGGGGCACATTTTTGAGAATTCGTTTCGCTGGTTTGATAAAGTCGAAAGCATTTCTGTTCATCGAAGTCAGCAAAAACAGTCTGTATTGTCAAATTACTTCAAATATAGTTCTCTCTTTTAGTTGGCGTGTGAGTTGTCTTTTTTCAGTCTATCTGCGTCCTTGAATGAGTCGTTAAAATATCATCATTTTCTATTACTCAGATTGCAATACAACACGGGTAAAATTGTAACCAAAACGGGACACGCCCCTTTGTTGGTAGTCAGGGATTTATTAGAGGGACAACAGGAAAAGCATTCGTCGCCCGATATGGGACTTGAACCCATGACCCTCAGATTAAAAGTCTGATGCTCTACCGACTGAGCTAACCGGGCGGCTCGTACAGGTATTTTGTATAATTAAGCATTTTACACTACTGAATACATTTCTTGAACTGTGTGGTTGCAATGAGCGATTGAATGTGAAGGTCAGCGGAGATTTTTATAAAGAAGTCGTTAGAAGTCTTTTTAAATTGCTATCAATGAAACTTTCAGTCGTGTTTAAAGGGTAATTCTTGCGCCATTACATTGTACTGTTCTAATTTCTGACAAACGATCATTGATACGGTGAGTGCACCCCACGTCAGATAAACTTCAAGCAACAGACGCAAAAAGCGATATCACACCCACGCATCGCGAAGCAAGTTTCTTGGAAAAGATAACTTTCCCAGCCCCAACGTGGTTTCGGGAATCTATCAATATGACAGTGCACGTGAGTAACAGTCATAAATCTGACAAAGAATATTTTCTATCACAGGTTTACTAAAAAGCTGTAATATAATATCCCTCTATTTTGCCTTTGATATCGAGGACTGTATTTGTTAGTAAAGTTATTTTTCACTAAATGTGCAATTCGCATTTTTTCACTCTGAAATTCAAAGAGGGTTTTCTGAAATTTCTTAGGTTTTGATCAACCGGCCACCAATGTTACTAAACAGATGGCTAGGTTTCTACGTGCTCGTGCAGGTGCCTCGTTAGCGCAGTAGGCAGCGCGTCAGTCTCATAATCTTGGTCAGAAATCTGAAGGTCGTGAGTTCGATCCTCACACGGGGCACATTTTTGAGAATTCGTTTGGCTGGTTTGATAAAGTCGAAAGCAATTCTGTTCATCGAAGTCAGCCAAAACAGTCTGTATTGTCAAATTACTTCAAATATAGTTCTCTCTTTTAGTTGGCGTGTGAGTTGTCTTTTTTCAGTCTACAACACGGGTAAAATTGTAACCAAAACGGGACACGCCCCTTTGTTGGTAGTCAGGGATTTATTAGAGGGACAACAGGAAAAGCATTCGTCGCCCGATATGGGACTTGAACCCATGACCCTCAGATTAAAAGTCTGATGCTCTACCGACTGAGCTAACCGGGCGGCTCGTACAGGTAATTTGTATAACTAAGCATTTTACACTACTGAATACATTTCTTGAACTGTGTGGTGGCAATGAGCGATTGAATGTGAAGGTCAGCGGAGATTTTTATAAAGAAGTCGTTAGAAGTCTTTTAAATTGGCATGCTATCAATGAAACTTTCAGTCGTGTTTAAAGGGTAATTCTTGCGCCATTACATTGTACTGTTGTAATTTCTGACAAACGATCATTGATACGGTGAGTGCACCCCACGTCAGATAAACTTCAAGCAACAGACGCAAAAAGCGATATCACACCCACGCATCGCGAAGCAAGTTTCTTGGAAAAGATAACTTTCCCAGCCCCAACGTGGTTTCGGGAATCTATCAATATGACAGTGCACGTGAGTAACAGTCATAAATCTGACAAAGAATATTTTCTATCACAGGTTTACTAAAAACCTGTAATATAATATCCCTCTATTTTGCCTTTGATATCGAGGACTGTATTTGTTAGTAAAGTTATTTTTCACTAAATGTGCAATTCGCATTTTTTCACTCTGAAATTCAAAGAGGGTTTTCTGAAATTTCTTAGGTTTTGACCAACCGGCCACCAATGTTACTAAACAGATGGCTAGGTTTCTACGTGCTCGTGCAGGTGCCTCGTTAGCGCAGTAGGCAGCGCGTCAGTCTCATAATCTTGGTCAGAAATCTGAAGGTCGTGAGTTCGATCCTCACACGGGGCACATTTCTGAGAATTCGTTTGGCTGGTTTGATAAAGTCGAAAGCAATTCTGTTCATCGAAGTCAGCCAAAACAGTCTGTATTGTCAAATTACTTCAAATATAGTTCTCTCTTTTAGTTGGCGTGTGAGTTGTCTTTTTTCAGTCTATCTGCGTCCTTGAATGAGTCGTTAAAATATCATCATTTTCTATTACTCAGATTGCAATACAACACGGGTAAAATTGTAACCAAAACGGGACACGCCCCTTTGTTGGTAGTCAGGGATTTATTAGAGGGACAACAGGAAAAGCATTCGTCGCCCGATATGGGACTTGAACCCATGACCCTCAGATTAAAAGTCTGATGCTCTACCGACTGAGCTAACCGGGCGGCTCGTACAGGTATTTTGTATAACTAAGCATTTTACACTACTGAATACATTTCTTGAACTGTGTGGTGGCAATGAGCGATTGAATGTGAAGGTCAGCGGAGATTTTTATAAAGAAGTCGTTAGAAGTCTTTTAAATTGCTATCAATGAAACTTTCAGTCGTGTTTAAAGGGTAATTCTTGCGCCATTACATTGTACTGTTCTAATTTCTGACAAACGATCATTGATACGGTGAGTGCACCCCACGTCAGATAAACTTCAAGCAACAGACGCAAAAAGCGATATCACACCCACGCATCGCGAAGCAAGTTTCTTGGAAAAGATAACTTTCCCAGCCCCAACGTGGTTTCGGGAATCTATCAATATGACAGTGCACGTGAGTAACAGTCATAAATGTGACAAAGAATATTTTCTATCACAGGTTTACTAAAAAGCTGTAATATAATATCCCTCTATTTTGCCTTTGATATCGAGGACTGTATTTGTTAGTAAAGTTATTTTTCACTAAATGTGCCCTTCGCATTTTTTCACTCTGAAACTCAAAGAGGGTTTTCTGAAATTTCTTAGGTTTTGACCAACCGGCCACCAATGTTACTAAACAGATGGCTAGGTTTCTACGTGCTCGTGCAGGTGCCTCGTTAGCGCAGTAGGCAGCGCGTCAGTCTCATAATCTTGGTCAGAAATCTGAAGGTCGTGAGTTCGATCCTCACACGGGGCACATTTTTGAGAATTCGTTTCGCTGGTTTGATAAAGTCGAAAGCATTTCTGTTCATCGAAGTCAGCAAAAACAGTCTGTATTGTCAAATTACTTCAAATATAGTTCTCTCTTTTAGTTGGCGTGTGAGTTGTCTTTTTTCAGTCTATCTGCGTCCTTGAATGAGTCGTTAAAATATCATCATTTTCTATTACTCAGATTGCAATACAACACGGGTAAAATTGTAACCAAAACGGGACACGCCCCTTTGTTGGTAGTCAGGGATTTATTAGAGGGACAACAGGAAAAGCATTCGTCGCCCGATATGGGACTTGAACCCATGACCCTCAGATTAAAAGTCTGATGCTCTACCGACTGAGCTAACCGGGCGGCTCGTACAGGTATTTTGTATAATTAAGCATTTTACACTACTGAATACATTTCTTGAACTGTGTGGTTGCAATGAGCGATTGAATGTGAAGGTCAGCGGAGATTTTTATAAAGAAGTCGTTAGAAGTCTTTTTAAATTGCTATCAATGAAACTTTCAGTCGTGTTTAAAGGGTAATTCTTGCGCCATTACATTGTACTGTTCTAATTTCTGACAAACGATCATTGATACGGTGAGTGCACCCCACGTCAGATAAACTTCAAGCAACAGACGCAAAAAGCGATATCACACCCACGCATCGCGAAGCAAGTTTCTTGGAAAAGATAACTTTCCCAGCCCCAACGTGGTTTCGGGAATCTATCAATATGACAGTGCACGTGAGTAACAGTCATAAATCTGACAAAGAATATTTTCTATCACAGGTTTACTAAAAAGCTGTAATATAATATCCCTCTATTTTGCCTTTGATATCGAGGACTGTATTTGTTAGTAAAGTTATTTTTCACTAAATGTGCAATTCGCATTTTTTCACTCTGAAATTCAAAGAGGGTTTTCTGAAATTTCTTAGGTTTTGATCAACCGGCCACCAATGTTACTAAACAGATGGCTAGGTTTCTACGTGCTCGTGCAGGTGCCTCGTTAGCGCAGTAGGCAGCGCGTCAGTCTCATAATCTTGGTCAGAAATCTGAAGGTCGTGAGTTCGATCCTCACACGGGGCACATTTTTGAGAATTCGTTTGGCTGGTTTGATAAAGTCGAAAGCAATTCTGTTCATCGAAGTCAGCCAAAACAGTCTGTATTGTCAAATTACTTCAAATATAGTTCTCTCTTTTAGTTGGCGTGTGAGTTGTCTTTTTTCAGTCTACAACACGGGTAAAATTGTAACCAAAACGGGACACGCCCCTTTGTTGGTAGTCAGGGATTTATTAGAGGGACAACAGGAAAAGCATTCGTCGCCCGATATGGGACTTGAACCCATGACCCTCAGATTAAAAGTCTGATGCTCTACCGACTGAGCTAACCGGGCGGCTCGTACAGGTATTTTGTATAACTAAGCATTTTACACTACTGAATACATTTCTTGAACTGTGTGGTGGCAATGAGCGATTGAATGTGAAGGTCAGCGGAGATTTTTATAAAGAAGTCGTTAGAAGTCTTTTTAAATTGCTATCAATGAAACTTTCAGTCGTGTTTAAAGGGTAATTCTTGCGCCATTACATTGTACTGTTGTAATTTCTGACAAACGATCATTGATACGGTGAGTGCACCCCACGTCAGATAAACTTCAAGCAACAGACGCAAAAAGCGATATCACACCCACGCATCGCGAAGCAAGTTTCTTGGAAAAGATAACTTTCCCAGCCCCAACGTGGTTTCGGGAATCTATCAATATGACAGTGCACGTGAGTAACAGTCATAAATCTGACAAAGAATATTTTCTATCACAGGTTTACTAAAAACCTGTAATATAATATCCCTCTATTTTGCCTTTGATATCGAGGACTGTATTTGTTAGTAAAGTTATTTTTCACTAAATGTGCAATTCGCATTTTTTCACTCTGAAATTCAAAGAGGGTTTTCTGAAATTTCTTAGGTTTTGACCAACCGGCCACCAATGTTACTAAACAGATGGCTAGGTTTTTCGCAGGTGCCTCGTTAGCGCAGTAGGCAGCGCGTCAGTCTCATAATCTTCGTCAGAAATCTGAAGGTCGTGAGTTCGATCCTCACACGGGGCACACTTTTGAGAATTCGTTTGGCTAGTTTGATAAAGTCGAAAGCAATTCTGTTCATCGAAGTCAGCCAAAACAGTCTGTATTGTCAAATTACTTCAAATATAGTTCTCTCTTTTAGTTGGCGTGTGAGTTGTCTTTTTTCAGTCTATCTGTGTCCTTGAATGAGTCGTTAAAATATCATCATTTTCTATTACTCAGATTGCAATACAACACGGGTAAAATTGTAACCAAAACGGGACACGCCCCTTTTTTGGTAGTCAGGGATTTATTAGAGGGACAACAGGAAAAGCATTCGTCGCCCGATATGGCACTTGAACCCATGACCCTCAGATTAAAAGTCTGATGCTCTACCGACTGAGCTAACCGGGCGGCTCGTACAGGTATTTTGTATAACTAAGCATTTTACACTACTGAATACATTTCTTGAACTGTGTGGTGGCAATGGGCGATTGAATGTGAAGGTCAGCGGAGATTTTTATAAAGAAGTCTTTAGAAGTCTTTTTAAATTGCTATCAATGAAACTTTCAGTCGTGTTTAAAGGGTAATTCTTGCGCCATTACATTGTACTGTTCTAATTTCTGACAAACGATCATTGATACGGTGAGTGCACCCCACGTCAGATAAACTTCAAGCAACAGACGCAAAAAGCGATATCACACCCACGCATCGCGAAGCAAGTTTCTTGGAAAAGATAACTTTCCCAGCCCCAACGTGGTTTCGGGAATCTATCAATATGACAGTGCACGTGAGTAACAGTCATAAATCTGACAAAGAATATTTTCTATCACAGGTTTACTAAAAAGCTGTAATATAATATCCCTCTATTTTGCCTTTGATATCGAGGACTGTATTTGTTAGTAAAGTTATTTTTCACTAAATGTGCCCTTCGCATTTTTTCACTCTGAAACTCAAAGAGGGTTTTCTGAAATTTCTTACGTCTTGACCAACCGGCCACCAATGTTACTAAAGAGATGGCTAGGTTTCTACGTGCTCGTGCAGGTGCCTCGTTAGCGCAGTAGGCAGCGCGTCAGTCTCATAATCTTGGTCAGAAATCTGAAGGTCGTGAGTTCCATCCTCACACGGGGCACATTTTTGAGAATTCGTTTGGCTGGTTTGATAAAGTCGAAAGCATTTCTGTTCATCGAAGTCAGCCAAAACAGTCTGTATTGTCAAATTACTTCAAATATAGTTCTCTCTTTTAGTTGGCGTGTGAGTTGTCTTTTTTCAGTCTATCTGCGTCCTTGAATGAGTCGTTAAAATATCATCATTTTCTATTACTCAGATTGCAATACAACACGGGTAAAATTGTAACCAAAACGGGACACGCCCCTTTGTTGGTAGTCAGGGATTTATTAGAGGGACAACAGGAAAAGCATTCGTCGCCCGATATGGGACTTGAACCCATGACCCTCAGATTAAAAGTCTGATGCTCTACCGACTGAGCTAACCGGGCGGCTCGTACAGGAATTTTGTACAACTGAGCATTTTACACTACTGAATACATTTCTTGAACTGTGTGGTGGCAATGAGCGATTGAATGTGAAGGTCAGCGGAGATTTTTATAAAGAAGTCGTTAGAAGTCTTTTAAATTGCTATCAATGAAACTTTCAGTCGTGTTTAAAGGGTAATTCTTGCGCCATTACATTGTACTGTTCTAATTTCTGACAAACGATCATTGATACGGTGAGTGCACCCCACGTCAGATAAACTTCAAGCAACAGACGCAAAAAGCGATATCACACCCACGCATCGCGAAGCAAGTTTCTTGGAAAAGATAACTTTCCCAGCCCCAACGTGGTTTCGGGAATCTATCAATATGACAGTGCACGTGAGTAACAGTCATAAATGTGACAAAGAATATTTTCTATCACAGGTTTACTAAAAAGCTGTAATATAATATCCCTCTATTTTGCCTTTGATATCGAGGACTGTATTTGTTAGTAAAGTTATTTTTCACTAAATGTGCCCTTCGCATTTTTTCACTCTGAAACTCAAAGAGGGTTTTCTGAAATTTCTTAGGTTTTGACCAACCGGCCACCAATGTTACTAAACAGATGGCTAGGTTTCTACGTGCTCGTGCAGGTGCCTCGTTAGCGCAGTAGGCAGCGCGTCAGTCTCATAATCTTGGTCAGAAATCTGAAGGTCGTGAGTTCGATCCTCACACGGGGCACATTTTTGAGAATTCGTTTGGCTGGTTTGATAAAGTCGAAAGCATTTCTGTTCATCGAAGTCAGCCAAAACAGTCTGTATTGTCAAATTACTTCAAATATAGTTCTCTCTTTTAGTTGGCGTGTGAGTTGTCTTTTTTCAGTCTATCTGCGTCCTTGAATGAGTCGTTAAAATATCATCATTTTCTATTACTCAGATTGCAATACAACACGGGTAAAATTGTAACCAAAACGGGACACGCCCCTTTGTTGGTAGTCAGGGATTTATTAGAGGGACAACAGGAAAAGCATTCGTCGCCCGATATGGGACTTGAACCCATGACCCTCAGATTAAAAGTCTGATGCTCTACCGACTGAGCTAACCGGGCGGCTCGTACAGGTATTTTGTATAACTAAGCATTTTACACTACTGAATACATTTCTTGAACTGTGTGGTGGCAATGAGCGATTGAATGTGAAGGTCAGCGGAGATTTTTATAAAGAAGTCGTTAGAAGTCTTTTTAAATTGCTATCAATGAAACTTTCAGTCGTGTTTAAAGGGTAATTCTTGCGCCATTACATTGTACTGTTCTAATTTCTGACAAACGATCATTGATACGGTGAGTGCACCCCACGTCAGATAAACTTCAAGCAACAGACGCAAAAAGCGATATCACACCCACGCATCGCGAAGCAAGTTTCTTGGAAAAGATAACTTTCCCAGCCCCAACGTGGTTTCGGGAATCTATCAATATGACAGTGCACGTGAGTAACAGTCATAAATCTGACAAAGAATATTTTCTATCACAGGTTTACTAAAAAGCTGTAATATAATATCCCTCTATTTTGCCTTTGATATCGAGGACTGTATTTGTTAGTAAAGTTATTTTTCACTAAATGTGCAATTCGCATTTTTTCACTCTGAAATTCAAAGAGGGTTTTCTGAAATTTCTTAGGTTTTGATCAACCGGCCACCAATGTTACTAAACAGATGGCTAGGTTTCTACGTGCTCGTGCAGGTGCCTCGTTAGCGCAGTAGGCAGCGCGTCAGTCTCATAATCTTGGTCAGAAATCTGAAGGTCGTGAGTTCGATCCTCACACGGGGCACATTTTTGAGAATTCGTTTGGCTGGTTTGATAAAGTCGAAAGCATTTCTGTTCATCGAAGTCAGCCAAAACAGTCTGTATTGTCAAATTACTTCAAATATAGTTCTCTCTTCTAGTTGGCGTGTGAGTTGTCTTTTTTCAGTCTATCTGCGTCCTTGAATGAGTCGTTAAAATATGATCATTTTCTATTACTCAGATTGCAATACAACACGGGTAAAATTGTAACCAAAACGGGACACGCCCCTTTGTTGGTAGTCAGGGATTTATTAGAGGGACAACAGGAAAAGCATTCGTAGCCCGATATGGGACTTGAACCCATGACCCTCAGATTAAAAGTCTGATGCTCTACCGACTGAGCTAACCGGGCGGCTCGTACAGGTATTTTGTATAACTAAGCATTTTACACTACTGAATACATTTCTTGAACTGTGTGGTGGCAATGAGCGATTGAATGTGAAGGTCAGCGGAGATTTTTATAAAGAAGTCGTTAGAAGTCTTTTTAAATTGCTATCCGGCAATGAAACTTTCAGTCGTGTTTAAAGGGTAATTCTTGCGCCATTACATTGTACTGTTCTAATTTCTGACAAACGATCATTGATACGGTGAGTGCACCCCACGTCAGATAAACTTCAAGCAACAGACGCAAAAAGCGATATCACACCCACGCATCGCGAAGCAAGTTTCTTGGAAAAGATAACTTTCCCAGCCCCAACGTGGTTTCGGGAATCTATCAATATGACAGTGCACGTGAGTAACAGTCATAAATCTGACAAAGAATATTTTCTATCACAGGTTTACTAAAAAGCTGTAATATAATATCCCTCTATTTTGCCTTTGATATCGAGGACTGTATTTGTTAGTAAAGTTATTTTTCACTAAATGTGCAATTCGCATTTTTTCACTCTGAAATTCAAAGAGGGTTTTCTGAAATTTCTTAGGTTTTGACCAACCGGCCACCAATGTTACTAAACAGATGGCTAGGTTTCTACGTGCTCGTGCAGGTGCCTCGTTAGCGCAGTAGGCAGCGCGTCAGTCTCATAATCTTGGTCAGAAATCTGAAGGTCGTGAGTTCGATCCTCACACGGGGCACATTTCTGAGAATTCGTTTGGCTGGCTTGATAAAGTCGAAAGCAATTCTGTTCATCGAAGTCAGCCAAAACAGTCTGTATTGTCAAATTACTTCAAATATAGTTCTCTCTTTTAGTTGGCGTGTGAGTTGTCTTTTTTCAGTCTATCTGCGTCCTTGAATGAGTCGTTAAAATATCATCATTTTCTATTACTCAGATTGCAATACAACACGGGTAAAATTGTAACCAAAACGGGACACGCCCCTTTGTTGGTAGTCAGGGATTTATTAGAGGGACAACAGGAAAAGCATTCGTCGCCCGATATGGGACTTGAACCCATGACCCTCAGATTAAAAGTCTGATGCTCTACCGACTGAGCTAACCGGGCGGCTCGTACAGGTATTTTGTATAACTAAGCATTTTACACTACTGAATACATTTCTTGAACTGTGTGGTGGCAATGAGCGATTGAATGTGAAGGTCAGCGGAGATTTTTATAAGGAAGTCGTTAGAAGTCTTTTAAATTGCTATCAATGAAACTTTCAGTCGTGTTTAAAGGGTAATTCTTGCGCCATTACATTGTACTGTTCTAATTTCTGACAAACGATCATTGATACGGTGAGTGCACCCCACGTCAGATAAACTTCAAGCAACAGACGCAAAAAGCGATATCACACCCACGCATCGCGAAGCAAGTTTCTTGGAAAAGATAACTTTCCCAGCCCCAACGTGGTTTCGGGAATCTATCAATATGACAGTGCACGTGAGTAACAGTCATAAATCTGACAAAGAATATTTTCTATCACAGGTTTACTAAAAAGCTGTAATATAATATCCCTCTATTTTGCCTTTGATATCGAGGACTGTATTTGTTAGTAAAGTTATTTTTCACTAAATGTGCCCTTCGCATTTTTTCACTCTGAAACTCAAAGAGGGTTTTCTGAAATTTCTTAGGTTTTGACCAACCGGCCACCAATGTTACTAAACAGATGGCTAGGTTTCTACGTGCTCGTGCAGGTGCCTCGTTAGCGCAGTAGGCAGCGCGTCAGTCTCATAATCTTGGTCAGAAATCTGAAGGTCGTGAGTTCGATCCTCACACGGGGCACATTTTTGAGAATTCGTTTGGCTGGTTTGATAAAGTCGAAAGCATTTCTGTTCATCGAAGTCAGCCAAAACAGTCTGTATTGTCAAATTACTTCAAATATAGTTCTCTCTTTTAGTTGGCGTGTGAGTTGTCTTTTTTCAGTCTATCTGCGTCCTTCAATGAGTCGTTAAAATATCATCATTTTCTATTACTCAGATTGCAATACAACACGGGTAAAATTGTAACCAAAACGGGACACGCCCCTTTGTTGGTAGTCAGGGATTTATTAGAGGGACAACAGGAAAAGCATTCGTCGCCCGATATGGGACTTGAACCCATGACCCTCAGATTAAAAGTCTGATGCTCTACCGACTGAGCTAACCGGGCGGCTCGTACAGGTATTTTGTATAATTAAGCATTTTACACTACTGAATACATTTCTTGAACTGTGTGGTTGCAATGAGCGATTGAATGTGAAGGTCAGCGGAGATTTTTATAAAGAAGTCGTTAGAAGTCTTTTTAAATTGCTATCAATGAAACTTTCAGTCGTGTTTAAAGGGTAATTCTTGCGCCATTACATTGTACTGTTCTAATTTCTGACAAACGATCATTGATACGGTGAGTGCACCCCACGTCAGATAAACTTCAAGCAACAGACGCAAAAAGCGATATCACACCCACGCATCGCGAAGCAAGTTTCTTGGAAAAGATAACTTTCCCAGCCCCAACGTGGTTTCGGGAATCTATCAATATGACAGTGCACGTGAGTAACAGTCATAAATCTGACAAAGAATATTTTCTATCACAGGTTTACTAAAAAGCTGTAATATAATATCCCTCTATTTTGCCTTTGATATCGAGGACTGTATTTGTTAGTGAAGTTATTTTTCACTAAATGTGCAATTCGCATTTTTTCACTCTGAAACTCAAAGAGGGTTTTCTGAAATTTCTTAGGTTTTGACCAACCGGCCACCAATGTTACTAAACAGATGGCTAGGTTTCTACGTGCTCGTGCAGGTGCCTCGTTAGCGCAGTAGGCAGCGCGTCAGTCTCATAATCTTGGTCAGAAATCTGAAGGTCGTGAGTTCGATCCTCACACGGGGCACATTTTTGAGAATTCGTTTGGCTGGTTTGATAAAGTCGAAAGCATTTCTGTTCATCGAAGTCAGCCAAAACAGTCTGTATTGTCAAATTACTTCAAATATAGTTCTCTCTTTTAGTTGGCGTGTGAGTTGTCTTTTTTCAGTCTATCTGCGTCCTTGAATGAGTCGTTAAAATATCATCATTTTCTATTACTCAGATTGCAATACAACACGGGTAAAATTGTAACCAAAACGGGACACGCCCCTTTGTTGGTAGTCAGGGATTTATTAGAGGGACAACAGGAAAAGCATTCGTCGCCCGATATGGGACTTGAACCCATGACCCTCAGATTAAAAGTCTGATGCTCTACCGACTGAGCTAACCGGGCGGCTCGTACAGGTATTTTGTATAATTAAGCATTTTACACTACTGAATACATTTCTTGAACTGTGTGGTGGCAATGAGCGATTGAATGTGAAGGTCAGCGGAGATTTTTATAAAGAAGTCGTTAGAAGTCTTTTTAAATTGCTATCAATGAAACTTTCAGTCGTGTTTAAAGGGTAATTCTTGCGCCATTACATTGTACTGTTCTAATTTCTGACAAACGATCATTGATACGGTGAGTGCACCCCACGTCAGATAAACTTCAAGCAACAGACGCAAAAAGCGATATCACACCCACGCATCGCGAAGCAAGTTTCTTGGAAAAGATAACTTTCCCAGCCCCAACGTGGTTTCGGGAATCTATCAATATGACAGTGCACGTGAGTAACAGTCATAAATCTGACAAAGAATATTTTCTATCACAGGTTTACTAAAAAGCTGTAATATAATATCCCTCTATTTTGCCTTTGATATCGAGGACTGTATTTGTTAGTAAAGTTATTTTTCACTAAATGTGCCCTTCGCATTTTTTCACTCTGAAACTCAAAGAGGGTTTTCTGAAATTTCTTAGGTTTTGACCAACCGGCCACCAATGTTACTAAACAGATGGCTAGGTTTCTACGTGCTCGTGCAGGTGCCTCGTTAGCGCAGTAGGCAGCGCGTCAGTCTCATAATCTTGGTCAGAAATCTGAAGGTCGTGAGTTCGATCCTCACACGGGGCACATTTTTGAGAATTCGTTTGGCTGGTTTGATAAAGTCGAAAGCATTTCTGTTCATCGAAGTCAGCCAAAACAGTCTGTATTGTCAAATTACTTCAAATATAGTTCTCTCTTTTAGTTGGCGTGTGAGTTGTCTTTTTTCAGTCTATCTGCGTCCTTCAATGAGTCGTTAAAATATCATCATTTTCTATTACTCAGATTGCAATACAACACGGGTAAAATTGTAACCAAAACGGGACACGCCCCTTTGTTGGTAGTCAGGGATTTATTAGAGGGACAACAGGAAAAGCATTCGTCGCCCGATATGGGACTTGAACCCATGACCCTCAGATTAAAAGTCTGATGCTCTACCGACTGAGCTAACCGGGCGGCTCGTACAGGTATTTTGTATAACTAAGCATTTTACACTACTGAATACATTTCTTGAACTGTGTGGTGGCAATGAGCGATTGAATGTGAAGGTCAGCGGAGATTTTTATAAAGAAGTCGTTAGAAGTCTTTTTAAATTGCTATCCGGCAATGAAACTTTCAGTCGTGTTTAAAGGGTAATTCTTGCGCCATTACATTGTACTGTTCTAATTTCTGACAAACGATCATTGATACGGTGAGTGCACCCCACGTCAGATAAACTTCAAGCAACAGACGCAAAAAGCGATATCACACCCACGCATCGCGAAGCAAGTTTCTTGGAAAAGATAACTTTCCCAGCCCCAACGTGGTTTCGGGAATCTATCAATATGACAGTGCACGTGAGTAACAGTCATAAATCTGACAAAGAATATTTTCTATCACAGGTTTACTAAAAACCTGTAATATAATATCCCTCTATTTTGCCTTTGATATCGAGGACTGTATTTGTTAGTAAAGTTATTTTTCACTAAATGTGCAATTCGCATTTTTTCACTCTGAAATTCAAAGAGGGTTTTCTGAAATTTCTTAGGTTTTGACCAACCGGCCACCAATGTTACTAAACAGATGGCTAGGTTTCTACGTGCTCGTGCAGGTGCCTCGTTAGCGCAGTAGGCAGCGCGTCAGTCTCATAATCTTGGTCAGAAATCTGAAGGTCGTGAGTTCGATCCTCACACGGGGCACATTTCTGAGAATTCGTTTGGCTGGTTTGATAAAGTCGAAAGCAATTCTGTTCATCGAAGTCAGCCAAAACAGTCTGTATTGTCAAATTACTTCAAATATAGTTCTCTCTTTTAGTTGGCGTGTGAGTTGTCTTTTTTCAGTCTATCTGCGTCCTTGAATGAGTCGTTAAAATATCATCATTTTCTATTACTCAGATTGCAATACAACACGGGTAAAATTGTAACCAAAACGGGACACGCCCCTTTGTTGGTAGTCAGGGATTTATTAGAGGGACAACAGGAAAAGCATTCGTCGCCCGATATGGGACTTGAACCCATGACCCTCAGATTAAAAGTCTGATGCTCTACCGACTGAGCTAACCGGGCGGCTCGTACAGGTATTTTGTATAACTAAGCATTTTACACTACTGAATACATTTCTTGAACTGTGTGGTGGCAATGAGCGATTGAATGTGAAGGTCAGCGGAGATTTTTATAAAGAAGTCGTTAGAAGTCTTTTAAATTGCTATCAATGAAACTTTCAGTCGTGTTTAAAGGGTAATTCTTGCGCCATTACATTGTACTGTTCTAATTTCTGACAAACGATCATTGATACGGTGAGTGCACCCCACGTCAGATAAACTTCAAGCAACAGACGCAAAAAGCGATATCACACCCACGCATCGCGAAGCAAGTTTCTTGGAAAAGATAACTTTCCCAGCCCCAACGTGGTTTCGGGAATCTATCAATATGACAGTGCACGTGAGTAACAGTCATAAATCTGACAAAGAATATTTTCTATCACAGGTTTACTAAAAAGCTGTAATATAATATCCCTCTATTTTGCCTTTGATATCGAGGACTGTATTTGTTAGTAAAGTTATTTTTCACTAAATGTGCCCTTCGCATTTTTTCACTCTGAAACTCAAAGAGGGTTTTCTGAAATTTCTTAGGTTTTGACCAACCGGCCACCAATGTTACTAAACAGATGGCTAGGTTTCTACGTGCTCGTGCAGGTGCCTCGTTAGCGCAGTAGGCAGCGCGTCAGTCTCATAATCTTGGTCAGAAATCTGAAGGTCGTGAGTTCGATCCTCACACGGGGCACATTTTTGAGAATTCGTTTGGCTGGTTTGATAAAGTCGAAAGCATTTCTGTTCATCGAAGTCAGCCAAAACAGTCTGTATTGTCAAATTACTTCAAATATAGTTCTCTCTTTTAGTTGGCGTGTGAGTTGTCTTTTTTCAGTCTATCTGCGTCCTTGAATGAGTCGTTAAAATATCATCATTTTCTATTACTCAGATTGCAATACAACACGGGTAAAATTGTAACCAAAACGGGACACGCCCCTTTGTTGGTAGTCAGGGATTTATTAGAGGGACAACAGGAAAAGCATTCGTCGCCCGATATGGGACTTGAACCCATGACCCTCAGATTAAAAGTCTGATGCTCTACCGACTGAGCTAACCGGGCGGCTCGTACAGGTATTTTGTATAATTAAGCATTTTACACTACTGAATACATTTCTTGAACTGTGTGGTTGCAATGAGCGATTGAATGTGAAGGTCAGCGGAGATTTTTATAAAGAAGTCGTTAGAAGTCTTTTTAAATTGCTATCAATGAAACTTTCAGTCGTGTTTAAAGGGTAATTCTTGCGCCATTACATTGTACTGTTCTAATTTCTGACAAACGATCATTGATACGGTGAGTGCACCCCACGTCAGATAAACTTCAAGCAACAGACGCAAAAAGCGATATCACACCCACGCATCGCGAAGCAAGTTTCTTGGAAAAGATAACTTTCCCAGCCCCAACGTGGTTTCGGGAATCTATCAATATGACAGTGCACGTGAGTAACAGTCATAAATCTGACAAAGAATATTTTCTATCACAGGTTTACTAAAAAGCTGTAATATAATATCCCTCTATTTTGCCTTTGATATCGAGGACTGTATTTGTTAGTAAAGTTATTTTTCACTAAATGTGCAATTCGCATTTTTTCACTCTGAAATTCAAAGAGGGTTTTCTGAAATTTCTTAGGTTTTGATCAACCGGCCACCAATGTTACTAAACAGATGGCTAGGTTTCTACGTGCTCGTGCAGGTGCCTCGTTAGCGCAGTAGGCAGCGCGTCAGTCTCATAATCTTGGTCAGAAATCTGAAGGTCGTGAGTTCGATCCTCACACGGGGCACATTTTTAAGAATTCGTTTGGCTGGTTTGATAAAGTCGAAAGCAATTCTGTTCATCGAAGTCAGCCAAAACAGTCTGTATTGTCAAATTACTTCAAATATAGTTCTCTCTTTTAGTTGGCGTGTGAGTTGTCTTTTTTCAGTCTATCTGCGTCCTTGAATGAGTCGTTAAAATATCATCATTTTCTATTACTCAGATTGCAATACAACACGGGTAAAATTGTAACCAAAACGGGACACGCCCCTTTGTTGGTAGTCAGGGATTTATTAGAGGGACAACAGGAAAAGCATTCGTCGCCCGATATGGGACTTGAACCCATGACCCTCATATTAAAAGTCTGATGCTCTACCGACTGAGCTAACCGGGCGGCTCGTACAGGTATTTTGTATAACTAAGCATTTTACACTACTGAATACATTTCTTGAACTGTGTGGTGGCAATGAGCGATTGAATGTGAAGGTCAGCGGAGATTTTTATAAAGAAGTCGTTAGAAGTCTTTTAAATTGCTATCAATGAAACTTTCAGTCGTGTTTAAAGGGTAATTCTTGCGCCATTACATTGTACTGTTCTAATTTCTGACAAACGATCATTGATACGGTGAGTGCACCCCACGTCAGATAAACTTCAAGCAACAGACGCAAAAAGCGATATCACACCCACGCATCGCGAAGCAAGTTTCTTGGAAAAGATAACTTTCCCAGCCCCAACGTGGTTTCGGGAATCTATCAATATGACAGTGCACGTGAGTAACAGTCATAAATCTGACAAAGAATATTTTCTATCACAGGTTTACTAAAAAGCTGTAATATAATATCCCTCTATTTTGCCTTTGATATCGAGGACTGTATTTGTTAGTAAAGTTATTTTTCACTAAATGTGCAATTCGCATTTTTTCACTCTGAAATTCAAAGAGGGTTTTCTGAAATTTCTTAGGTTTTGACCAACCGGCCACCAATGTTACTAAACAGATGGCTAGGTTTCTACGTGCTCGTGCAGGTGCCTCGTTAGCGCAGTAGGCAGCGCGTCAGTCTCATAATCTTGGTCAGAAATCTGAAGGTCGTGAGTTCGATCCTCACACGGAGCACATTTTTGAGAATTCGTTTGGCTGGTTTGATAAAGTCGAAAGGATTTCTGTTCATCGAAGTCAGCCAAAACAGTCTGTATTGTCAAATTACTTCAAATATAGTTCTCTCTTTTAGTTGGCGTGTGAGTTGTCTTTTTTCAGTCTATCTGCGTCCTTGAATGAGTCGTTAAAATATCATCATTTTCTATTACTCAGATTGCAATACAACACGGGTAAAATTGTAACCAAAACGGGACACGCCCCTTTGTTTGTAGTCAGGAATTTAGAGGGACAACAGGAAAAGCATTCGTCGCCCGATATGGGACTTGAACCCATGACCCTCAGATTAAAAGTCTGATGCTCTACCGACTGAGCTAACCGGGCGGCTCGTACAGGTATTTTGTATAACTAAGCATTTGGCAATAAGCGATTGAATGTGAAGGTCAGCGGAGATTTTTATAAAGAAGTCGTTAGAAGTCTTTTAAATTGCTATCAATGAAACTTTTAGTCGTGTTTAAAGGGTAATTCTTGCGCCATTACATTGTACTGTTCTAATTTCTGACAAACGATCATTGATACGGTGAGTGCACCCCACGTCAGATAAACTTCAAGCAACAGACGCAAAAAGCGATATCACACCCACGCATCGCGAAGCAAGTTTCTTGGAAAAGATAACTTTCCCAGCCCCAACGTGGTTTCGGGAATCTATCAATATGACAGTGCACGTGAGTAACAGTCATAAATCTGACAAAGAATATTTTCTATCACAGGTTTACTAAAAAGCTGTAATATAATATCCCTCTATTTTGCCTTTGATATCGAGGACTGTATTTGTTAGTAAAGTTATTTTTCACTAAATGTGCAATTCGCATTTTTTCACTCTGAAATTCAAAGAGGGTTTTCTGAAATTTCTTAGGTTTTGACCAACCGGCCACCAATGTTACTAAACAGATGGCTAGGTTTCTACGTGCTCGTGCAGGTGCCTCGTTAGCGCAGTAGGCAGCGCGTCAGTCTCATAATCTTGGTCAGAAATCTGAAGGTCGTGAGTTCGATCCTCACACGGGGCACATTTTTGAGAATTCGTTTGGCTGGTTTGATAAAGTCGAAAGCATTTCTGTTCATCGAAGTCAGCCAAAACAGTCTGTATTGTCAAATTACTTCAAATATAGTTCTCTCTTTTAGTTGGCGTGTGAGTTGTCTTTTTTCAGTCTATCTGCGTCCTTCAATGAGTCGTTAAAATATCATCATTTTCTATTACTCAGATTGCAATACAACACGGGTAAAATTGTAACCAAAACGGGACACGCCCCTTTTTTGGTAGTCAGGGATTTATTAGAGGGACAACAGGAAAAGCATTCGTCGCCCGATATGGGACTTGAACCCATGACCCTCAGATTAAAAGTCTGATGCTCTACCGACTGAGCTAACCGGGCGGCTCGTACAGGTATTTTGTATAACTAAGCATTTTACACTACTGAATACATTTCTTGAACTGTGTGGTGGCAATGAGCGATTGAATGTGAAGGTCAGCGGAGATTTTTATAAAGAAGTCGCTAGAAGTCTTTTAAATTGCTATCAATGAAACTTTCAGTCGTGTTTAAAGGGTAATTCTTGCGCCATTACATTGTACTGTTCTAATTTCTGACAAACGATCATTGATACGGTGACTGCACCCCACGTCAGATAAACTTCAAGCAACAGACGCAAAAAGCGATATCACACCCACGCATCGCGAAGCAAGTTTCTTGGAAAAGATAACTTTCCCAGCCCCAACGTGGTTTCGGGAATCTATCAATATGACAGTGCACGTGAGTAACAGTCATAAATCTGACAAAGAATATTTTCTATCACAGGTTTACTAAAAAGCTGTAATATAATATCCCTCTATTTTGCCTTTGATACCGAGGACTGTATTTGTTAGTAAAGTTATTTTTCACTAAATGTGCCCTTCGCATTTTTTCACTCTGAAACTCAAAGAGGGTTTTCTGAAATTTCTTACGTTTTGACCAACCGGCCACCAATGTTACTAAACAGATGGCTAGGTTTCTACGTGCTCGTGCAGGTGCCTCGTTAGCGCAGTAGGCAGCGCGTCAGTCTCATAATCTTGGTCAGAAATCTGAAGGTCGTGAGTTCGATCATCACACGGGGCACATTTTTGAGAATTCGTTTGGCTGGTTTGATAAAGTCGAAAGCATTTCTGTTCATCGAAGTCAGCCAAAACAGTCTGTATTGTCAAATTACTTCAAATATAGTTCTCTCTTTTAGTTGGCGTGTGAGTTGTCTTTTTTCAGTCTATCTGCGTCCTTGAATGAGTCGTTAAAATATCATCATTTTCTATTACTCAGATTGCAATACAACACGGGTAAAATTGTAACCAAAACGGGACACGCCCCTTTGTTGGTAGTCAGGGATTTATTAGAGGGACAACAGGAAAAGCATTCGTCGCCCGATATGGGACTTGAACCCATGACCCTCAGATTAAAAGTCTGATGCTCTACCGACTGAGCTAACCGGGCGGCTCGTACAGGTATTTTGTATAACTAAGCATTTTACACTACTGAATACATTTCTTGAACTGTGTGGTGGCAATGAGCGATTGAATGTGAAGGTCATCGGAGATTTTTATAAAGAAGTCGTTAGAAGTCTTTTTAAATTGCTATCCGGCAATGAAACTTTCAGTCGTGTTTAAAGGGTAATTCTTGCGCCATTACATTGTACTGTTCTAATTTCTGACAAACGATCATTGATACGGTGAGTGCACCCCACGTCAGATAAACTTCAAGCAACAGACGCAAAAAGCGATATCACACCCACGCATCGCGAAGCAAGTTTCTTGGAAAAGATAACTTTCCCAGCCCCAACGTGGTTTCGGGAATCTATCAATATGACAGTGCACGTGAGTAACAGTCATAAATCTGACAAAGAATATTTTCTATCACAGGTTTACTAAAAAGCTGTAATATAATATCCCTCTATTTTGCCTTTGATATCGAGGACTGTATTTGTTAGTAAAGTTATTTTTCACTAAATGTGCAATTCGCATTTTTTCACTCTGAAATTCAAAGAGGGTTTTCTGAAATTTCTTAGGTTTTGACCAACCGGCCACCAATGTTACTAAACAGATGGCTAGGTTTCTACGTGCTCGTGCAGGTGCCTCGTTAGCGCAGTAGGCAGCGCGTCAGTCTCATAATCTTGGTCAGAAATCTGAAGGTCGTGAGTTCGATCCTCACACGGGGCACATTTTTGAGAATTCGTTTGGCTGGTTTGATAAAGTCGAAAGCATTTCTGTTCATCGAAGTCAGCCAAAACAGTCTGTATTGTCAAATTACTTCAAATATAATTCTCTCTTTTAGTTGGCATGTGAGTTGTCTTTTTTCAGTCTATCTGCGTCCTTGAATGAGTCGTTAAAATATCATCATTTTCTATTACTCAGATTGCAATACAACACGGGTAAAATTGTAACCAAAACGGGACACGCCCCTTTGTTGGTAGTCAGGGATTTATTAGAGGGACAACAGGAAAAGCATTCGTCGCCCGATATGGGACTTGAACCCATGACCCTCAGATTAAAAGTCTGATGCTCTACCGACTGAGCTAACCGGGCGGCTCGTACAGGTATTTTGTATAACTAAGCATTTTACACTACTGAATACATTTCTTGAACTGTGTGGTGGCAATGAGCGATTGAATGTGAAGGTCAGCGGAGATTTTTATAAGGAAGTCGTTAGAAGTCTTTTAAATTGCTATCAATGAAACTTTCAGTCGTGTTTAAAGGGTAATTCTTGCGCCATTTTATTGTACTGTTCTAATTTCTGACAAACGATCATTGATACGGTGAGTGCACCCCACGTCAGATAAACTTCAAGCAACAGACGCAAAAAGCGATATCACACCCACGCATCGCGAAGCAAGTTTCTTGGAAAAGATAACTTTCCCAGCCCCAACGTGGTTTCGGGAATCTATCAATATGACAGTGCACGTGAGTAACAGTCATAAATCTGACAAAGAATATTTTCTATCACAGGTTTACTAAAAAGCTGTAATATAATATCCCTCTATTTTGCCTTTGATATCGAGGACTGTATTTGTTAGTAAAGTTATTTTTCACTAAATGTGCAATTCGCATTTTTTCACTCTGAAATTCAAAGAGGGTTTTCTGAAATTTCTTAGGTTTTGACCAACCGGCAACCAATGTTACTAAACAGATGGCTAGGTTTCTACGTGCTCGTGCAGGTGCCTCGTTAGCGCAGTAGGCAGCGCGTCAGTCTCATAATCTTGGTCAGAAATCTGAATCTGAATCTTTATTAGAGGGACAACAGGAAAAGCATTCGTCGCCCGATATGGGACTTGAACCCATGACCCTCAGATTAAAAGTCTGATGCTCTACCGACTGAGCTAACCGGGCGGCTCGTAAGTTCGATCCTCACACGGGGTACATTTTTGAGAATTCGTTTGGCTGGTTTGATAAAGTCGAAAGAATTTCTGTTCATCGAAGTCAGCCAAAACAGTCTGTATTGTCAAATTACTTCAAATATAGTTCTCTCTTTTAGTTGGCGTGTGAGTTGTCTTTTTTCAGTCTATCTGCGTCCTTGAATAAGTCGTTAAAATATCATCATTTTCTATTACTCAGATTGCAATACAACACGGGTAAAATTGTAACCAAAACGGGACACGCCCCTTTGTTGGTAGTCAGGGATTTATTAGAGGGACAACAGGAAAAGCATTCGTCGCTCGATATGGGACTTGAACCCATGACCCTCAGATTAAAAGTCTGATGCTCTACCGACTGAGCTAACCGGGCGGCTCGTACAGGTATTTTGTATAACTAAGCATTTTACACTACTGAATACATTTCTTGAACTGTGTGGTGGCAATGAGCGATTGAATGTGAAGGTCAGCGGAGATTTTTATAAAGAAGTCGTTAGAAGTCTTTTAAATTGCTATCAATGAAACTTTCAGTCGTGTTTAAAGGGTAATTCTTGCGCCATTACATTGTACTGTTCTAATTTCTGACAAACGATCATTGATACGGTGAGTGCACCCCACGTCAGATAAACTTCAAGCAACAGACGCAAAAAGCGATATCACACCCACGCATCGCGAAGCAAGTTTCTTGGAAAAGATAACTTTCCCAGCCCCAACGTGGTTTCGGGAATCTATCAATATGACTGTGCACGTGAGTAACTGTCATAAATCTGACAAAGAATATTTTCTATCACAGGTTTAGTAAAAAGCTGTAATATAATATCCCTCTATTTTGCCTTTGATATCGAGGACTGTATTTGTTAGTAAAGTTATTTTTCACTAAATGTGCCCTTCGCATTTTTTCACTCTGAAACTCAAAGAGGGTTTTCTGAAATTTCTTACGTTTTGACCAACCGGCCACCAATGTTACTAAACAGATGGCTAGGTTTCTACGTGCTCGTCCAGGTGCCTCGTTAGCGCAGTAGGCAGCGCGTAAGTCTCATAATCTTGGTCAGAAATCTGAAGGTCGTGAGTTCGATCCTCACACGGGGCACATTTTTGAGAATTCGTTTGGCTGGTTTGAGAAAGTCGAAAGCATTTCTGTTCATCGAAGTCAGCCAAAACAGTCTGTATTGTCAAATTACTTCAAATATAGTTCTCTCTTTTAGTCGGCGTGTGAGTTGTCTTTTTTCAGTCTATCTGCGTCCTTGAATGAGTCGTTAAAATATCATCATTTTCTATTACTCAGATTGCAATACAACACGGGTAAAATTGTAACCAAAACGGGACACGCCCCTTTGTTGGTAGTCAGGGATTTATTAGAGGGACAACAGGAAAAGCATTCGTCGCCCGATATGGGACTTAAACCCATGACCCTCAGATTAAAAGTCTGATGCTCTACCGACTGAGCTAACAGGGCGGCTCGTAAGTTCGATCCTCACACGGGGCACATTTTTGAGAATTCGTTTGGCTGGTTTGATAAAGTCGAAGGCATTTCTGTTCATCGAAGTCAGCCAAAACAGTCTGTATTGTCAAATTACTTCAAATATAGTTCTCTCTTTTAGTTGGCGTGTGAGTTGTCTTTTTTCAGTCTATCTGCGTCCTTGAATGAGTCGTTAAAATATCATCATTTTCTATTACTCAGATTGCAATACAACACGGGTAAAATTGTAACCAAAACGGGACACGCCCCTTTGTTGGTAGTCAGGGATTTATTAGAGGGACAACAGGAAAAGCATTCGTCGCCCGATATGGGACTTGAACCCATGACCCTCAGATTAAAAGTCTGATGCTCTACCGACTGAGCTAACCGGGCGGCTCGTACAGGTATTTTGTATAACTAAGCATTTTACACTACTGAATACATTTCTTGAACTGTGTGGTGGCAATGAGCGATTGAATGTGAAGGTCAGCGGAGATTTTTATAAGGAAGTCGTTAGAAGTCTTTTAAATTGCTATCAATGAAACTTTCAGTCGTGTTTAAAGGGTAATTCTTGCGCCATTTTATTGTACTGTTCTAATTTCTGACAAACGATCATTGATACGGTGAGTGCACCCCACGTCAGATAAACTTCAAGCAACAGACGCAAAAAGCGATATCACACCCACGCATCGCGAAGCAAGTTTCTTGGAAAAGATAACTTTCCCAGCCCCAACGTGGTTTCGGGAATCTATCAATATGACAGTGCACGTGAGTAACAGTCATAAATCTGACAAAGAATATTTTCTATCACAGGTTTAGTAAAAAGCTGTAATATAATATCCCTCTATTTTGCCTTTGATATCGAGGACTGTATTTGTTAGTAAAGTTATTTTTCACTAAATGTGCAATTCGCATTTTTTCACTCTGAAATTCAAAGAGGGTTTTCTGAAATTTCTTAGGTTTTGACCAACCGGCAACCAATGTTACTAAACAGATGGCTAGGTTTCTACGTGCTCGTGCAGGTGCCTCGTTAGCGCAGTAGGCAGCGCGTCAGTCTCATAATCTTGGTCAGAAATCTGAATCTGAATCTTTATTAGAGGGACAACAGGAAAAGCATTCGTCGCCCGATATGGGACTTGAACCCATGACCCTCAGATTAAAAGTCTGATGCTCTACCGACTGAGCTAACCGGGCGGCTCGTAAGTTCGATCCTCACACGGGGTACATTTTTGAGAATTCGTTTGGCTGGTTTGATAAAGTCGAAAGAATTTCTGTTCATCGAAGTCAGCCAAAACAGTCTGTATTGTCAAATTACTTCAAATATAGTTCTCTCTTTTAGTTGGCGTGTGAGTTGTCTTTTTTCAGTCTATCTGCGTCCTTGAATAAGTCGTTAAAATATCATCATTTTCTATTACTCAGATTGCAATACAACACGGGTAAAATTGTAACCAAAACGGGACACGCCCCTTTGTTGGTAGTCAGGGATTTATTAGAGGGACAACAGGAAAAGCATTCGTCGCTCGATATGGGACTTGAACCCATGACCCTCAGATTAAAAGTCTGATGCTCTACCGACTGAGCTAACCGGGCGGCTCGTACAGGTATTTTGTATAACTAAGCATTTTACACTACTGAATACATTTCTTGAACTGTGTGGTGGCAATGAGCGATTGAATGTGAAGGTCAGCGGAGATTTTTATAAAGAAGTCGTTAGAAGTCTTTTAAATTGCTATCAATGAAACTTTCAGTCGTGTTTAAAGGGTAATTCTTGCGCCATTACATTGTACTGTTCTAATTTCTGACAAACGATCATTGATACGGTGAGTGCACCCCACGTCAGATAAACTTCAAGCAACAGACGCAAAAAGCGATATCACACCCACGCATCGCGAAGCAAGTTTCTTGGAAAAGATAACTTTCCCAGCCCCAACGTGGTTTCGGGAATCTATCAATATGACTGTGCACGTGAGTAACTGTCATAAATCTGACAAAGAATATTTTCTATCACAGGTTTAGTAAAAAGCTGTAATATAATATCCCTCTATTTTGCCTTTGATATCGAGGACTGTATTTGTTAGTAAAGTTATTTTTCACTAAATGTGCCCTTCGCATTTTTTCACTCTGAAACTCAAAGAGGGTTTTCTGAAATTTCTTACGTTTTGACCAACCGGCCACCAATGTTACTAAACAGATGGCTAGGTTTCTACGTGCTCGTCCAGGTGCCTCGTTAGCGCAGTAGGCAGCGCGTCAGTCTCATAATCTTGGTCAGAAATCTGAAGGTCGTGAGTTCGATCCTCACACGGGGCACATTTTTGAGAATTCGTTTGGCTGGTTTGAGAAAGTCGAAAGCATTTCTGTTCATCGAAGTCAGCCAAAACAGTCTGTATTGTCAAATTACTTCAAATATAGTTCTCTCTTTTAGTTGGCGTGTGAGTTGTCTTTTTTCAGTCTATCTGCGTCCTTGAATGAGTCGTTAAAATATCATCATTTTCTATTACTCAGATTGCAATACAACACGGGTAAAATTGTAACCAAAACGGGACACGCCCCTTTGTTGGTAGTCAGGGATTTATTAGAGGGACAACAGGAAAAGCATTCGTCGCCCGATATGGGACTTAAACCCATGACCCTCAGATTAAAAGTCTGATGCTCTACCGACTGAGCTAACAGGGCGGCTCGTAAGTTCGATCCTCACACGGGGCACATTTTTGAGAATTCGTTTGGCTGGTTTGATAAAGTCGAAGGCATTTCTGTTCATCGAAGTCAGCCAAAACAGTCTGTATTGTCAAATTACTTCAAATATAGTTCTCTCTTTTAGTTGGCGTGTGAGTTGTCTTTTTTCAGTCTATCTGCGTCCTTGAATGAGTCGTTAAAATATCGTCATTTTCTATTACTCAGATTGCAATACAACACGGGTAAAATTGTAACCAAAACGGGACACGCCCTTTTGTTGGTAGTCATGGATTTATTAGAGGGACAACAGGAAAAGCATTCGTCGCCCGATATGGGACTTGAACCCATGACCCTCAGATTAAAAGTCTGATGCTCTACCGACTGAGCTAACCGGGCGGCTCGTACAGGAATTTTGTATAACTAAGCATTTTACACTACTGAATACATTTCTTGAACTGTGTGGTGGCAATGAGCGATTGAATGTGAAGGTCAGCGGAGATTTTTATAAAGAAGTCGTTAGAAGTCTTTTAAATTGCTATCAATGAAACTTTCAGTCGTGTTTAAAGGGTAATTCTTGCGCCATTACATTGTACTGTTCTAATTTCTGACAAACGATCATTGATACGGTGAGTGCACCCCACGTCAGATAAACTTCAAGCAACAGACGCAAAAAGCGATATCACACCCACGCATCGCGAATGCAAGTTTCTTGGAAAAGATAACTTTCCCAGCCCCAACGTGGTTTCGGGAATCTATCAATATGACAGTGCACGTAAGTAACTGTCATAAATCTGACAAAGAATATTTTCTATCACAGGTTTACTAAAAAGCTGTAATATAATATCCCTCTATTTTGCCTTTGATATCGAGGACTGTATTTGTTAGTAAAGTTATTTTTCACTAAATCTGCCCTTCGCATTTTTTCACTCTGAAACTCAAAGAGGGTTTTCTGAAATTTCTTACGTTTTGACCAACCGGCCACCAATGTTACTAAACAGATGGCTAGGTTTCTACGTGCTCGTGCAGGTGCCTCGTTAGCGCAGTAGGCAGCGCGTCAGTCTCATAATCTTGGTCAGAAATCTGAAGGTCGTGAGTTCGATCCTCACACGGGGGACATTTTCGAGAATTCGTTTGGCTGGTTTGATAAAGTCGAAAGCATTTCTGTTCATCGAAGTCAGCCAAAACAGTCTGTATTGTCAAATTACTTCAAATATAGTTCTCTCTTTTAGTTGGCGTGTGAGTTGTCTTTTTTCAGTCTATCTGCGTCCTTGAATGAGTCGTTAAAATATCATCATTTTCTATTACTCAGATTGCAATACAACACGGGTAAAATTGTAACCAAAACGGGACACGCCCCTTTGTTGGTAGTCAGGGATTTATTAGAGGGACAACAGGAAAAGCATTCGTCGCCCGATATGGGACTTGAACCCATGACCCTCAGATTAAAAGTCTGATGCTCTACCGACTGAGCTAACCGGGCGGCTCGTAAGTTCGATCCTCACACGGGGTACATTTTTGAGAATTCGTTTGGCTGGTTTGATAAAGTCGAAAGAATTTCTGTTCATCGAAGTCAGCCAAAACAGTCTGTATTGTCAAATTACTTCAAATATAGTTCTCTCTTTTAGTTGGCGTGTGAGTTGTCTTTTTTCAGTCTATCTGCGTCCTTGAATAAGTCGTTAAAATATCATCATTTTCTATTACTCAGATTGCAATACAACACGGGTAAAATTGTAACCAAAACGGGACACGCCCCTTTGTTGGTAGTCAGGGATTTATTAGAGGGACAACAGGAAAAGCATTCGTCGCCCGATATGGGACTTGAACCCATGACCCTCAGATTAAAAGTCTGATGCTCTACCGACTGAGCTAACCGGGCGGCTCGTACAGGTATTTTGTATAACTAAGCATTTTACACTACTGAATACATTTCTTGAACTGTGTGGTGGCAATGAGCGATTGAATGTGAAGGTCAGCGGAGATTTTTATAAAGAAGTCGTTAGAAGTCTTTTTAAATTGCTATCCGGCAATGAAATTTTCAGTCGTGTTTAAAGGGTAATTCTTGCGCCATTACATTGTACTGTTCTAATTTCTGACAAACGATCATTGATACGGTGAGTGCACCCCACGTCAGATAAACTTCAAGCAACAGACGCAAAAAGCGATATCACACCCACGCATCGCGAAGCAAGTTTCTTGGAAAAGATAACTTTCCCAGCCCCAACGTGGTTTCGGGAATCTATCAATATGACAGTGCACGTGAGTAACAGTCATAAATCTGACAAAGAATATTTTCTATCACAGGTTTACTAAAAAGCTGTAATATAATATCCCTCTATTTTGCCTTTGATATCGAGGACTGTATTTGTTAGTAAAGTTATTTTTCACTAAATGTGCAATTCGCATTTTTTCACTCTGAAATTCAAAGAGGGTTTTCTGAAATTTCTTAGGTTTTGACCAACCGGCCACCAATGTTACTAAACAGATGGCTAGGTTTCTACGTGCTCGTGCAGGTGCCTCGTTAGCGCAGTAGGCAGCGCGTCAGTCTGATAATCTTGGTCAGAAATCTGAAGGTCGTGAGTTCGATCCTCACACGGGGCACATTTTTGAGAATTCGTTTGGCTGGTTTGATAAAGTCGAAAGCATTTCTGTTCATCGAAGTCAGCCAAAACAGTCTGTACTGTCAAATTACTTCAAATATAGTTCTCTCTTTTAGTTGGCGTGTGAGTTGTCTTTTTTCAGTCTATCTGCGTCCTTGAATGAGTCGTTAAAATATCATCATTTTCTATTACTCAGATTGCAATACAACACGGGTAAAATTGTAACCAAAACGGGACACGCCCCTTTGTTGGTAGTCAGGGATTTATTAGAGGGACAACAGGAAAAGCATTCGTCGCCCGATATGGGACTTGAACCCATGACCCTCAGATTAAAAGTCTGATGCTCTACCGACTGAGCTAACCGGGCGGCTCGTACAGGAATTTTGTACAACTAAGCATTTTACACTACTGAATACATTTCTTGAACTGTGTGGTGGCAATGAGCGATTGAATGTGAAGGTCAGCGGAGATTTTTATAAAGAAGTCGTTAGAAGTCTTTTAAATTGCTATCAATGAAACTTTCAGTCGTGTTTAAAGGGTAATTCTTGCGCCATTACATTGTACTGTTCTAATTTCTGACAAACGATCATTGATACGGTGAGTGCACCCCACGTCAGATAAACTTCAAGCAACAGACGCAAAAAGCGATATCACACCCACGCATCGCGAAGCAAGTTTCTTGGAAAAGATAACTTTCCCAGCCCCAACGTGGTTTCGGGAATCTATCAATATGACAGTGCACGTGAGTAACAGTCATAAATCTGACAAAGAATATTTTCTATCACAGGTTTACTAAAAAGCTGTAATATAATATCCCTCTATTTTGCCTTTGATATCGAGGACTGTATTTGTTAGTAAAGTTATTTTTCACTAAATGTGCAATTCGCATTTTTTCACTCTGAAATTCAAAGAGGGTTTTCTGAAATTTCTTAGGTTTTGACCAACCGGCCACCAATGTTACTAAACAGATGGCTAGGTTTCTACGTGCTCGTGCAGGTGCCTCGTTAGCGCAGTAGGCAGCGCGTCAGTCTCATAATCTTGGTCAGAAATCTGAAGGTCGTGAGTTCGATCCTCACACGGGGCACATTTTTGAGAATTCGTTTGGCTGGTTTGATAAAGTCGAAAGCATTTCTGTTCATCGAAGTCAGCCAAAACAGTCTGTATTGTCAAATTACTTCAAATATAGTTCTCTCTTTTAGTTGGCGTGTGAGTTGTCTTTTTTCAGTCTATCTGCGTCCTAGAATGAGTCGTTAAAATATCATCATTTTCTATTACTCAGATTGCAATACAACACGGGTAAAATTGTAACCAAAACGGGACACGCCCCTTTGTTGGTAGTCAGGGATTTAGAGGGACAACAGGAAAAGCATTCGTTGCCCGATATGGGACTTGAACCCATGACCCTCAGATTAAAAGTCTGATGCTCTACCGACTGAGCTAACCGGGCGGCTCGTACAGGAATTTTGTATAACTAAGCATTTTACACTACTGAATACATTTCTTGAACTGTGTGGTGGCAATGAGCGATTGAATGTGAAGGTCATCGGAGATTTTTATAAAGAAGTCGTTAGAAGTCTTTTTAAATTGTTATCCGGCAATGAAACTTTCAGTCGTGTTTAAAGGGTAATTCTTGCGCCATTACATTGTACTGTTCTAATTTCTGACAAACGATCATTGATACGGTGAGTGCACCCCACGTCAGATAAACTTCAAGCAACAGACGCAAAAAGCGATATCACACCCACGCATCGCGAAGCAAGTTTCTTGGAAAAGATAACTTTCCCAGCCCCAACGTGGTTTCGGGAATCTATCAATATGACAGTGCACGTGAGTAACAGTCATAAATCTGACAAAGAATATTTTCTATCACAGGTTTACTAAAAAGCTGTAATATAATATCCCTCTATTTTGCCTTTGATATCGAGGACTGTATTTGTTAGTAAAGTTATTTTTCACTAAATGTGCAATTCGCATTTTTTCACTCTGAAATTCAAAGAGGGTTTTCTGAAATTTCTTAGGTTTTGACCAACCGGCCACCAATGTTACTAAACAGATGGCTAGGTTTCTACGTGCTCGTGCAGGTGCCTCGTTAGCGCAGTAGGCAGCGCGTCAGTCTCATAATCTTGGTCAGAAATCTGAAGGTCGTGAGTTCGATCCTCACACGGGGCACATTTTTGAGAATTCGTTTGGCTGGTTTGATAAAGTCGAAAGCATTTCTGTTCATCGAAGTCAGCCAAAACAGTCTGTATTGTCAAATTACTTCAAATATAGTTCTCTCTTTTAGTTGGCGTGTGAGTTGTCTTTTTTCAGTCTATCTGCGTCCTTGAATGAGTCGTTAAAATATCATCATTTTCTATTACTCAGATTGCAATACAACACGGGTAAAATTGTAACCAAAACGGGACACGCCCCTTTGTTGGTAGTCAGGGATTTATTAGAGGGACAACAGGAAAAGCATTCGTCGCCCGATATGGGACTTGAACCCATGACCCTCAGATTAAAAGTCTGATGCTCTACCGACTGAGCTAACCGGGCGGCTCGTACAGGAATTTTGTACAACTAAGCATTTTACACTACTGAATACATTTCTTGAACTGTGTGGTGGCAATGAGCGATTGAATGTGAAGGTCAGCGGAGATTTTTATAAAGAAGTCGTTAGAAGTCTTTTAAATTGCTATCAATGAAACTTTCAGTCGTGTTTAAAGGGTAATTCTTGCGCCATTACATTGTACTGTTCTAATTTCTGACAAACGATCATTGATACGGTGAGTGCACCCCACGTCAGATAAACTTCAAGCAACAGACGCAAAAAGCGATATCACACCCACGCATCGCGAAGCAAGTTTCTTGGAAAAGATAACTTTCCCAGCCCCAACGTGGTTTCGGGAATCTATCAATATGACAGTGCACGTGAGTAACAGTCATAAATCTGACAAAGAATATTTTCTATCACAGGTTTACTAAAAAGCTGTAATATAATATCCCTCTATTTTGCCTTTGATATCGAGGACTGTATTTGTTAGTAAAGTTATTTTTCACTAAATGTGCAATTCGCATTTTTTCACTCTGAAATTCAAAGAGGGTTTTCTGAAATTTCTTAGGTTTTGACCAACCGGCCACCAATGTTACTAAAGAGATGGCTAGGTTTCTACGCGCTCGTGCAGGTGCCTCGTTAGCGCAGTAGGCAGCGCGTCAGTCTCATAATCTTGGTCAGAAATCTGAAGGTCGTGAGTTCGATCCTCGCACGGGGCACATTTTTGAGAATTCGTTTGCCTGGTTTGATAAAGTCGAAAGCATTTCTGTTCATCGAAGTCAGCCAAAACAGTCTGTATTGTCAAATTACTTCAAATATAGTTCTCTCTTTTAGTTGGCGTGTGAGTTGTCTTTTTTCAGTCTATCTGCGTCCTTGAATGAGTCGTTAAAATATCATCATTTTCTATTTCTCAGATTGCAATACAACACGGGTAAAATTGTAACCAAAACGGGACACGCCCCTTTGTTGGTAGTCAGGGATTTAGAGAGACAACAGGAAAAGCATTCGTCGCCCGATATGGGACTTGAACCCATGACCCTCAGATTAAAAGTCTGATGCTCTACCGACTGAGCTAACCGGGCGGCTCGTACAGGTATTTTGTATAACTAAGCATTTTACACTACTGAATACATTTCTTGAACTGTGTGGTGGCAATGAGCGATTGAATGTGAAGGTCAGCGGAGATTTTTATAAGGAAGTCGTTAGAAGTCTTTTAAATTGCTATCAATGAAACTTTCAGTCGTGTTTAAAGGGTAATTCTTGCGCCATTACATTGTACTGTTGTAATTTCTGACAAACGATCATTGATACGGTGAGTGCACCCCACGTCAGATAAACTTCAAGCAACAGACGCAAAAAGCGATATCACACCCACGCATCGCGAAGCAAGTTTCTTGGAAAAGATAACTTTCCCAGCCCCAACGTGGTTTCGGGAATCTATCAATATGACAGTGCACGTGAGTAACAGTCATAAATCTGACAAAGAATATTTTCTATCACAGGTTTACTAAAAAGCTGTAATATAATATCCCTCTATTTTGCCTTTGATATCGAGGACTGTATTTGTTAGTAAAGTTATTTTTCACTAAATGTGCAATTCGCATTTTTTCACTCTGAAATTCAAAGAGGGTTTTCTGAAATTTCTTAGGTTTTGACCAACCGGCCACCAATGTTACTAAAGAGATGGCTAGGTTTCTACGTGCTCGTGCAGGTGCCTCGTTAGCGCAGTAGGCAGCGCGTCAGTCTCATAATCTTGGTCAGAAATCTGAAGGTCGTGAGTTCGATCCTCGCACGGGGCACATTTTTGAGAATTCGTTTGCCTGGTTTGATAAAGTCGAAAGCATTTCTGTTCATCGAAGTCAGCCAAAACAGTCTGTATTGTCAAATTACTTCAAATATAGTTCTCTCTTTTAGTTGGCGTGTGAGTTGTCTTTTTTCAGTCTATCTGCGTCCTTGAATGAGTCGTTAAAATATCATTATTTTCTATTTCTCAGATTGCAATACAACACGGGTAAAATTGTAACCAAAACGGGACACGCCCCTTTGTTGGTAGTCAGGGATTTAGAGGGACAACAGGAAAAGCATTCGTCGCCCGATATGGGACTTGAACCCATGACCCTCAGATTAAAAGTCTGATGCTCTACCGACTGAGCTAACCGGGCGGCTCGTACAGGTATTTTGTATAACTAAGCATTTTACACTACTGAATACATTTCTTGAACTGTGTGGTGGCAATGAGCGATTGAATGTGAAGGTCAGCGGAGATTTTTATAAGGAAGTCGTTAGAAGTCTTTTAAATTGCTATCAATGAAACTTTCAGTCGTGTTTAAAGGGTAATTCTTGCGCCATTACATTGTACTGTTCTAATTTCTGACAAACGATCATTGATACGGTGAGTGCACCCCACGTCAGATAAACTTCAAGCAACAGACGCAAAAAGCGATATCACACCCACGCATCGCGAAGCAAGTTTCTTGGAAAAGATAACTTTCCCAGCCCCAACGTGGTTTCGGGAATCTATCAATATGACAGTGCACGTGAGTAACAGTCATAAATCTGACAAAGAATATTTTCTATCACAGGTTTACTAAAAAGCTGTAATATAATATCCCTCTATTTTGCCTTTGATATCGAGGACTGTATTTGTTAGTAAAGTTATTTTTCACTAAATGTGCAATTCGCATTTTTTCACTCTGAAATTCAAAGAGGGTTTTCTGAAATTTCTTAGGTTTTGACCAACCGGCCACCAATGTTACTAAAGAGATGGCTAGGTTTCTACGTGCTCGTGCAGGTGCCTCGTTAGCGCAGTAGGCAGCGCGTCAGTCTCATAATCTTGGTCAGAAATCTGAAGGTCGTGAGTTCGATCCTCGCACGGGGCACATTTTTGAGAATTCGTTTGCCTGGTTTGATAAAGTCGAAAGCATTTCTGTTCATCGAAGTCAGCCAAAACAGTCTGTATTGTCAAATTACTTCAAATATAGTTCTCTCTTTTAGTTGGCGTGTGAGTTGTCTTTTTTCAGTCTATCTGCGTCCTTGAATGAGTCGTTAAAATATCATCATTTTCTATTTCTCAGATTGCAATACAACACGGGTAAAATTGTAACCAAAACGGGACACGCCCCTTTGTTGGTAGTCAGGGATTTAGAGGGACAACAGGAAAAGCATTCGTCGCCCGATATGGGACTTGAACCCATGACCCTCAGATTAAAAGTCTGATGCTCTACCGACTGAGCTAACCGGGCGGCTCGTACAGGTATTTTGTATAACTAAGCATTTTACACTACTGAATACATTTCTTGAACTGTGTGGTGGCAATGAGCGATTGAATGTGAAGGTCAGCGGAGATTTTTATAAGGAAGTCGTTAGAAGTCTTTTAAATTGCTATCAATGAAACTTTCAGTCGTGTTTAAAGGGTAATTCTTGCGCCATTACATTGTACTGTTGTAATTTCTGACAAACGATCATTGATACGGTGAGTGCACCCCACGTCAGATAAACTTCAAGCAACAGACGCAAAAAGCGATATCACACCCACGCATCGCGAAGCAAGTTTCTTGGAAAAGATAACTTTCCCAGCCCCAACGTGGTTTCGGGAATCTATCAATATGACAGTGCACGTGAGTAACAGTCATAAATCTGACAAAGAATATTTTCTATCACAGGTTTACTAAAAAGCTGTAATATAATATCCCTCTATTTTGCCTTTGATATCGAGGACTGTATTTGTTAGTAAAGTTATTTTTCACTAAATGTGCAATTCGCATTTTTTCACTCTGAAATTCAAAGAGGGTTTTCTGAAATTTCTTAGGTTTTGACCAACCGGCCACCAATGTTACTAAACAGATGGCTAGGTTTCTACGTGCTCGTGCAGGTGCCTCGTTAGCGCAGTAGGCAGCGCGTCAGTCTCATAATCTTGGTCAGAAATCTGAAGGTCGTGAGTTCGATCCTCACACGGAGCACATTTTTGAGAATTCGTTTGCCTGGTTTGATAGAGTCGAAAGGATTTCTGTTCATCGAAGTCAGCCAAAACAGTCTGTATTGTCAACCGGCCAGTTGGCGTGTGAGTTGTCTTTTTTCAGTCTATCTGCGTCCTTGAATGAGTCGTTAAAATATCATCATTTTCTATTACTCAGATTGCAATACAACACGGGTAAAATTGTAACCAAAACGGGACACGCCCCTTTGTTGGTAGTCAGGGATTTATTAGAGGGACAACAGGAAAAGCATTCGTCGCCCGATATGGGACTTGAACCCATGACCCTCAGATTAAAAGTCTGATGCTCTACCGACTGAGCTAACCGGGCGGCTCGTACAGGTATTTTGTATAACTAAGCATTTTACACTACTGAATACATTTCTTGAACTGTGTGGTGGCAATGAGCGATTGAATGTGAAGGTCAGCGGAGATTTTTATAAAGAAGTCGTTAGAAGTCTTTTAAATTGCTATCAATGAAACTTTCAGTCGTGTTTAAAGGGTAATTCTTGCGCCATTACATTGTACTGTTCTAATTTCTGACAAACGATCATTGATACGGTGAGTGCACCCCACGTCAGATAAACTTCAAGCAACAGACGCAAAAAGCGATATCACACCCACGCATCGCGAAGCAAGTTTCTTGGAAAAGATAACTTTCCCAGCCCCAACGTGGTTTCGGGAATCTATCAATATGACAGTGCACGTGAGTAACAGTCATAAATCTGACAAAGAATATTTTCTATCACAGGTTTACTAAAAAGCTGTAATATAATATCCCTCTATTTTGCCTTTGATATCGAGGACTGTATTTGTTAGTAAAGTTCTTTTTCACTAAATGTGCCCTTCGCATTTTTTCACTCTGAAATTCAAAGAGGGTTTTCTGAAATTTCTTAGGTTTTGACCAACCGGCCACCAATGTTACTAAACAGATGGCTAGGTTTCTACGTGCTCGTGCAGGTGCCTCGTTAGCGCAGTAGGCAGCGCGTCAGTCTCATAATCTTGGTCAGAAATCCGAAGGTCGTGAGTTCGATCCTCACACGGGGCCCATTTTTGAGAATTCGTTTGGCTTGTTTGATAAAGTCGAAAGCATTTCTGTTCATCGAAGTCAGCCAAAACAGTCTGTATTGTCAAATTACTTCAAATATAGTTCTCTCTTTTAGTTGGCGTGTGAGTTGTCTTTTTTCAGTCTATCTGCGTCCTTGAATGAGTCGCTAAAATATCGTCATTTTCTATTACTCAGATTGCAATACAACACGGGTAAAATTGTAACCAAAACGGGACACGCCCCTTTGTTGGTAGTCAGGGATTTATTAGAGGGACAACAGGAAAAGCATTCGTCGCCCGATATGGGACTTGAACCCATGACCCTCAGATTAAAAGTCTGATGCTCTACCGACTGAGCTAACCGGGCGGCTCGTAAGTTCGATCCTCACACGGGGCACATTTTTGAGAATTCGTTTGGCTTGTTTAATAAAGTCGAAAGAATTTCTGTTCATCGAAGTCAGCCAAAACAGTCTGTATTGTCAAATTACTTCAAATATAGTTCTCTCTTTTAGTTGGCGTGTGAGTTGTCTTTTTTCAGTCTATCTGCGTCCTTGAATAAGTCGTTAAAATATCATCATTTTCTATTACTCAGATTGCAATACAACACGGGTAAAATTGTAACCAAAACGGGACACGCCCCTTTGTTGGTAGTCAGGGATTTATTAGAGGGACAACAGGAAAAGCATTCGTTGCCCGATATGGGACTTGAACCCATGACCCTCAGATTAAAAGTCTGATGCTCTACCGACTGAGCTAACCGGGCGGCTCGTACAGGTATTTTGTATAACTAAGCATTTTACACTACTGAATACATTTCTTGAACTGTGTGGTGGCAATGAGCGATTGAATTTGAAGGTCAGCGGAGATTTTTATAAAGAAGTCGTTCGAAGACTTTTAAATTGCTATCAATGAAACTTTCAGTCGTGTTTAAAGGGTAATTCTTGCGCCATTACATCGTACTGTTCTAATTTTTGACAAACGATCATTGATACGGTGAGTGTACCCCACGTCAGATAAACTTCAAGCAACAGACGCAAAAAGCGATATCACACCCACGCATCGCGAAGCAAGTTTCTTGGAAAAGATAACTTTCCCAGCCCCAACGTGGTTTCGGGAATCTATCAATATGACAGTGCACGTGAGTAACAGTCATAAATCTGACAAAGAATATTTTCTATCACAGGTTTACTAAAAAGCTGTAATATAATATCCCTCTATTTTGCCTTTGATATCGAGGACTGTATTTGTTAGTAAAGTTCTTTTTCACTAAATGTGCCCTTCGCATTTTTTCACTCTGAAATTCAAAGAGGGTTTTCTGAAATTTCTTAGGTTTTGACCAACCGGCCACCAATGTTACTAAACAGATGGCTAGGTTTCTACGTGCTCGTGCAGGTGCCTCGTTAGCGCAGTAGGCAGTGCGTCAGTCTCATAATCTTGGTCAGAAATCTGAAGGTCGTGAGTTCGATCCTCACACGGGGCACATTTTTGAGAATTCGTTTGGCTGGTTTGATAAAGTGAAAAGAATTTCTGTTCATCGAAGTCAGCCAAAACAGTCTGCATTCTCAAATTACTTCAAATATAGTTTTCTCTTTTAGTTGGCGTGTGAGTTGTCTTTTTTCAGTCTATCTGCGTCCTTGAATGAGTCGTTAAAATATCATCATTTTCTATTACTCAGATTGCAATACAACACGGGTAAAATTGTAACCAAAACGGGACACGCCCCTTTGTTGGTAGTCAGGGATTTATTAGAGGGACAACAGGAAAAGCATTCGTCGCCCGATATGGGACTTGAACCCATGACCCTCAGATTAAAAGTCTGATGCTCTACCGACTGAGCTAACCTGGCGGCTCGGAAGTTCGATCCTCAATCGGGGCACATTTTTGAGAATTCGTTTGGCTGGTTTGATAAAATCGAAAGCATTTCTGTTCATCGAAGTCAGCCAAAACAGTCTGTATTGTCAAATTACTTCAAATATAGTTCTCTCTTTTAGTTGGCGTGTGAGTTGTCTTTTTTCAGTCTATCTGCATCCTGGAATAAGTCGTTAAAATATCATCATTTTCTATTACTCAGATTGCAATACAACACGGGTAAAATTGTAACCAAAACGGGACACGCCCCTTTGTTGGTAGTCAGGGATTTATTAGAGGGACAACAGGAAAAGCATTCGTTGCCCGATATGGGACTTGAACCCATGACCCTCAGATTAAAAGTCTGATGCTCTACCGACTGAGCTAACCGGGCGGCTCGTACAGGTATTTTGTATAACTAAGCATTTTACACTACTGAATACATTTCTTGAACTGTGTGGTGGCAATGAGCGATTGAATGTGAAGGTCAGCGGAGATTTTTATAAAGAAGTCGTTCGAAGTCTTTTAAATTGCTATCAATGAAACTTTCAGTCGTGTTTAAAGGGTAATTCTTGCGCCATTACATTGTACTGTTCTAATTTCTGACAAACGATCATTGATACGGTGAGTGTACCCCACGTCAGATAAACTTCAAGCAACAGACGCAAAAAGCGATATCACACCCACGTATCGCGAAGCAGGTTTCTTGGACAAGATAACTTTCCCAGCCCCAACGTGGTTTCGGGAATCTATCAATATGACAGTGCACGTGAGTAACAGTCATAAATCTGACAAAGAATATTTTCTATCACAGGTTTACTAAAAAGCTGTAATATAATATCCCTCTATTTTGCCTTTGATATCGAGGACTGTATTTGTTAGTAAAGTTCTTTTTCACTAAATGTGCCCTTCGCATTTTTTCACTCTGAAATTCAAAGAGGGTTTTCTGAAATTTCTTATGTTTTGACCAACCGGCCACCAATGTTACTAAACAGATGGCTAGGTTTCTACGTGCTCGTGCAGGTGCCTCGTTAGCGCAGTAGGCAGTGCGTCAGTCTTATAATCTTGGTCAGAAATCTGAAGGTCGTGAGTTCGATCCTCACACGGGGCACATTTTTGAGAATTCGTTTGGCTGGTTTGATAAAGTGAAAAGAATTTCTGTTCATCGAAGTCAGCCAAAACAGTCTGCATTCTCAAATTACTTCAAATATAGTTTTCTCTTTTAGTTGGCGTGTGAGTTGTCTTTTTTCAGTCTATCTGCGTCCTTGAATGAGTCGTTAAAATATCATCATTTTCTATTACTCAGATTGCAATACAACACGGGTAAAATTGTAACCAAAACGGGACACGCCCCTTTGTTGGTAGTCAGGGATTTATTAGAGGGACAACAGGAAAAGCATTCGTCGCCCGATATGGGACTTGAACCCATGACCCTCAGATTAAAAGTCTGATGCTCTACCGACTGAGCTAACCTGGCGGCTCGGAAGTTCGATCCTCAATCGGGGCACATTTTTGAGAATTCGTTTGGCTGGTTTGATAAAATCGAAAGCATTTCTGTTCATCGAAGTCAGCCAAAACAGTCTGTATTGTCAAATTACTTCAAATATAGTTCTCTCTTTTAGTTGGCGTGTGAGTTGTCTTTTTTCAGTCTATCTGCATCCTTGAATAAGTCGTTAAAATATCATCATTTTCTATTACTCAGATTGCAATACAACACGGGTAAAATTTTAACCAAAACGGGACACGCCCCTTTGTTGGTAGTCAGGGATTTATTAGAGGGACAACAGGAAAAGCATTCGTAGCCCGATATGGGACTTGAACCCATGACCCTAAGATTAAAAGTCTGATGCTCTACAGACTGAGCTAACCGGGCGGCTCGTACAGGCATTTTGTATAACTAAGCATTTTACACTACTGAATACATTTCTTGAACTGTGTGGTGGCAATGAGCGATTGAATGTGAAAGTCAGCGGATATTTTTATAAAGAAGTCGTTAGAAGTCTTTTAAATTGCTATCAATGAAACTTTCAGTCGTGTTTAAAGGGTAATTCTTGCGCCATTACATTGTACTGTTCTAATTTCTGACAAACGATCATTGATACGGTGAGTGCACCCCACGTCAGATAAACTTCAAGCAACAGACGCAAAAAGCGATATCACACCCACGCATCGCGAAGCAAGTTTCTTGGAAAAGATAACTTTCCCAGCCCCAACGTGGTTTCGGGAATCTATCAATATGACAGTGCAGGTGAGTAACAGTCATAAATCTGACAAAGAATATTTTCTATCACAGGTTTACTAAAAAGCTGTAATATAATATCCCTCTATTTTGCCTTTGATATCGAGGACTGTATTTGTTAGTAAAGTTCTTTTTCACTAAATGTGCCCTTCGCATTTTTTCACTCTGAAGTTCAAAGAGGGTTTTCTGAAACTTCTTACGTTTTGACCAACCGGCCACCAATGTTACTAAACAAATGGCTAGGTTTCTACGTGCTCGTGCAGGTGCCTCGTTAGCGCAGTAGGCAGCGCGTCAGTGTCATAATCTTGGTCAGAAATCTGAAGGTCGTGAGTTCGATCCTCACACGGGGCACAGTTTTTTAGAATTCGTTTGGCTGGTTTGATAAAGCAAAAGCATCTCTGTTTCTCGAACTCAGTCATAATAGTCGGCATTGTCAAATTACTTCAAATATAGTTCTCTCTTTTAGTTGGCGTGTGAGTTGTCTTTTTTCCGTCTATCTGCGTCCTTGAATCAGTCGTTCAAATATCATCATTTTCTATCACTCAGATTGCAATACAACACGGGTGAAATTGTAACCAAAACGGGACACGCCCCTTTGTTGGTAGTTAGGGATTTATGAGAGGGACAACAGAAAATGCATTGGTCGCCCGATATGGGACTTGAACCCATGACCCTCAGATTAAAAGTCTGATGCTCTACCGACTGAGCTAACCGGGCGACTCATACACGTGTTTTGAATAACTAAGCATTTTACACTACTGAATACATTTCTTGAACTGTGTGGTGGCAATGAGCGATTGAATGTGAAGGTCAGCGGAGATTTTTATAAAGAAGTCGTTAGAGGTCTTTGAAATTGCTATCAATGAAACTTTCAGTCGTGTTTAAAGGGTAATTCTTGCGCCATTACATTGTACTGTTCTAATTTCTGACAAACGATCATTGATACGGTGAGTGCACCCCACGTCAGATAAACTTCAAGCAACAGACGCAAAAAGCGATATCACACCCACCAATCGCGAAGAGGGATTCTTGGGAAAGATAACTTTCCCAGCCCCAACGTGGTTTCTGGAATCTATCAATATGACAGTGCACGTGAGTAACAGTCATAAATGTGACAAAGAAAACTCTATTTCTTAGCAAAGTTCAGTTTAACTGAATGTCCCCGATATCACACCAGTGGTTAGTTCGCTTGTTTTCTAATCACTTTACAAGCGCTAGCTTGTTTTGGGAGCAGGGTGTTTTAGAAGGAATTATTAAGATCTCTTGAATCTGCAATTAAAATTTAATTTCCTTTATATAATAACAAAATTAATGTGCGCGCTCTGATTGGTCAATCAGCTATGGTTTATTGTGCCGGTAAACCCATGGAAACATCGCGCGTCTTCTGAATTATTATATATAAGCAATAGACCACACTTTCTATGGGTTTATAGGAGTAATAACCCACTTGGGATGGCGTGAAATTGAACTTGAGAAAGAAATGTTTTAATTAAGGACGTTGAAATGCACCCATATGACAACCAAATCGAATACAGTAATAGCTCGCGTATAAGAACCTCAATTTTTCAATCTAGCCTAAATAGGTTCTTTTATAAATGGTACTTAAAGCAAATTTAGGCTACCGAGGTTCTTAAAATAGGTTCTTATATTTTCATATGAATTTCATCTGAATATGCTATATATATATCATAAATATCATCTCATAATACAATATAAATCATTTATTTGTACCATAGAGCAATGCCTATAGGCAGTTCAGTGCAGGTACAGTATATGTCCTTAACAAAACATAACAATATTTGATATTTTATATTTAATATTTTGTGATTCTCACAGAGTTGGAGATGGTCAGAAAGCTTTCTCTGATATAACAATAGAGGGGGTAAGTTTCTAAAGAAACTGTGGTACTGCGTCGGTGGGAAGTATAACAATATAATTTGGTTTTATCAACTGGGTTGATAATGTCAATTGGCCACCGTAAAGAGATTCAACAGCTGACGTTTCGAGCGTTAGCCCTTCGTCGGAGCGAATCAAGGAATTGTGCGTCGTGTGTTTTTATATACAGAAAGATGGAGCTTCGCTATTGGCTGGTGCCTGGTAACGTGAAAACTTCGGAATAAATTAGTTGAATGAAAAGCGTTCGTTGATACCGTGAGGATTAAGAGTGCCGATTTGAAAAATAAATTTTTGTTCTAGAGTTTTACGGCTTTCCGTGTTTCCTTGGTGAAGGGAAAGGCCGCAGACTGCCATATGTTGCTTAGAATGATTTGGGAGATTGAAGTGTCTCGCGACCGGTTTCGATGCATTTTTGTCGTCTTTCTCCACGTCACGAAGGTGTTCTCGGAATCGCACAATTCCTTGATTCGCTCCGACGAAGGTCTAACGCTCGAAACGTCAGCTGTTGAATCTCTTTACGGTGGCCAATTGACATTATCAACCCAGTTGATAAAACCAAATTATATTCTTTTACAGCAACCCCACTGATAAGAACCTAACTTAAAATTTTAGCGTCATAAACCTCACCCCAGACTTGTCAGTAGATGGATCGTCGCTGCGAATATGTCCCTGGCTCCCCTCCCACATGAGTCATTTGTAGCAGGGTATTGTTTAGCATCAACCAATCAGCGTGGAGCACACAGCGTGACGGTTAGTCCCAAGAACACGAACGGACTGCCGCGGATGTTTGTCCTTTCGAAAGCTGCATTTCTCGAAACTTAATCGGCGGTTAGCGCTCGGATTTTGAATGGATCTTTGATTGAATGCCACGAAAAGAAGCTTCGACCTTTCAGTTTATCTGGTGCTCGATTTGGGAGCCAGGCGATTCCAATTTAAGTGTGAAAATCGGCTTGGCGCTGAAGCAGTCGAAAACGAGCTTTCCACCCTTGTCTCTTTCTTATAACGTGGAGCAACAGTCAACGCAAAACTTTCCAAATCGCTCAAATTCGCAATTTTGAGCCGCAGAAACGACAAAATACAACACCTGAGGTAAGTTTGCGTTTATTGTATAGCCATTACTCGATATAAGTCTACGATATTAAGACTCTTCAATATTCCCATACATTTCTTTATAATTCGAACATATGCATACAAACAGACACACCGCTTGTATGGGCTCCCCGTGGAAAAACGAAGGGCTCTTGAGACATACGATTTCCAGTCCGAGATTGTAGGACTTCCGGACTTCATGTATATAGCAGGTAGGTAGGTAGGTATACTTTATTTAATTCAAAGAAACACGCTAGCCCCAACAATAGCATTGATGTTTCTACATGTTGTGTGTTGTAATAAGGCGGCCGGTGAACATTTTGACTTCCGCTTAAGATTTCTTTCTTCTCAACAGCCAATAAAAAAATTGGAATTTTTTTGAAAATCCTATGTCCCAGAATCCTTTGTTTTTCGTGCCAAGGCCCTGCCGGCTAAGAGAAACGAAAAGGGCTATGGGGAGGAGAATGATCAACGCCCTAATCGGCGACCGAGTAGTCTCTAACTTTTCGCTGACGCCAACTTTAAATTATGTTTCTTTGTTTTATTGGTGATGTTAATCTTTCTCAACTGTTCTTTCTCTCGTTCTTTCGCGGCCCACTTTGCTTTCATGTCATTATACCTCCTTTCTTCATCACTCAGTTCTTGAAGGGCTTTCATCGTTTGCCAGATGTTATAAACAACTTTCGCGTCCTTTTGTTTTTCTTCAAAGGGAATATCTTTTTGTTGTTTCTGTGGATCGTTTTGCTCCCGCACGCGTTTTAGACTGGCCTGTTGGTTTTTGATCGCTAGCCAGTCCTCGTACGTCTTGTAATGTGGATTCAGCCATTTTGATAGTTGATCTATCTCAGCCAGTCTTTGCTGTTCTGTTTCTGTCGTTATCTTCTGCACCAACTCAATTTGCTTCTGCTTGTTTTTGTCTTGAAGCCACTCCTCAAAAGATTTTCCACTAAGTCTTTGAACATTTTTGCCTTCTTCAACTTTGTTTTCCCCGTCATGGGTTGCCTGAGTTACTGTTCTCTTCTCTTGTAACCACAGTTCAAAAGGCTTTCCGGAAGTGATTTGTTTTCGAACTTTGTTACCCGACCCAGATGCATTATTTTCACGTGATTCGGTGACGTAACTCATTGCACTCATAGGCCGTTTGGTTAACTTTGTTTCAAGCCAGCGATCAAACGTTAGCCCACCAGAACTGATGAAAGTCCTTTTGCTTGTTGTCGAAGACTCGTTATTTGTTTGCATGCGCTGAACTCTTTTACTGTCCAACCATTTCTTAAAGGATTCTGGGTCAATACTCTTTCCCAGCCTGCTTTTCTGTGCAGGCGCAGTACAAGGTCTGTTCTTAACTTGTGATTGTTTCATGCGAAGCCAGCTTTCAAAAGTTTGAGCAGGTTTCTTTATGGAATATTCTTGTCGAATATCCAATAGAGAAATATCCTTTTCCTTATCATACTCCTTTTCGTGTCCACTCGCCTTGCCTTGTTCTTGTGGTCCCCCTTGTGGAGTCGATTCGATTTTACACTTTTCTCGTCTGTCCAACATCACAATATCCAGTTTACGGATTCCATTTGTTCTGGCTGAACATGGCCTAGCGAACACAGTAGGAAGTTATTATCCTCTGGCAAATGAAAGTTTTGAATAATTCACTTGATTTCAAAAAAACTTTTTTACCTTTCCTGGGACCCAGTCTCCACTGGAATATCACGGTTATCTATCTTGTTTTCTTCAGTAGTATCATCTTCTTTCTCTACCTTTGAAAGATCTGTGAAAGCAAACAAAAAGAACCGGGTCAAACTTTTAAAGTATCAGTCCTTCTGAAGAAGAATAATGGAGTCGCGACAACCTTGATACCTGAAAAGTGTCCGCTTAGGAGGAGTCCCCTTGGGAGAAGTCTGCTTACGGGAGGTTAAAAAATATAGTGTTTGCAGGTGGCTGAAACAATGACGTAGTGTACGCTTACTGGAGGTGTCCGCTCATGGAAACGTTCGCCTCCAGAAGATCCCCTTTAGCGTAATTATTTTACATGACATGTATCAGTGCCTTTAGGAAAACAAAACGTTTCCGCTCAGAGGAAGAAAGAAATGGCTTACCGGCACTTGTTTCTGCTAAGTTTGTGCTTTGTTCAACTCCCTTTTCCAACTCATCCAAGTTGTTTGCATGACGCACAACGTCCACCTCATCTTTCGGAGTTTTCTTTAGCTGCAGAGTTTCCGGTTCCGATGTCAGCCTCTCTAATTCCTCGTTGAATTCGCTTTGCGCATGCGCAGGTAAGTGAAATTTTTCCTCGTTTAACTCCCGAACTTCCTTTCGGTATTTCTCGGCGATTTGCATCAAAGGAAAAGGCGATGAACTGGAGCGAGCTGGCTGACGGAAGGTTCGCTTTACTTCGTTATTCGCAACTCGAGGAAGATGGAGGTGAATTTCCTGGTGGGAAAGGAAAACGGCATAAAAGATAAATTTGAATTTGAATTCGCAGCAGATCAATATATGATCGCTCCTCATAGATTTTTAAATATGAGTTGAAACTTGTCGTTAAGTCAAAAGGGGGTGCGAATAAAGAATTGCATATGCCCAGCGGCAATCTGACATTCGAAGCCTTCTAACGTTTTTCGCCACATAAGCATTCCCACAATACAGGAAATATCTTCTAACTTCATCTACAGCGTCCTGTAGGATAGGTTAGATGTAGCTAGTTAGATTGTAGCTAGTTAGATTAATTTAATTCTACATTGTAAAGTCCTGAAGAAAATACCGTGTCTAAGTAAAGATTTTACCTTACCATATCTGTCGCATCAACTGGTACGCGATCCCTAAACCTCAAACCCCCCCCCCCCCCCCTGCTTCCTAAAAACTCCATTTCCCGTGTCCGAAGGCAACGATGACAAGAGAAAATTAACAAAGTAACAAATGTAAGACCTTAGTTGATTGTTTCTCGTTGTTGTTGTTCTGCTCTGGCTCCTCGCTGGTTTTTCTAGCGGATGGTAGCTTGCCAGCTTGGGGGGAAGAAAATATGCCAAATTTTCTGAAACTAAAAATGGAAAATGACTTGATCCTCAATGGTGGTAAAAGAAGCTACTAGAACATCAACTTCTATTGATACACGTCACTTGTAATCCCCTGGCACATGCGCATAACAGCTGTAATAAGCCTCGAAAAGAACAAATCAGTTCTTTGACGTTGTGTCATTTTATAAAGCTCATAGGAGTGACCATGGCAATTAAAGACTGCTTTGTGGCTTTCTGTTTCGCTCACAGTGCCAACCTGCTTTATCGGCCCACATGGAAACTGTCACACCGACGTGAACTATACATGGGACGGAGCTGTCATGAGGTGATATGGTCCTTTCACCAGTATGTACGCTACTTTTTCGCAGCAAGCATGTCATGAAATGTGGAACCTTTAAAGTGCCTATGAAATGGAAAACAAGTTAACTTTATTTGAAAGGCATTTCAAAATGACGGAGAATGGTGTTTTCCTTTCTGCGATATCTTCTCTCGTTCCAGAGATATTCAAGTTTTTGTATTATGCAAATTAGATATCTGATGACGTCACAAGATTGACAGAAAAAGGCTAAAAAACACAAAATCGAGAATATCTCTGCAAATAATAGGGCAAAGGAGTCGAAACTTTGCACCCATGTTGTATCCGAAGAAATACACCAGATACATCAGATGGTGTATATCACTATGGCAACAGTCTTGGTACCAGTCTCTTTTATGCAGGAATGATAATTCCTGTATTTGATCTTTACCAAACATCATCCACTTGCTAAAGGTTATTAAGGAGACCTATTGCATTGTGGACATTGTGTATGTTTCAAATAAACCAGATATTTGTCCTTATTGAATCATTAATGGTATTATTTGATTCAAAGAGGAAAGAAACTGGAACCAAGACTGTTGTCATAGCAACATCAAAATATACACCATCTGGTGTATTTCTTAGGGTGCAATACAGGTGCCAAGTTTCAATTGCATTGCTCCATTATTTACAGAGATATTCTCGATTTTGTGGTTTTAGCCCATTTTCTGTCAACCTTGTGACGTCATCAGTCATCTAATTTGCATAATACAAAAACTTGAATATCTCTGGAACAAGCGAAGATATCGCAGAAAGGAAAACGCCATTCTTCATTATTTTAAAATGTCTTTCAAATAAGGTTAACTTGGTTTTCATTACATAGGCACTTTAATGAGCTACGTCATCGTTCGTGCACTTTGAAAATTTAGCCTAAATTTTTCAAAACCGTCATTTCCAATCCATTTCAATCTGTTCCATCCTCAGCCATCATTGTTCCTTTTTGGCTGGGCATCACTCCTTTGGTCTTTTTTTCCCTAGCAAACTATTATTCTCAGGTTTCCTAAATTTTGGGGTTATTTTAGGTTGTCGAAGAAATAACTCAAAATATCGTGACGTAGCTACTTTAAAGGCCGAGACACACTGGTTGACAAGTTTCTGAGACACGTCACGTGGACAAGTCGCCTGCAAAAAGTCGCCTCGTATGGCACGGTCGATTTTGGTCGCCGCGACAGAATTTTGTGGCTGTGATCTATCGCAGGAATTCAAACCAGGGCTTGTTTTCAGTGGACACAATAAACATGGAGTGAATTGTAACCAAGTTTGCCCGGCCTTAACCAGCAAATTGCAAACATGAATTACTTTCGGGGTCGGCGAGGAGAAAAAATGGGGATCATTTCGGGGTCGGGGTCATTTCGAGAGCTGTACAGATCAAGTATTCAGAGCAAGACCAATTATCTCCACATTGCGAATCACTCCTAAAAGCTGTTTACTGGCATGTTTCAAAAGTGTTTCTTTATTTTTGTGTTTCAATGGGAGACGGGCATCATTGTTGTCTTGATGTCGTTGTTCAGAGTAATTCGGACACCCGAACGGTTTAATTTATCAGGATCGATGAAATTTCAACGTCCAAAGTAAATTGTACAATTGCTAAAGTTAGTCTTACCTTCCTTCATTGTCAATAGATTGGCTTGATTCCCCGCTCGGGCTTCTCGAATACTGATGGCGAAACGTTTGCAAATTCCACTGATAAAGCCAAAGTCTTCTTTCGCAATAAACATGACCGTTCTCGCTCGCCAAAGCGAGTGGTGTTTTACCATCGATGTCAATTTGATTGCAGATGGCGCCTTCGCTAAGCAACAACGATACACAGCCCACAAAACCTTGGTAAGATCCCACGTGGAGCGCACTTCGTCCAAATACTGTTTTACCATTGATATCTGTAGCTCCTCGGTTAATAAGTTCCAATATCAGCCCGAGGTAACCACGGTGGCAGGAAATAAACAAAGCGAACGTAGCTCGTTGTATGACAAGTTTATTCCAAAGGGAAATGTTGTAACCCGGAAACTTCTCCTCGTCCAAAAATTGAACACCGTTGTCAAAAACATCGTATAAGTCCCCACGCCAGCAGGCTTCAAAAAGGCCGATCCAACTCTGTTCTATCTGGACTCTGACTATACAGCCATGTTTGAGATGGTAAGCTTTGAGAGTTTCCTGTTCAGATAGTTGTACGTTCATGAAAAATAAATTGAAAATGTCTCCTGGAATACCAGCCTTCAGCTCGACTCTTGACTTTAGTTGATAGATGAACATATCTCGATATAATCCTCTTACCGTACAAATATCGTCAGAGGGGAGAGCGATAAAGATCTGAAAACTTTCTCTTATACTCGACATGTTGAGCCCCTACAAATACAAATAACATGATGATTTACCAAAGCGATCTTCTATTTTGTAACACCTGCAAATAAAAAAAAACAGAAAGATTTTAACACTTTCTATTCAAATCTTCCTTAGTTTGTTTCGTAAATCATGTAAACACTCAAAATTTATTTGAATTCGAAATGTCCCCTACCCTTCGAATTCAGCCTAAATAACCCAAATCATCTGAGCATAATAGTCGATACTTTTTACAGCAAAGGCTTAAAAATTCTACTTGAAAATCACTAAGGTTTTTTATGAATATTTTTAAGCGCTCTTATTTACACTTCTTTTGTGGGAAAATGACAGGTTAAATTTTGGGATCAGAAAAAGTGCAAATTTGTTTAGTTATGGTAATACTTTGTAAAGACACCGGATTAGTTTTTTTAGACCATTCACACTTTCAATTCACAGTACACTTAAAACAATAAAGCCATTAGCAGTTAATATTGAGCAACCGATTCAATTTTCAATTGTCCGGCAGCCGAATGCTGTTTTGTTTAACTAGTTCATAAATTCCCGGGTTTAGTACGTTATTAATCTTGGGTATCAGTCCTTGTCAAAGCCAGCTCAGTATGTTCTCGTATTTCGTTTGGCCAAAATCGATTTAACTAGTTAAGTAGATAAAGTGTAGGCTGGATTGAATCGCCATGACCACTGCTAAAAGTGAAAAGCGGTAACAATCTTAGTATTTTTAGTTTTCCGCGTGGGCGCAGCTGTGCAAAGAGGGTTTTAAGTCGTTGACAACCACTAAGCAAGGGTTGATCTATCCAAACGTAATAAGTGTAATTAAAACTAAAATTGGGAATTTTTTCTGCTTTTCAGTATACTATCATACAAAATTAGAAATTTTAAGAAACCTGAGGAAGTTGCAAAAAGTCAACTTCACTGTCGCAACGGGGTCGCAGCTAGGCAGATGAAATGTTACATCTATGAATGATGAGAGAGTGAATTATACCGTGTTTGGGGGGGACTAATAAAAAACTTTTTGATGCATATAACAAAACAATTATCCAACTAAATCTTGCGGAATATCGTCTGATTTTAGCCAACGCCGCCTTCGGCCTCGTCGGCTAAGTATCAGGCGATATTCCGCGCGATTTTGCAGGATAATTCGGTTAAATATAAATGGCACCTAAATGGCAGTTTTCCCTACCCTTATGGTTACTCCAACTCTTGGAATCCCTACCCTTTCGTTACATACCTCCTGGCTGCAAAAGGTACCCCTTCTGGGCGAAATCTCCCCCTCCCCCTTCAGGTGATGGGGCCTTATACTAACACACTCACAAAGAAAGATCTCCATAGTTTGTAGCGTTGTTTTTTTTCTTCAGGTCATCGACCGAGAAGTCAACTCCGCCAAGATCTTTAACAGCACTATAAACTAATTTCTAATGTTTTTCTTTGTGTATAAAAATAGCCATACATAACGCTAACAAAAACTTAAACAAAGCCTCTTTCCTTTTTTTAAAGTGTCTATGAAGTAAAAAAGTTAACCTCAGCTTATTTGAAAGTATAGAGTATGTATGTATGGAGTGAAAACACAAAATGTCTCTGCAGACAATACGGCACAAAGAAGTTTTATGAATATTTTTAAGCGCGTTTATTTACACCTCTTTTGTGAGAAAATGACAGGTTAAATTTTGGGATCAGAAATTGTCTAGATATGGTAATACACCAGATTATTTTTTTTAGACCATTCACACTGTAAACTCACAGTATACTTAAAACAATAAAGCCATTAGCAGTTAATACTGAGAAAATTTTAATTTGGCTTTGTCACGTATAACAACAGGTCCGAAAAATGGATAGCAATTTGAAAACATGGCAGAGAATGAAGAAGAAGAAGAAGAATCTAGTACAGCGTAAAGGCGCTCTGAGTGTTTATAATTTCAAGTTTAGAGCTCAAATAACTCGAAATTAGTTAACAAACACATTAAGTATCGAAATTCTAAACAGATGTCTATAGCAAGTCACGTTCTTAGATATTTTGCATGTTCACCCTCTAAAGGTTTATAGGGGTGGATTCTTGTTCTGCTCTCGTAGCCCCGTTCAATGAAAATACTCCGAAACAGTAAATTTGATGGTCTTTATCGATTTATAATGATTTCATGAGAAGCAAAACAAAACTATTAATGAAATCATTGTTGAACATACTGTACTGCTAACTAGTGAAATGTTTGTTTTTCTTTTCAGTAAAGGAATTCATATTTAAAAATTCCATCGTCTCCACGATAACAAATCACAGTATACCGTGACCCTTGAGAGATCCGTCTTGCAAAGAACTGATTTTCAGTCCTGTTCACGAATCACGTAAAAAAGAAAATGTTAAAAATACTGACTATTTCCATTAATAAATCTCGTCTTTTCTTGGAGCAATGTCCCATGTTTGCCAATTAAGATAAAGGCTGCGTGTAATTAGGTTAGACCAGCAAATTCTGTGCAGTGTACATTGCATACCAGTAAATTCAGGCGATGGTAGTACCCGGGTTGGTTTTAACGACGGTCTTTTCAAGCATTCAACCTTTTTTAAATTTTCCGTTCACTGAAATCTTATGGAGTCATCTGAAGAGATAGTTCTATGTGAAAATCTAAACCTTGATTTCTAAGCAAGCTGTTGCTAGCTTGTAGCCTTCATTAATACAGTATACGTACTGCGCGCCAGGGTGAAAATTACATATTAAACTCGCCTTCAAGTTCAACCTATCTGTCGTGAACCGGCCTCGTTTGTCCATCTCTCTAAATTCAATCAGTAAACCTTTGTGTATTACATTTCAAATGTACTTTTCTGAGCTGTATTGTGCTTTTGTTATCCGTTATATTCTTTCAAATTTACAAGAAGCCATAAGTAATTAGATAGAAATGAGAAATAGCGGTTGAATGCTCTAGAGTGCCAAAATCAGCCTGCAAGACTTACCTTCCTCCCGACGTAAGCCCTAGGTAGAAGCTGATGTCGTGCACACTACAATTTATGTTTAAATCACTGCAGTACTTGGGTATAATGAGATCGCTTAGTAAACAATACACAGAATAAAGTCTGTTGTGCTTGACTAGTTGACGCAAACGTATTAAAATCGGGTTTGACGTGCACGACGGAACACTGACGTCACGCACGTCTGATCATTTCGCTGGTTTGCGTGTCACGCTTTGAGGTGTACTCGAGCGTTAAATTTTGTACAGCCACACTTCAGGATGGTGCCTCGTTATAGTGAAGTATTTTTCTCGACCGGTGACTACACAAGAAAAGTAGATCTTACCAGGTAGCCAGGCAAATTCTCGAGATAATTAGGTTTGAAATCTGGAAAAAGTGTTAACGTGGCATTTTTTAGGGATAGGTTTAGGGTTGAATTTGGTTTTCAATAAACAGAATCCAGGGACGGCGGAGCGTATTTGAAAGTGGGGGGGGGGGGGGGGGGCTTGAAAACGAGAGCCAGGGGCGCGAGTAGTTTGTAGGGGGGTGTGGGGTCCTCCCCCAGAAAATTTTGAAATCTAGAGGCTCGGAAATGGTATTTTCAACGTTCCTTATGAGATATTTCTTAAAAAAAGACAACCTGGATAAGTGTGAAATGACAGGCACTTTTTGTGCTTCAGCAATATTTTGGAAGTTTTATACATATTTTTCAGCCTTCCACGAGATATTCCGGCTTTAGTACACTAACATGGGTTTTACACAGGCTCCTCGTGTGTGGAAAGGATGCTCGTAAGGAAGTACTTAACCACACACAGTTTCCGACATGTTTTGAACAAGGTTTCTCGTCGCCAAATGAAGCAAGTAGGATTCACGCACTTGTTTCATCTGGTTAGTGCCCTATGTATTTTTCGTCTTTTCTCAAATAACTACTGAGCATGAATTGAATTAACGTTAACGGAAGTATTTTTTTGGCCAATAACTCATCTCGGGGGTTAATTTGTGGTGAATCGCACTTTTCCGTTTACGTTTTCCTTTTCCTTTTTTCATTATTTCTTCATACGAACCTTATGCTAAAACAAAAAAAATGTCGTTGTCGTAAGGGGGGGGGGGGGGGAGGGGCTGAAGCCCCCCCAGCTCCGCCGTCCCTGGAATCAACATAAAAATATAACAATCTCAAACATAACTGACAAACTCCCACGGGCTAAAAACATCCATGACAACTTTTGTACTAAATGTCAAATTAATCATACGTTCTATAGCCGTACCACTTCCATTTTATAGAATAAAAAGTAGGAGTAAACACACATTTTTAAAAGTTATACCAGTTGTTTTCAGGTTCTATGGACTCGCTTTTGGGGTCTGTTACAATTTTCCGTTCCCCTTCCTCATCGAAAAGACCATTTGCGCCTCGCGCAATTTTCACCAGCGCACTACGCCATGGGTAGTTAGCAGTGTGCGGTTTGTGTTTGAGCGATTGACGATTTGTTTTTAACTGTTAAATCGAGTCATTTTTATCGGCCAGACGTTAGTTGTTCGCTTGGTCGCCAGCGTAGTTGAATTCGTCAATTGGAGCGAACAAATTCCACAAGCGCGCGCGTCCAGTACAGAACATGTGCGGAGCAACAAAGGAGACACCGTCCTTAATTCTTAATTGATTAGACGCCACTAACTGAGCTGGTCTTCTCATTCAATCCTTAATTGTCACCACACAGTTCAAGAAATGAAATCAGTGTCGGGTTCAATCGTGCGACCAAAGCTTTTTTTGTTGTCACTCTCGTCAATTCCTAACTACTAACAAAGGGGCGTGTGCCCTTTCGGTTACAATTTTACCCGTGTTGCATTCTAATCTGAGTAATACAAAAGGATGATATTTTCACAACCCATTGAAGGCGATTAGTGCGTGTGATATCGTTTTTTGCGTCTTTTGCTTGAAGTTTATTTGACCTGGAAAGCACTCACCAGATCAATGATCGTTCCTGTAAAATCCCGTATTCGCCATTTTCGAATTGCCCTAACACACCTTGTTTGCCCCCAAAAAGTTTGCATAAGCATTGTTTTCAGATTCTCTTGGGACGACTGTTATACCCAGGAGAATTGGGAAACAAAGGTTATGCAAACTTTTTGGGGCAAACGAGGTGCATTATGGGAAATGCAAACATGGCCAATTTGAACAAGCAGAAATTGATATGTCAGAAATTAGAACAGTACAATGTAATGGAGCAAGAATTACCCTTTAAACACGACTGTAAGTTTCATTATGATAGCAATTTCAAGAACCACTAACGACTTCTTTATAAAAATCTCCGCTGATCTTCACATTCAATCGCTCATTGTCACCACACAGTTCAAGAAATTATTCAGTAGTGTAAAATGCTTAGTTATACAAAATACGTGTATGAGCCGCCCGGTTAGCTCAGTCGGTAGAGCATCAGACTTTTAATCTGAGGGTCATGGGTTCAAGTCCCATATCGGGCGACCAATGCTTTTTCTGTTGTCACTGTCATAAATCGTGCTGAAGTAAACATTGTAGCCCCTGTCCTTTATAGCATCTTTAAATTTTTTCCTTCAAAGCTTTCCACCGTTTTCAATGTTGAAATGTCTTCAAATACACTGAAATCTTTGTCCTTCAAAGTTGTCCTAACCTGCTGAATAACAATCTCGCGGTCAGCGTATCGTAAGAATCTTGCAATGATTGGACGAGGACCATCAACTTTTATTTTTTGGGGGGTGGTTTGAAAACATCGGAAATTAGCGCGATAACAGTTTTTTAAAAATGGTTTAATTCTGCTGCAAGTCAACTCGGTGCATTTTCTGCCTTAACAGCAGTTTAAATCTTTGTGGTCTGCATGAACTGTTCAAATTTAGTCCACGGAATATAAATTGAGCGGATTGTGCATTTCTCGACCAATCAAAATCGATGGATGTAACTTAGTTTCCATTTTCAGCCGTTTGGCAGTTTTCAGGTTTTGTGAGAGAGAAACTTATGCTCCAGGTGCATGTATTTCTGACCATTTCATATGCCATTATAAAAACACCGCATCGATCCACTCTTGAATCTAAATCTGATTGGAAGGGAAATGAGGTTGACTTAACCATTTTAATTATCTGTTTTGATCTAACTTGAAGAAATTAATTAATATGCAGAATGCGATAAAGCATATCCACCTTAAAAGAAAAGTTTTGCCAAAACTGTGGATTGATAGTAATTTAGTTTTAAAATATAATTTTTATAATTATCTCTGGTTTGTTTCTGTTTTATATCGATCAGCCTTTTTTTCTGATAATGCGCAAAAAATAAATATTCATTTCATTCACGAATACATTATCATGTTTATTTATAAGTTGTCTCCGTAATGGATTAGGCTGGAATGATAACTTACAAAGAAAGATCAAATTTGGCAAGTTTTTTTATCCGTAATGATCACGTTGCTCCCAAACACGAGCCTTTTTGAACCAGTTTATATAGCACATTTTTGGATGGCTGGATGTTTTAGTTAAAAATATGCATTCCCCTTAAAACCACCTGCAATCATTGTGGTTTGTGATTGTGTTGTATGGACAATTTAGGCAGCAAAAAGAACCGAAAATAGCTATTTGCTTTAGAATTTGCATATTCAATAATTCTGTCTCAAAAATGTTATGAAATCAGCGCGTTTACAAGCTTTAGATACGTTGAAACAAACGAAAAAAGGTTTTCTTTACAAACCTAAGAGCAAATTTCTGACTACTAGAAAAAACAATAACGAAAAAATAGGAATAGTTCACTTTTTGTAAAATAAAAGATTGAAAATTTTTATCTTTGTTTAATAATGTATAGATGTGTATATATTCATAACGAAATTGACTGTGTATACAGAATCTTTGAATTCGTCTTCAGTATTTACATATAAACACTGCATGCTTTCATTTGCAGTCGTGTTAACAGCTCGATTGGTATATATAACATATGTTCACAATAATATAGTTGATAAATAACATAAACAACTTTGAAAGCACCAAACGTCGAGAGCAAATTTTACAGGCGAAATCCAGCTCTCTTTTCTCTACGAGTAATACATTCGAATGATTCGATTAGAATCGCTTGTTTAAAACTCGCAGAAACTGTCTTTGATAATGAAAATTGTCGCTGGAATCGCATACTGCTTTTTTCCTGAGTCGGTGACTCATGAGACCTCGATTTGTCGTGTCCCCAAGCCCAACCTTACGTGTACGAGCTTCTCGTGAACCGTTATATTCCGTTGCGGGATTGTCCGTGTTCGTTTCTGTCGGAAAGTCCGTCGTAAAATTCTCCACGTAACCTTGAGTTTCCCCGCCATAAAAAAGCATGTTCTTGGTTTTGAAGGGTGCAAACTTTTTCTCAGTTTCGCGGCAATCCTTGCCCAACATGTGTCGCCCAGAGATAGAAAAACTGCCACCTGTCAATGCGGTTTCCCCTGTGTTTAGCGCGTTTGTGATCCGTTCGGATCTGAATTTTGGACTCTTTCTTGTCAATTCGCCATAGCTTTCCTGTCCTATAGGGTAAGAATGTCGTTTCTGATCTGTGTCCGACGCAAAGTTGTAGCTGTAGTGTAAAATTCGTTTCTCGTCTCCATCCACTTGCGTTCTCATCTTCAGCAGGTTGTACACGCTCTTGCCGAGAATCTTCATTTACAATTCGGCATCTGCCGTTTAGTAGTTGAGGCGCTTTAATCTCGTAGCATCCGGCTACGCCTTGCATGCGCCACTGGGGACTCACTGACTCACTCAATGAACCACCCTTTGCCTAAATACGTGCAATTTGTCCGTATCAAAAAACGAGGTCTGCGTCATTCATAAACACAAGACACTGCTTATATTAATAAGTCATTTCCGTGAGAGCTTTCCGCGTTCGCACCTGACATATTGCTTTTATTTTTATTGCTCGTTTGTCTTGACACCGCTGGCTCCCAATTCGACAAGATAATGATCTATTTCCTTGCTGTCTTAGACAATTTCATGAGGCCTTTTCGGTATATATAAACGCAGTAACCGAAAAAAAAAACGTGCTCGCGAGGGAGACCCAACTCGGGCACGTGTGCCTTGTCCGCAATATCGTCATCGCAAATGAAGCAATCTGTTTGAGTTTACACAAGCTAAAATGTGACGTAAATTTGAAAAATAAATCACTCACTAGCTAGAGAAGCTGATGAGTAAATCAACCAGTAAAAACGATTGTTTGGAATCGCAGAGACGTGTTATCAACATCAGATCAAATTCACGGGGATATAGATTTCACTTCCTTGTCGGGTCAATTCTGCCAAAAAACAAATCCTTGTCTTTTCCTGTTATCATGCACAAAATTCTGCTGTATAATTATCCAAAAAAATTCAAATGAAAGTTAACGTTTAGCTTGAAAAAATGGCTAATTTAACAGTACACAAGTGTTAATAGTTTCAATGTAACAAATTAAAACAAATTAAAAAGTAGCTATACCATTACTGTTGAGTTCCCACTGATGCATAGACAGCTTTTAGCTTTTTAAAGTGACATTATGCAATATCGTGACATTTGCCCTGTAAATTTTAAAGCTGATAAACAACATAAAATGTTAATTTATCAAACCACCTACGTTTAACGTAACTCGGATGCTTCCGAATTTGTTTCTCTTATCTATTTTTCACATTAAATTCTTCGAATCTCAAGGTTTATTTCTTATTGACAGAGTCTGTACATTTAACATGTTTCATGTTCATGTTATAACTTGAAATCCCTTTGTCTTTGTTATCAAATCTCCATACTGAATGATTAAAGGGCCCTAGTCAGCCACACCTTTGTTATTGTTTACGTGCGAGAATTTCAGTATTATATTTTACGCGGATCGCGCAGAAACGAAAGAAATCCCTTGAGAAACCTGCTAAAGGTAATTTAAACACTTCCAGTAACAACCTACGGCAATATAATACGACTGCGCTTCACCATACAATTTCCATAATTTCGATGCCATCGAAAATGGCGGAGGCTGACTAGGGCCCTTTGAGGCAAACTTGAGGCGGACGGCACATATATAATCAAAGAATAAACAAGCGGAAAATTTGAATTAGACTGTTCTCAACGTGCGTGTTTTCATTCCTCAGTGACTTGCAAGTATCAAGATCGCCATGGGTGTAGGCGATTGTATTTTGGTTGCGTGTTCGTTTGCCTCAAAACGCGGGGGAGTGATTTTACAAGGACGCTGAATTTCGCAAACTGATTAGCTTACTTGACATAAAGCCGTTATCTTTTCTGATGTTTTTTCTAGTAAGTCGTCAATTAGTGTTGTTTTAACATCATACCATTTTCAATGTTCTTCAAAAGATTGGAAACGGTCGAGACTTGGTGGAAAGATTATTCGACGTGAGCGGGTGGAGAAGAAATTAACAATCCGAAGGACTGTCATTCTCGTCCCCAGGCTTAGCCGGCTGGGCCTGTGCATGAGGAACAATATACCTTAATCACGAGAAACGGCATTATTTCAATGTTTGCCCCCTGGCAGACAACGTGGCTAATTTGCATTACAATATGAAGACCATCATGGCGGCTATCGTGAATATGATCTATTGGCTCTGGGAACACATGATTTAATTAGCTGAAATCTAACAAAGGGAGTCCAATCACATCAGCCGTTATATAATCCCTTTGTCGTAGCAAGTTTAAAATGGTTGATTTGATTGGACTACCTTTGTTAGATTTCACCCAATGAAATCATGTGTCCCTATTTTTTTCAAAAAGTTGCCGAAAAGTTGCTGAATTTCCAAAAAGTTGCCGAAAAGTTGCTGAATTTCCAAAAAGTTGCCAAAAAGTTGCTATTTTTTTCAAAAAGTTGCCGAAAAGTTGCTGAATTTCCAAAAAGTTGCCGAAAAGTTGCCAAAATTTTTCTTCTTTTCGTACCTTTTTGGGGTGTTAAAGATTAAAAATTCGCACATGCGTCTTATCAAAACTTTATTTGTCAAATTCCAATGATAATGATAATGATAATTATTAGAGGTTCTGATATTGGATGTATTGGAATCACTGTAATTATCCGCCATCTTGAAAAACGTGCAACGTGATACCGCTGACCTCGTGATAAGGCATCACAAAAATCAGCCCATGGGGGATCCTTGGGCCCTAATTATTGTATTTTAGAATAAATTGAATAAATGTCTATCGAAAACTGACCAATGTGGCTCAAAACGTGAAGAAAGTGGCTTCAAAGAAATTCAAAAAGCCCAAAGTTGCCGAAAATTCTAAAAGTTGCCAAAATTCTAAAAAGTTGCCGAAAATCTCAAAAGTTGCCGAGCAACTTGTGGCTAAGCCTACCCAGAGCCACTTGTTCCGCGTGCACAGGCCCGGTCGGCTAAGACGGACAAGCGGCTCTGGGGACGAGAATGAAGGACGATTTGTTACCATAGAAAATGAGTTGATAATGATAATCGTTTATCGTCAACAGATCGGGAAGAGGCGGATCAAGCTTAACATTCTATAGTACTATGACAAATATTGTCTAAATCGGACGATATGTTCCGCAAGATTGAGAAGGATAATTGTTTTATTGTTCAACGAAGCGCATTTCAGCGAGAAACGCTGTGGTTAGACGGCTTTTTGCAAGACCTCGGCCAACTGATCATCGTAACTTGCGTATATCGAGGATATCTGTAAAGTACAGATGACGGATAACAATCGTTTCATGACCATATATGGGCAACGTGACAATCTGTTGAATAATCAAAGAAATAAAAGTAATAATTACTCAGGAATTAGCAGCCGGGGCCTGGGTAACCTCGTTCCCAGGGCGGGAGAGAAACGTCTTGGCAATGAGGTTGGGAGGTGGAGCTGTACGTACGTACCTTTCCTGAATGCACGCATGGGTAATTTGCCAACAATTCCAACAAGTTATTTTAACCTTTATTGTTGCGCATGGATTTCTTACCATACAAATTTTTGGTTCCCTGACAATGTGTCCTTGTTTAGCTGCTCCCTATTGGTGGCTTTCACTGTCACGTAATTAAAAACTAAATTCGCAACAATTCAACTACAGAAGCTAAGAATTTCAGATTTTGTAGGTGATAAATAGATAAAAAAATTCTCCAAGTCTCAGGCCTGTGCGGTGTGCCATTCGCGAGTTATTTGCCGAAACGTTCCACGCAAATTTACAAAGCTCAGTATAGAGACGCCATATTTGTGTCCTTCTGAGGGACACAAATATGGCCGCCGTGATGCCCGAGAAACCATCTGGAACTCAACTGTACCATAATAGCGACTCCTTTTGGCTCATGAGCTATTATACTTCCACATAAACACCACTTATTGTATCTTAAATGTTCAAACTGCTGAAATTTAACAGGCCTAACCAAGAATAGTAGAAGCCGGTTTAAAAACATGCGCGAGTGGCTTGCTTATTTAAACGACTTTTGGTCTTCGTAATCATAGAAGAACCTTAAAAAGAGAACCAAAAATTACTACTGTGATCTAGCGGCTAAAGTTGTCCCTTCCTTTGCAATGTTGTTATTGATGTGCGGCGCCAACCTCGTTCCCAGAGAGAGACCCTGGGAACGAGGTTGGTGTGGCGCGAGGTGATTATAATGACGTCACAATGCATAAGCGACAATTATTGAATCAAATGTTAACAGTGCGTAAGCGAATCCGGGCAGACGGATAGAAAAATGAATTTTCCACCTCTAACTGTGTTGGCGTTCCCTCCCAAACGGGTTCAAAGGAGTTCCGACAATTCCACCAGGTAAGTTTGCATTTTAGTCGTCCACAAAGATTCATTAAAAACCGATTCTTTTTCCATTTATTTGTCCATAGCGCGGTTTCCCATTAATCGAGTTTTCTCCTAAATTCCAGGATTCACAAATATTCTGAATCGTTAATCACATCAAGCACCTTTGAAAACTTCAAAGGGTTTTTGAACTTGGGCTTTATACTGTTGGTAAGTCATAAGAGAAGAAAGATAGAAAATAATCTGTAACATGCACTGCCGATATCATCTTAAGAAATAACTTTATTTTACGTGGATCACGCGCTTAGTTCTGGTTTTCTAACGGACTCGGTGCAACTTTTGGTAGGTTGGTGAAAAAGGTAGGTTCCGAAAAATAAATTAAATTAAAATTAAAATAATATAAGATTGTTTGTCAGTGAGGTTGACATGAGCATGCGAACATTTTTTGCTGATGCTGCAAAATTTCAAATGTTGGAAACATATTGGAGTATACGAGGTTGCGTTTCACGTCACGATAATACCACAAGGTTCGTAAACAATCGCTTCTGATTGGTGGTGAGCACAGATGAACAATTTTAAATAACTTAATTAAGTGGATATGGTGCAGCCTGTCTGCCTGGTTACAATTGATTAAGGTGGCTTACTACAGTTTTGAGGGAGTAAATGAGCCCATCTTTTAACTCTTTTTTAAAATGTTCAGAAGTGTTTTATCTTTCTCTTATTACTATTTGTTACAGCATACAACCATCATATGCAACATTTGAACAATACAAAATGGTGCTTTACAGCCAAAATTAGCGACCGAGAATCTAAGAAGGGACTGGGAACTAGTACTTTCAACGATTTTTTTCTCAAAATCTACCCGTACGACCCCAACACAAAATTTGAGAAATTAGTAATTGGCTCTGTCTAAACATTTATGCAAAATAAAATAAAAATCTGTAAGACAGATTTTGAGCTATTTTTAAAATAGGCAAAAAATCACATATTTCTATTTGCTGAAAATCTGTCTCACAGATTTTTATTTTATTCGGCATGAATGTTTAATCAAAGCCAATTACTAATTTCTGAAATTTTGAGGTGGGGTCATACGGGTAGATTTTGAGAAAAAAGCCGTTGAAAATATTAGTACCCAGTCCCTTTTTACAACCTCCTAATCAGTCGGTCGTTCATTTTGGCTATTTATTAGCATTTTTTCCTTCAAATGTCGAATACGATTGTTGTACTTTGCAACAAATAGTAACGAGAAAGAAAAAAAAACATTTCTGGACATTCAACAACAGAGTTAAAAGTTGGGCTCGAAACTGTAGTAAGCCACCTTAAAGCTTGAACAAGAAGCCCCATGGCTTTATAAACGAGCCTAGTAACGTTATTTCCTGTAGTTGTTGTTATGGTTCACGATAATAATTTCGTTAAGCTTGACATCCGATATACGATACTCGGCCGTGAATACGGTCAAACGCTGCTTCGTTTACACCGAATGGAGAGACCTCTGTTCTCTTTCTAATAATAAAAGCCATCAAATAAAATTGTGTCCCTTTCTTTTAGACTTTGTATTTGTCCTTTTTAACTGCGCGAGTTAGTAGCTTGCTTTTGGTCTAAGCAGGGAGAATTTATTGTTGAGTTATAAACTTACACGAAATGCGCGCATTACGCACGTAATTCACCAAACGGAGTAAGATGGCGGATGTACATTTTACCAAAATACCTCGCGAACAACCCACAGGGCATATGCATATTATAGAAAGCTATGATGTAACGAAATTCTTCCCTGTACTAACAACATTGCTCTTGTCACGTTTGAAGGTCTATGCTTTTTTAGGGTGTTTGCGCGCAAAGAATTGTAGCGGAGCTCCGCAGAGGGCCGCAGAGCCCGGGAGCCCCATACCTATAGAAATAGGAGAACCAAGCACCCATAGAAAGTGCAAACAGGAGAACCATGCCTTTCATTTCTCATGGTCACAATGGCAAGCGGCATTACTCGCGGGCGCGTACGTCCGTACGTACGTCCGTTCGACGACGCCCCAAATATCAATATGGCGGCTATAGTCCAGAAGCCATTTGCTCACATGTTTTCCATGTTATGGTCAATTGCCAGCTGTCAAAAGAAGATATCCGCTGACGAGTATCACATGACCAGATCGCAGGCTCAGATTTAGAAATCACCAAGGTCACGTTTGTTTTTGAAGTTTACTGCTTACCAGGCATTGTTTTTGATTGATCGTGGGCTCAGGTCCGATAAATTGCTCCTGGCAGGATTTTTTAATTATTCATGGTCATTCTCAGTGGAAATTCTGCTATTGGAGTTGACGTTATTTATTTCAGCTGTGGAATCTTTCTTGAGTAGTTCCGCACGCTAGTACTTTTAATGAACGCATTGCAGGCAATTTCAAGTAGCTGATGGCAGATGACTCAGCAGCAGTAGAAGCAGGCATCCTTACTCTCTCCTCCGCAGAGGCTCCCCAATACGATCGTATTAGCAAATAAGTAAGCAAGCAAGTAAGCAAATCATAATGCGTGACCATCAATATAGGCTCGATTTTCGCCACTCTCTCGAGTCCAGTCTCCCCGAGAAGAGGCGGCAATCTCACGCGTCCAGCCTGTGTTCGGTGAGGAGCGTGGGTTCCGATTCCCGAACAGCGGCTGGTAATCGAGCCTACCATCAATACCCTTCCCAGAAAATAAAAGTCGAAAGCATTAGACGGGCTCAGGCTCTGCCATCTAACTAGTGCGACCAGGAATAATAATAATAATGATTATTTTTTAATAATAATAATAATAATTTATAAAGCGCCCTTTCCCAAGGGTCCAAAGGCGCTATTTGCAAAGTCAAAATTAAAGGTAAAACTACAAAGGTAAGACAAAATACTTAAGTTGCGAAACACCAAAATCACGTCATGAATTTAAATAGGCGCGTATAAAAAGAAAAGTTTTCAGCCGTCATTTAGAAACATCCCTAATATAATATGCTGAGGAAGACTGTTCCAGAGAAGCGGCGCAATAACAGAAAAAGCAGGACGGCCATGACTATTTGTGTTAAAAGCAGCGACGCTTAAGTGGAAGAAACTGTCTCTTCGTCGTAAAAAAACAGAATGCTTTAATTATGTATAAAACATTGAATGAACTTGCCCCAGAATATCTCCAATGTCTTTTCACTCAACGCCATGTTAATGATTATAACTTAAGAAATCTTGAAGGTAAACTTCCGCTGCCCAAGCCAAATACTAATTACTTGAAACGAAGCTTTTGTTATAGCGGGCTTGTTTGTGGAATAACAAACTTGCCCCAGGATTTAAAAAGCCATGGTTCTATTGGGCAGTTTAAAAGGGGTATTAAGAAGGTATCTGAGGTATCGGATTCCCACACGGCAATCATGTAAAACAGTTGTAATGAATTTTAGTTTTTAACTTTTAGCTCAACTGATTATTCTCCGTGTTTAGATAAAGTTTTACTACTACTACTACTACTACGTACGGCAAGTAGGTTATTCTTTGAAGACCTAAGATCTCGTGGTGGATAGTAGTTTTTAAGAAGATCTTTAATGTAAGTAGGAGCCAGACCATGGAGAGCCTTGTAGGTAATGGTAAGTATTTTAAATTCAATTCGGAGTTCAATGGGAAGCCAATGAAGATTTGCAAGAACAGTTGTAATGTGGCAGAACTAATGGCCGAAACAGTAACAACACGAGCAGGTGCATTCTGTACGCGCTGGAGTTGTTTAATCAGGTACTTTGGTAAACCATGTAGTAGCGAGTTACAGTAGTCAAGTTTTGATGTAACCAGGGCATGAACAAGAACCTGGGCTGCATCAAAGGTGAGATATTTTACGGAGATGATAGAATGGCGATTTGCTGCAGATTGCAGTCACCTGAGGAACCAAACTCAGACATTCGTCAAAAAGAACTCCAATTAATGTTACTTGCTTCTGGTGAAGCCAGGACGCTCTCATCACAGACATGAATATGCGACTTGGGAGGTGTACAGATGATATCACAAGAAGCTCAGTTTCTTGCCTTTGTTGAATTTCAATCTGTTTAAAAGCATCCAGGTACATAAAGCTGTGTATAATCCGCATAAAAATGGAAACTTAGTTCATTCTTACTGGCGATTTCACTCAACGGAGAAAAGTACAATGAGTATAAAAGATCACCAAGGACCGACACTTGGGGTACATCAACCTGCAAATCATGCAAACTGCAAAGGAATGAATATGAAACAAATTGATAAGCAAACAAACAACAAAACAAGAAAAAAAGAGGGTCTAACATAATAGGTTTTGAGAGATGCGGAATGAACCCTTTCTAACTGGCATGATGCTGGATGAAAGAAAATTTAATTGCGGGGTGCTGGATCCGGTGAGAAGTCTGCGGGATGCGGGAATGTTTGATTTTTTCTGCGAGAAACGGGATGGAATACGGTCAAGATTAGGTAAAGAAATATGTGACACACGCAGCTTTTTGTACCTTTTTGTCTTATATTTCACTGACGGTCTGAATTTTTTTATCCCTGTCAGCAAGTCAATTTACGATCCAACTACTGTCAAAATAATCATGTACCTGTTACAGGTTTTTCAATTTTCTTGACAAAAATCATTAAAATTCTAAGAGGAAGCCCACGTTTAGGGGGCGTCAGGGTTCCTTAGAGTTTAGCTTGCGTGCCAGGGGGCTCGAAGGAAAAGGGAGAACTAAGGGAAAACGAAAAGAGCGCGTAGCCGGCCATCGAAGAGAAGCGTGAACTAAAAGGGGACGGAGGGGAGGGAGGGGTTCCCTCCCCCTTTCCCTTCGCGCTTCGCGCTCTTCTCGCTTTCTCTTCTCCCCCAGTCCCTTTCGAGCCGCCTGTCACACAGGCTATTAGGGCTTCATTAGAGAGTTTTAGATCCGAGTTTAACGCGAACCTCTAACCGCGGTTTGCGGTTACCCGTTTGCGGTTCGACGTTCAAACGTAATTTCATTTAGATTGGCGGTGGACTAGATTGGTCGCCATTTTGAATCAGCAGCCATGAATGGCACTTGTTTTCAAAATCCAATAGAATTCATCAAATTTAGCATTTGGCTCAAATTTGTGCTTCTACTAATCGATAAAGACCTGCTCCACAATATTTTTGTATCAGTACGTGGGATAAAACAAGAATTATATGCTAAAAGCTTTCAGGTAAATGGTATACGTGAAAACACACCTCTCCACGTTGAAAACGCACGTCGAAAACCTCAAAGGTGACGTGAAAGACTGGTCACGTGACGTCCAGCGGTTCGTGGTTCGCGGTAAACTCGAATCTAAAACGTCGTGACGTGACTTGCTAGATTGAGTGCGGTTAACGAATGCTTTGACTGGCCTTTGACAGCGTGTCTCGAGTATTAAATGTCAACAACGAAGTGCACGTGGTTCACGGGCGGATTACGCACCACGAAAACCCCACGAAACCAAGCCCCCAAGTGGGGTGTAGCACGGATAATGTAGACTAGGGTGTTCTACCCAGACACACCACTAAGAAGCTTGTTCACAGAATAATTAAGAACTTTCTGCTGACAAAAATTAAAATGGCGAGTGAGGCGCTTTCCTTTCAAATTCGATGACGAACACAACAAGACCTGACGACCTGACTCGTCCCCAGTCGTCTCTTATGAGAAAAATAACAGGGAATGTTGGGAAGGAGGCAGAAAGGATCAGAGACTTTCCTCCTTCCCATCATCCATCACGCCTTGCCATTTTCGCAGAGGAGGCGATAGGGACGAGTCAGCAACAAGACAGGAATTTAAGGGCGACAATAGACGACAATAAGCGTTGTCAACACCAACAACAACTTAGTAGATAACTATTAATGACCATTACGTTACCAATTGACAGTGAACTTTCTAATGCTGGAACTGGTACGGGTCGGCTGTAATCCGTCAATGGAGAATGTTATTATTAAGACTGACCCTTAACCAGCGCAGTCAATTAGCCTACTCTTTTCAGTGGTAGAGTCACTCATCAACTATCACCTCATAGAAATCTCGAGCTCATAATCTAATTGTTTTAGTAAAAGTCATAATAAACGAATCACGTGCAGGTGAAAAAAATTCTAAATCTTCCTTCAAAACTTCGCTAAAAGCGCGAAGGCATTGCCGTTTTGAGGACGACCTTCCCAAACCACTGCACTCTAATGGCTGATAGTGTGCAGTAGCTCAGCCAATCAGATTGCGGCATTTGCTTTAGTATACTAGTAGATTTTTACTAATTCTCTACTTGCACAAATCCCATAATACACCTCTTTTACCCCCAAAATTTTGCATAATCATTGTTTACAATTTCTCAGAAATGACACCACGAAATGTTTAATAAACTTTATTCAGTGAATTACAACCATGTTTGATCAATTTAAATTTTCAGTACCAGGCTCCATACCTTTGGGCCGCCCGTGTTGTATCTGCGCGCAAGCTAATTATCGACGTCACAATACCGTAATTCCCGAAACGATAACGTGCGCCGATCGTGTGTATTTTGCAGATGGAATGTGAAGCATAAAAATGGTGACATTTCCGCCATTGAGACTGACGTCCGAACCCAAACGGGTGGAAAAACCACCCGACACAAAGTAAGATTGCGTTTGGTCCAGAAACAATTTTTTTTTGGTCGTCTTGAGTCGTTCGTTGAACAGACTTGCATTTGTCATCCGGTCATTCTTTTCTCAAATTCCAGGGTGCACAACCTCTCCGAATCTCTGATCACTTCCGACAGTGGTTTCGAAAAGTTTAGAGGATTGCTCAATTTGGCCTTGGTGCTTTTGGTAAGTTAGTTGATGGAGGTGGTTATAAAAATCCCCGCGGAATTCCTACGGGGGCCTCTCGTTGGGTAGATTTTGCGATTTGACATTTTGTGTCAAGCCTGAGCTCTGCTAGAAAACTTGCTGAGAAATACCTAAGGAGTACGTTTTCGCGACAATAATATACCGCTAGTCCGTTAATGCTCGCGTCTGATTGGTTTTCCGTTATCCCTGAGAATTTCGCGCCAAAAAGAAAACCGCGGCCGCTGTAACAGCTCGTTACCAGTCTGTGCCACAAAAAACTAATTAAAAAAAAAGCGAGGAGAAAGAATTAAGAATCAAGAAACTGATAAAAGTTGACGGTTCGTAGATGAGAATTCACACCAGAAGCATCAGAGAAAAGCATTCAGGTAAGATGATACAGTAAGTAGTCTTGGTTCACGGGAAGCATTTAGATCAGAAACAGCCGACAAACAAGCAAACCACAGCGGGCAAAACAGCCCCTCGAGAAATGCCTGGCCCGTGTTCTTTCATTTCATCAGCTGATTTCATTAGTAGGATCAAAAACTGCACTGGCTCAACTAGCTATTTTCATGTATGCGATCTTTTCCTTTGGAAAAAACCACTGGCGCCGTCTAGCTAGTAGCATAATTTTGTTTTCTGCTTGGAATCCTTCCTTACAATACAGGGCAGAACGCCAATTCAAAGGGGACAGACCACAATCTCAATGTAATTGGCTCCTGCAAAAATGTGTCACAGCACTGAGTAAAAGTGTTTCATTCATATTCTGTATAAAGCTTACAGGAAGCAGACAGAGGTATTGCTTTACATCTCGTTCCTGTTTTGACTTGCCTCTCAACTATCTGAGCTTAATATTTTAATATATATTATAAAGCAAGAAAATGTAAGAAAATAGATAAATGCGCGCCTGCCTGCCCGCCAGTTTGCCAGCGGTTTCGAAAATACCGAAAATCACTACGTGGGGAGGGGTAGCCGCTAAAGTAAAAAAAAACTATATTCGCTTTTACCTTGAATTGTTTCAAAAAGATTTTTGTACTGCCGTTGTATCTGATCAAAAAAGACGAAAACGTGTTTCGAAATTCAACTCGAACATTCCTGCCAAAAATAGCGATTTTTTTAACTTTCAACTTTCGACTAAACTATGTTTTTACGGCCCCTCCCGACCCTAATAAAGCAATCACTGTCACGTGCAGAGTTGTTGACAATCACGATCATGGTGTCCAAAGGTGATCTGTTTCATTAGAAAATTCGAAGGATAAAGTAAACTTTTCTTCAGAATCATGAGTTCTACCACTTTAAAACGAAGATCATCGTCTAAACGAGTGGAAAAGACTACCGAAGGAAACTCTAAATCCAAGACTGTCGATTATGGTAAACGGTAAGTTTTCCAGATGGAATATCATCGTTTCTCTGCCAAAGTGCTCAAGTCACGAACGCAATGTAAGCGTTTTCTTCTATTAATTTCCAGGGTTCACGCATTTGAAGATTCTCTTTTAACATCAACGAGTGGTTTTGACAATTACAGAGGGCTGGTAAACTTATGTCTAACTTTGCTGGTAAGGGGAAGATTTTGAAGCAGGTAGCAGTTATCTTCCGGCGAAATTGAAACATCGATGCTGGAACTTGTGCTTCCTCCAACACTTGTCGTTATCAACTTTGCTGATACAGGCGAAATCTGCCTGTGCAGGTTGAATAGAAGACTCCGAAGATTGGTCGGATTTCCAGCCATGGGGCATCATCTTTTTTCGTGTACCATTATAAAATCTACCTTTATGTATATTGAAGCAGATATTTGGCTATGGCTCCCTTTTTGCAACAGAATTTTACTTTTGTTTAACCGTTACTGTACAGGCCATTAAAACTTATTAGATTCGATTTTGATAAAATAGCCAAGATGTATCATTCACTGTGATTGGTCAGAACGTAAGGTGTTCTTGAGTTAATTAATATTTTTGGTTGGATGGCAAGTTTGTGCGTGACAAGTGATTACATGTAGACTGCCGTGCGTGTATGACTAAATCATAAATAAATTTTCGTTAAAATTACTGTTTTGTTCGTGAAACTGGATCATGCCTCCCCCCTCCCCTGTTTTAAATTTGTTCCCTGTTTTAAAATGAATCAAGTATAAATGGCCTAAACATTATTGTTGTGCTAAAAGCCATAGCTAGGTGATAGCATCTAGAAATATTATTATTATGAGGCAATATACCTTTTATATGCCGCATGGGGATTGGGCGCTGGAGTTATACGTTCACCAATGATAAACCATTGAGGTCCAGAGCTGTCACCTTTTTCTATAACAACAACAACAACAACAAGGTGACAGAAACATACATCCAATGCCCAATCCCTGTGCAGCATGTGAAAGGTCTATTCTATCATGTTGAACTTTTTTGCCTGTATCACATTTTTTAAATCCATGGTTATCTCTGTGATATTTGAAATGGGATAATGGACCTCAAGTATTGGAGAGGGTAACTCTCACATTTCTAACGGTGGTTTTGATATTTTGGTAAAATCTTAGTAGTTTTTATACGTTTTGTGGTACACTGTTTCAGTTTTTGGTCCTCTGACTTTTCCATTGTTTCAGACAGAAAAATGAACATACATTTACTGTACAATGTATAAAGGTACAACGGGAAACTTTCTCTTGGCCAGAGTCATATGAGCAAGTGCTAGTTTCCTGTTGGATTTCAGATTTCAATCTCTGATATTAATTTGGCTATTGAAGACTAAAACCCAGCTAACAAAACAGAGAAAAATATTAAATCAGGATTGGAAAAGCTCTTCAACTGAAAAACAGTTCTCATTCTTTTTCTCCCACTGGTTTAAAACTGCAATTTAGAGGGAAATAGGCTTAAAACAGGAAAATTGCAGGGAAACTTGGAGATTTTTGCATGCATTATTTTCCAAAAATGAAGCACATGCAACCTGCGTAAGAAATAAAGAGAAATGTTATCTAAATTGCTTATCTGTGGTGCATACCTATTTAACATATGTTCTTTAACATTGCAGATTCTGTCAAACTTCAGAGTGGCACTTGACAATGTGCTAAAGTAGGTTTTAATTTTAATGTTTAAAATGAAGTTTTGAATCCATGCAATGATGTGGACAGTAGTAACTAACTTGGAAATATTAACATAGAAATAAATATAATTGTAGTTATGTTTGGCTGTCCTGCGAAGGTTTTTACATGTTCAGTCATATATAAGGACTTAATAAAATTGTGTTCATTTTGCATACATGTACTAATAAGTTTCTTTTGTGAAGTAAATATCACCTTGGAGCACTCAGCATTATGTTACAAAATTCAATTGTGTTTGTTCCATTTCTAAAGGTATGGCCTTCTTATTGATCCAGTTCAAGTCACAACAATATTTTTAGAAGATCCTTACCGTTGGCCATCAGCCTCACTTGTGATCTGTAAGTAATGTCAGTTGTAAGTCAGCATATGCATGTAGTCACTGGGCCATCAGGCTGGAGCTTATCCAAGTTGGGTCTGGTATGTTTCTACTCCCCCCTGGATGGGATGCTAGTCCAGCGCAAGGTTATTCTCCAGTATAAATTAATTTACTGGTGCCCATTTATACAACGTACATGTACATCTGGGTGAAGAGAGGCACTATGAGAGTAGTGTCTTGCCCAAGAATCTTTCCTGGCCGAGGCTCAAACTCAGGCCGTTGTATCCATAGTCCAGTGCACTAACCATTAGGCCACAGCGCCTCCCACTAATGTCAATTTTGCATTTAGAATAATTCTTGCAAATATGTACATGAAAAATTGCTATGGCATAACATTAGTGAGTGGGTACCAGCAAATTTAATGCTTGGGACCATGTAACCCTGCCATGGACTATTCCATCCAGGGGGGAGTGGAAAATAATTCAAGTTGTTTCATGTTGAGGAAACTGTGATTTAAGCTCCAGCTTGATGGGCTACTAGCTAGGGTCATATGCAGATGTGTTTAAGTAAATGATTATGTGAGTGAATTATCTCTTCAGCCAATAATCAAATCAGTGTTAAAGCTCTGTGACATGAAAAAGTTTAAATGCAGTTAAATGCAATTTAACAGAGTTAACAACTAGAGCGCCAGTGATCACCTGGAGGTCAGCGGTATTTGGCGTGTGCGCATGTGCCACGATTCCATGTGCTCTCAGAGTGAGCGGGTTTGAGCGTTTTTTGTGCTGTGGCGGGCGTTCCTGGAGGTCTTCTGCGTGCTCTAGGCCTCAGCGTTTTTTCTCCATGGACCTGCAATCTTTTGTAGCATATTTTTCACTCGTTTCCGTCGCCATTTGTTGTCTTGCCTTCGCTCCACATGGTTCGTACAACCAACAACAGTATGGCCTCTTCTTTGAACGAGTCTTCATCTGCTCCGCCTTCCTGTTCTGTCGAAACGCCGTCGGTTTCCCAACCTGGAGCTTCGACATCAATTACTGTATCTCGTGAAGCATTGGCAGAAGCTTTTTCTGTGGCTTTAAGCCAGTCCTTGCCGCAGATTGTGTCGGCTCTTCAGGGAAATGCTTCGGTCAACGTTCCTAACGCGTCTACAACGTCGCTCGTGCAGACAGTTCCAGATGCAACCGGAGTTGCTGTCAACGTTCCGAGCTCAAGTCAACCTCCCTCACCTTCAATGGCAGGTTCTGCTTCAGGTATTGTTGTACCACCGTTCATTTCGTCTTATTGCACGTTAGCAAACCCCATCCCGTCTAGTCAGGCAGCACCATCTTTGTTTGGTCCTCGTAGTAGCTCGAGTTCTTCTTCGCCCGCCTCTTCGTTTCTCACTCTTCATACAACACCTTCGTCATCTGGTTCCCTTATTGCTTCGAGTGTGGCACCGTTGGCCTCTCCTCCTTTAGGCAAGGGTTTTGTTGTCGGTCCGGGGTACTCACCTATTCCGGAAAAGTTGGTTTCAAAGATCAGGTCTGGTCAATTCGTGGAATTGGCAGATTTGCTAGCTGAAAACCTGAAGGCCCAAGAGGTGGAACCACAGACATTCCTTGATGGGAAGCTTGTTGTCTCTTCAACCAAAAAGCGGGTGACAGAAATCACGGATGTTATTACTTGGGTCCAGGCCTTCACTGTTTATATGTGGATTCTCTGCAGTGCACACCCCTCTCGCTGGCAGGACATGACCCAATACAAACTCCTCATCCTCCAGACTTCACGTCAGTTCCCTGGCAAAGCCTGGCTACACTATGACTCAGCATTTCGCAAGGATGCTGCTGCTCTAGGTTTGACCGACTGGTCACATATGAACTCCGATTTGTATAATTTTCATACTCGTGCATCTCTTCCCCCAACCAGTCAGTCTTCAGCTCTCCAGTCTCCGCCCGGGCAATCTACGTCCAGCTTGTCTAATTATTGTCGGTCCTGGAACGATGGAAAGTGCAGATGGACCTTTGGTCAGTGCCGCTATCGCCACTGCTGCGAAAAATGTGATGGGGAGCATCCACGCATCAACTGTCCCTTTCTTGCTTCGCAGTCCAGTCACCAGCGATCGAGGTCTCTCGCTTCGTCACGGAGCAAGCGTCAGCGGCAGCGTTGAGCTTGTGGCTGGCGTCTCTGAAACAACCTCTTTGGAGAACTTTGTAAATAGTGTAAATATTCCTTGTTCCTGTTCGGTTCCAGTTGCCATGTTTCCAGTTCATTGTTCGTGGGTGCAGAAGAAACTGCCTCGCAATAATCCTTCTGGGTTTCGTTTTGGTTCATTGGGTCAGGCCTCTCTTCCTCACACCTCATCTTCACATGGTGAATTGTTCCAGGATCTGATTCCCCCTTCCAGAGTGTCGCCGATTAATGCAGAAAAGCTTGGGCACGAATTGCACAATCATCCCGACCAGTCCCACGTGAATTATGTTATTTCAGGAATCAGGGATGGCTTCCATTTGGGTTTCAATCCTGCTGCTGTTTCTTTGAGATCAGCCTCTCAAAATATGCCCTCAGCCTCACTTCACCCAACGGTCATTGATGAGTACCTCCGTACTGAACTTGAAAAAGGCAGGCTCGCAGGACCTTTTTCTATATCACCAATTCCTCGCCTTCATATTAGTCGTTTTGGGGTTATCCCTAAAAAATACCAACCAGGAAAATGGCGTCTCATTTTGGACCTTTCCAGTCCCTTTGGCCATAGTGTCAATCAGGGGCGGATTTAGGGGGAGGGTGCAGGGGGTGCGCACCCCTCCCTGAGATGACCTGCGACTTTCTAATATAACTAGTATTCTGCTTACGTCACCCATCAATTATGAATTCCTTAGTGGTGCACCCCCTCCTGAGAAAAATCCTGGATCCGCCCCTGTCAATGATGGCATTCCCAAAGAACCATTCTCAGTGCAGTATATGAAAGTGGACGATGTCATCAATGGGATTATGTCTTTGGGCCGAGGCACCCTCATGGCCAAATTTGATGTCGAAAGTGCTTATCGGAATGTTCCAGTGCATCTGGAGGAGCGATATTTACTTGGCATGACATGGCGTGGCAAATATCACATTGACCTGGCCCTCCCGTTTGGGTTACATTCGGCGCCTTTTATCTTCTCATCCATTGCCGACTTGGTCGAATAGATTCTTAAGCATAATTATGGAATACGTTTTCTGCTTCACTATCTAGATGACTTTCACACTTTGGGCCCTCCAAACTCGTCCATCTGCCAGGATAACATCAGCACTTGCGTTCAACTGTTCTCCGAAGTGGGGTATTCCCCTGCATCCTGATAAGCTAGAGGGTCCCTCCACCTGCTTAACAGTCTTGGGTATAGAGCTAGACTCGCTAACTCTGCAGGCGCGCCTTCCTCGTGACAAGTTTGATCGCATCGTCAACCTATTAGAATCGTGGTCAGTTAAGAGGCATTGTACTCGCAAGGAACTTGAATCACTCATTGGTAATCTACAGCATGCCTGCAAGGTGATTCCGCAGGGCCGCACTTTTTTACGCCGCATGATCAATTTGCTATCAGCATTTCGACGAGAGGATCACCCAGTTAGGCTCAACAAAGATTTCCATTTGGACCTTACGTGGTGGCGGGAATTTTTCCATTCATGGGATGGTCTTAGTTTTCTGCTCTCCCCACAGTGGTCTCCGCTGCCGGAGTTTCATGTTTCATCGGATGCAGCTGGTGCAGTGGGTTATGGTGCCATCTTTGATACGGAATGGTTTGCAGGCGGGTGGTCCCCTGCTCAGGAGCCTTTGTCTATCGCCTATAAAGAGTTGTTCCCGGTAGTTATTGCGGCGTCTTTGTGGGGTCACCGATGGGCTACAAAGCGGGTGGAGTTTTGGTCGGATAACACGGCCGTGGTGGATGTCCTGCGTTCGGGCACTTCGAGGGACCCAAACCTGATGGTGCTTCTTCGACATCTTTCATTCACAGCAGCTCGTTATTCCTTTGCCTTTTCTGGTTCTCATAGGGCCGGAAAGTCTAACTCAATTGCTGATGCCCTCTCACGCTTTGAATTTCAGCGGTTTCATCTACTAGCTCCTCATGCAGCTCCTTCAGCAATCCCAGTACCTCCGTCACTGCTGGCCCAGCTTCCGGTAGTTTGACAGAAAAATGCAGTTTTTACCTGACCAATGGGCTGGCTGCTTCCACCCGTCAGACCTACAGTAGTGCACAGCGCCAGTTCCTTGATTTCTGTACCCAAGATGGTTACACTGGTCCGAGTGGCTCCCCGCTTCCAGCCAATGAGCAACTTTTGATGCGCTTCTGTTCTCATCTTGCTGACCGCATCCATCATTCCTCTATTAAAGTATATTTGTCTGCAGTTCGCTCATTGCACATTGACTACGGCTTCCCTGACCCCCTCGTGAATTGTCTTCAACTTCAGCGTCTCCTCCGAGGGATCAAACGACATCAGGGTGCTAATCGTCCACAACGCCAACCAGTGACAACAGATCTTATGACTGTAATACAGACATCGCTGGATTTTGCCAACCCCGACCACGTCATGCTGTGGGCGGCCTGCTGCATGGGCTTCTTCGGGTTCCTTAGAGCTGGTGAATTTACTGTGAATTTGACTTTCGATCCTGCTCTCCACCTGACAACTGGGGATTTACAAGTGGACTCGGCCGTCAACCCCCACAGCCTTCGGGTTTTTGTCAAGAGTTCAAAGACTGATCCCTTCCGTCAAGGTGTTTTCATTTACCTTGGCCGTGGTTCAGCCTCTCTTTGTCCCATCGTTGCTGTTATGGCTTATCTTTGTCTTCGAGGGCCAGGGCCAGGGCCTCTTTTTCTGTTCCAGAACGGTCGCATGTTATCCCGGACTTTGCTGTCTTCCTTCTTGCAGACCACGCTGCAGTCCGCTGGCATTTCTGGAAAGTTTTCTGGCCATAGTTTTCGAATTGGAGCTGCGACGACGGCTGCCCAGAAGGGTGTCCCGGATCACTTAATTAAGACCATGGGGCGCTGGTCAAGTGACGCTTACCAGTTGTATGTGCGCACCCCCGTGGACACCATTCTCTCCGTTGCAGGGAGACTTGCCTAACGGGTAGGATTGTTTTTCTTATCCTAATGTTACTGTGCCTTGGGTTGGGTGCCTTCGGATTTTGGCGGATCGGGGCCATGGCTTTCCCCAGCCATGAGCCCCTCTCTCCGAGCTTTATTGCGCATAGCTCGGAGATCCTTCGGCTTGGCGTGGGGGCTCATGGAAGCTCCTGGATGTCCCAGGCACCCAACCTCCACTTAAGCGATACAGTTGTTAAATGCAGTTAAATGCAATTTAACAGAGTTAACAACTAGAGCGCCAGTGATCACCTGGAGGTCAGCGGTATTTGGCGTGTGCGCATGTGCCACGATTCCATGTGCTCTCAGAGTGAGCGGGTTTGAGCGTTTTTTGTGCTGTGGCGGGCATTCCTGGAGGTCTTCTGCGTGCTCTAGGCCTCAGCGTTTTTCCCGCCCCCCCCCCCCCTCCCTCTTCTTTTCCACTGCGTTCGCAGTGTGACGGGTGCCTGATTCCTTGTTGTGGGGGCTCATGGCTGGGTTGCCAGGATTTGCCAGCCGTGGGGGGCGGTTCTCCATCTAGGAGCTGGCTGCCAAAAGTGGAAGCTCCTGGATGTCCCAGGCACCCAACCTCCACTTAAGTGATACAGTTGTTAACTTAGCTGTTCTGTTCAAGTGAGTATTGGAGAAAAATACATGTGCTGTTAAAATTTTTCCATAATAAATTATAGTGCTGCACAGAATCGATCTGATAGTGACTGGTACAGTACTTAACCTGGCATGGTTCTGTACTTGAGTAAATGTATAAAAAATATTTATTGGTTCCTATTTATACCAGTAGACTCCAAGGACGAGAGACTGCCACTGGTACACAAGGGTATTAACTATCCTGTAGAAATCATGTATGTTGTAGCTGTCCAGGTTACACTGTACATGCAGGCGTCAGCTACTTTACTCTAGATCTATGTTCTTCCCCCTTCCCCACCCCCTTAAAAAAAATCGGTCAGTTACTTTACTCAAACCAGCTGCTACTAGACAGTTTTAATTATTGTGTTTAATTTTATTATTCAAAGTTTATTTTGTTATTGCTTTTCAGTTTCAAATGTATTTATTCAGATAACCTTTCTCACTGAAAGATTGCTGGCCTCAGTAAGTGCAATAACACTCACTTAATAATATGCTGATGATGTGGGAGGGACGGTGGCCGAAAAGCTTAGCGCTCTGAATTCCAGATCGAGCAGTCCAAGTTCGAGCCCTGGCTGGGGCACTGTGTTGTGTTCTTGGGCAAAACACTTTACTCTCACAGTGCCTCTCTCCACTCAGGTGTATAAATGGGTACCGGCGAATTTACTGCTGGGGGTAACCCTGCGATGGACTAGCATCCCATCCGGGGGGAATAGAAATACTCTTAAAGAGTTGGTTGCTTCATGCCGACTGAGGAAACCGGGATAAGCTCTGGCCTGATGGGCCACTAGGCTCATATACAGACTTTGATTTTACAATTTTACCCAATATACACTGTATGATGATGATATTACAATGTGGACACCAAGATGGGATATCTAAGCAGAGCATAATATTGAGCGCAGTGAAAAGGTGGCTGCAGCCAGCGATTTTGCTTCCTACAGTGAAATGCCATGTAGCAAATACAAGTTGTCTTCTAGTTCATAAACGATATATCAAAATGAAGGGCTCCACACACTAAACACTAACCATGATTGCTATGATTGCTTTGAACATAATTTAAGAAAAAAAGAAACATGGTCAGTGATTCCACTAACCAACTATTGCACAATTAGGGCCGCAAATGATTCCACTGCTGATCCAAAAATCTCTTAATTTACCAATACTCATTCAAGGTGACAAACTGATTGTTTTCATAGTTTTTTAATTAAATGTCAGTGTTCCAGATAAGAGGGGGGTCTCAGGTCAAAAACCCGACAAGGTCAGCTTCCTGACCCGACAAATAAATTGAAAACTTGTAATGATTTGTTGGAATAACTTGAATTGCACCTTGCTTCAAAAACTTAACTGAAACCCCGAAATGTACAAGTGTATAATTGTTCTTAAATGGTGCATGTAATGTAAAGTTTCCATTCCTTTTTGTAGGGCAAAATATCTGAAGGTTTTGGACGCTTTGTTCACATTTTCTTTCTGTTATCCATGCTGATTGTGGCTTGTTCTGTGGTGTTAATTTTCCATCCTCCACCATGTGAGTACAAAAGTTCTATATATGTTGTGGTTTAATTTTATCTTTGGTTTAAAGTTTTTTAAACCAGTTTGATTTTCATTTAATTCTCATTGTCTCATATTGATTAGCATAATCTGAAACAAAGGGAAATCAATATCAAACTGGTTTAAAAAATTTTAAACCAAGGATAAATTTAAACCACAACATATACATTATTCAACCTTGTTACATTTTTAAGATTTAATTTTTACATTTTTCTCATTTATTGTAAAAGTTCTGTAATCCTACTGAGTGGTGTATATAGTGACGTTGCAGCTATTGCACTAGAAAATACGACACTGACTTTGCCTGGCTGTTTTCATCTTTTCTACTTACATGTACTTTCTTTTATAACAGAAACTAAAAATGCTCGGCTGAAAAACCCTACTGACCTCCTGCACAAAATCTTAATGAAACCCCTGGATCTGGGTTGAAGCCCTGACCAGGACACTGCATTATGTTTTTCGGTAGAATGCTTCTCCCTCATCCTGCCTGGTGGCCACAAATAAATTTTACATGTATGTACAGTAAAATAAAAAAAAACTATTTAACAGGGACATTTTCTGTAAACCCTAGAGTCTTTTAGGCAGCTTTAGGATTCATAAAAGTAAAGTTTAATTAAGCACAGTTATTTTACAACAACATTGTTAATTTAAGATTAAATGGTCTAAAAATAACTAAATATAAAAAAATAATTATTGCAATGATTAAGTTAATTTAATGGAATATTATAACAGCTATTGATACATGTACTGTGTATTGCAGGGGCAGCACTAATTGCAGTCTCATGGTATACTGTTATGTGGCTGAAAATGGTCAGCTATATTAGCGTCAATCTATGGCACAGGTCAGGTGTGATGAAACAGGAGAAAGACGGTACGTGACGTGTCCAGTAGTTAAATGGTTTCAGATTGCATTGTGTGTTTAATATTGGTTGATATGCTCGAAACTTATACATGTACAGTACTATGTACATGTGCAAAGTGTTTTCAAAAATAATACATGTAAGTGTCTGTGTTTACATTGGGGTGACCCGAAAACACTGACCCCCGGTCCATGGACCCCACTCTGGACCGGGTCCACGTACTACCTCATGGACCAGTCCACGGACTACCCCTACAGATCGCCTTTAAGGACCACTCCCGTAACAAAATAAAAATCTTAATAATAATTTACACGGAAAAATAGAAGACTGTGAACAGTCTATCTTGGTGGTGTTCTGTAGAGAGGGTCTCTAGGGGCAGTTCGTGGACCGGTCCATAAGGTAGTCCGTGGGCCCGGTCCGGTGTGGGGATCCGTGGACCAGGGTCAGTGTTTTCAGGCCACCCGTTTACTTTGCACATTCAAGTGGATACCGTATTAAATGAGCACTGCGACAGTCTTAAATTTTTAGTGTTTTGGTTTGCGACTCTTACTTGCGGGTGGTGCTCTTAAAAAATCATAAATAATTTTATAAATTATAGCAAGCAAAATAATATCAACGCCAAAATAATACGGCCACTTTGAGCCAAACAACATTTGTAATAGTGGAGAATGGATTTCCAAGGGTGAAACCTCATGAAATCACTCGGTTCCGCATATGTGTATTTATATATAGTGTGTGCATACTTTTAAAAAAGTGGCAAACAACTCTCTAAAAATTAAATTTCAGCCAAAGTACTGTGCAGATCAATCAGAGACTATAATTTATTGTTTATCGTCAGGTTATGTCTGTAGCATGAAGCAAGTGCATGTAAATTAATGCATTTTGTTCATTAAAAGTATGGCTTTGTAGGGGTTTCTGATCCAGCAATTGTGGACTGATCAATAATGTGTTATATTTAAATTTGCAGAAAACATTGCAAATGGAAAACCCGAGACTGCCTGCTTGGTAGCCTACCCAAAAAATCTCACACAAAGAGGTGATGATGACTGACATGCAATCTACTGTAGGGTTCTAAAAGTTTAAAATGTAATGGTGATAGATCTGCATAGCTGCACACTCACTGGATTGTGGCCAGTGCATGCAATAATTGAAGTGCATGCAGCTTTGTAAATACACAAAATAATGTATTGTTATGATATTCAGATTATGAAGTATTGTTTAATTCACATAATGCTAACTTTTCTGTTTTTCTGATTGATCGTATCCAATGATTATGTTTCAGATTTGTATTACTTCATTTTTGCTCCTACACTATGTTATGAGCTAAATTTCCCCAGGAATGCGAGAATAAGGAAACGATTCCTCATAAGGAGGATAATGGAATTTGTAAGTCATAACTATTAATAAAGTTAATGTACATGTAACATTATTTTACAATTGGTTCATGCTTTAGCGTGCACTATCGAGTTGTGGAGCACGCGGGAAGTTTGGAGAGCACAAAAGAAGCGTAAAAGCATGAACCAATTGTTTTATAACATAGCCGGTGGAATTGTGCATTAAATCCGATGCGGAAAACAAACAACAACATCAGAAGTGATTGTTCGTGGTAAGCGAAATATTAACCAACATAGGAATTGGTTTTATTTCAAATTTCTGTTGAAAGCTCGGGTTTTATTTTACTGCAGTTTAAATACAAAATTCTTTATTTTTAAAAAAGAAATCACGCTCAAGAATGGCACTTTTATTTAACAATTATTTCCTGATTAAATACAAAATTCTCTTAACTACAGAGAAGAAAACATGCATTTTTATTGGTTAATTTACAACACGCCACATTTTCAGTTTCTGTGAGAAAACGTACAGTTTGCACAAAATTAGAACAACGAGTCAAAATAAGTCAAAATGCTTCAAAAAGTACATCGATTACCGAAAATAGACCGTTGCAAAACGGTTTGAGTAAACACTGAAAACAGTATGACAGTAAATGTCAACAAGTGTGGCTAAAATTTGATCCAAGAGTGACGCGGACATTTTGAACGGAAAGAAAGATCCGAAGCCGCTTATGGTTTTCTCAGTTGCAGTGGACACAATGATGCTGTTTTCCTGCACTTCTTTCTGGATATTTCTGGCGGTGACAGCAAGAGATTCGGATCTGTCGGATGTCAAGCTTCTCGAAAGGATTTCGCTGCAGGTGCGGAGCTGTGATGTCGATTTGCTCACACTATCAGCGTGCACTATCAGGATTTTGAGCACGCTTACGTATACTGAATTTGATTGCGCGGCTCTGCTAGCTATGTTATAAATATATTTGTTTCATTTACCCTATACCTATTCATGTGCCCTTCTTGTTTCCCCAATCAATCTATTCTGAACATAATTTTTAGTGAGCTCACTTAACTGGAAAATGGGAAATGACTGCAGAGCAGTAAAACAGAAAAGAGAGAGCAATCCCATGTTTAGGGTTTCAAACCAATGCTGACTTGTCAAAATCTAATCTTTACAATGCAAATAAAAAATTCCTAAAACTTTAGGTTTTGCACTGTACCAACTCTTAACTGGCAGACAACCTGGCTGAGCCAGAAAAATTAACGTTCTTACCCGGCAGGAAAATGTTCTTGTCCCAGATGACCAAACAGGCGTTTTTTAACCCTGTTCAGTGTCCAAAATTAACTTTTTTGTGCAGGCGCCAAGTGGCGACTGAACATTTTTTTCAGTCGCCAAATGAAAAAATCTAGTCGCCAAAAAGTGGATTGTAAAATTTTTGCCTCTCAGCAAAACATGAAAACATTGAGTTCTGAAAAACGTTTCGTTAAGACTCGCATGTATGAAGGCATTAAAAAGGAGTTTCGTGGAATAGATTGCTCTCTTAGCTTGAAGACTGACCAGTAGGCAGTACAAAGCTTTCTAGCCGGGCCTTCTAACCACGCATTAACTTATTAAGGCCACTTCCGAACAAAGTTGCGCCCACGGTATGGTTGTTAGACGAAACCGCTGAAAATATGGAGGCCACTTAATGTCGATCAAAGTGTGTGGTTTACAAATCTAACGGGAATTTACCGTTACTTTTTATCTTAATTACTTTCTATAGAGATTAAAAACTTTGACAAGACAAGGGGTAAGTTTTTTTGCTGAGATCAGATGCGAAATGTTTCGATTTAATTCCTTGGGCGCCCGTTCAAAACATTGACACAATGCTAGAAGTTAGTCGCCTGTTGGTGACTAGCTATGTAATTCTGGTCACCAACACAAACTTTTCAGTCGCATTGGCGACCAGCTGGTCGCAATTTCAGATCCTGTTATTCAATATTATTAAATTTGTTGTTGTTGCAGTTCTTTCTAGTTGGTATTGTTATTGGAGCAATTCAGCAGGTGTGTGACTGAATCCTACAGGGCTGCAGTGGCCCAGGGATTTGGGGGGGGGGGGGTGGGTGGTGGAGTAGGAGGGGGGAAAGTAGGGATTGGGCTGGGGTGACCAGACTCTGGTATACTCTGATCATATTCTTTGTATTCTTATTCTGTGTGTTGTTATCATTATCGATATCATTATCTCTATCATTATCATAATTTATCCTTGGTTTAAATTTTTTTAAACCAGACTGATGTTGATTTCCTTTTGTTTCAGATTATGCTAATCAACATGAGACAATTAGAAATGAAAATCAAACTGGTTTAAAAAAATTTAAACAAAGTATACAATTAAACCATAACATGTACATTGTAACATCCTGTAACATACAGAAGTTCGAATTGAGTATTGTAGACCATTTACAGTATCCCTTTGGAAAGTCTTTATTCATGTACATCATAACTGCAGTAAGATTGACAAGGAGATGTTTAGAATCCTAAAATATCCATATTTTGTTGTTCTTAGTCAATTCTCTGTAACCCAGAATACTCAAAACATAAGCTGGTATTTTGCAGCATTAATAATCACCTGTTAATATTTATGCCTAGGCTGGGTCCCATTGAACAGTGTCATTTTTCTTTCAAACTGATTAATGCATAATTTGTTAACCAATTAATATTAGTTCTTGCCAGTAATTAATGAACTCCTCTTGAAGTAATAAATGCTAATTTGTCATCTTTTTCATTTCTCTAGTGGATTGTTCCTACTGTTAAGAATTCTTGGAAGCCTATTAAGGTATACATGTATATAAATGGAGCTGTTATATTTCATGACACATGAAATAGGCAATGTTATATTGATGTTGAGTTACTTGCAGTGAATCAACAAAATTAATAATGCAACCTACACATTTTTCTTTACAGGATATGGACTTTGGTAGAGGCCTCGAAAGATTAATGAAACTGGCTGTAAGTGTAAATTTTTTATGAATTTTTAAATTTGAAAATCAGCTTTTAGGGTATTTTGCTGTTTTATTGTGCCTTCCATATTCATAGGTTTTCATGCACTTTGACAGCTAATGCCATAATAATGTGCACTGTTGTCAATACGCTAAAAGATAGAATTGTCCACTATCTTTTTTTAGAGTCAATTGTTAAACTTCACATCTTTGGAAGAGAGTAGTATTTCATGCCCTTGAAATACCACTCTTCCAAATATGGCAGGTAAAACTCTTGAAGTACTAAGTATTGCAAGTATTTCAGATAAATACAGCTCTTTTTAACCAGTCAGCATTCAGAAATTTCTCAGCCTGTATTATAAACAATCAAATTCTTTCTCCCAAGGGAATTAAGTTAGCATTAACTTGTCTATAACATAGCGTTATTTTCAAAATGGAGGGTAGGTGCCAATTAAAAAAAAATAAGGTGAGTGGGAGGGGGCCAACCCAGGGCAAAGCAACAAAGCTAGGCAAAGCAAAACCATGAGGGCAAAACTGTACAGCAATGGCACGACTATGCATGTCCGCGAAGATCATCCGTTGGCCACCCGTAGATCTCCCAGTTAACTCTGATTAAAACTGTAAGGAAAATTTTTGATACTGATGTTTTTTCATCTTTTTTGTATTTTCAAGGTTCCAAATCACTTGATTTGGCTCCTCTTCTTCTACGCCTTCTTCCATAGTGGCCTTAACATAATTGCAGAAGTCTTAAAGTTTGGTGACAGAACATTTTACCGTGATTGGTGGTATGTTACAAGATTATTATCGAGATCAGTTTTATAACGATTGAAATAAGAGGGCACCCATAGGAGGCATGGTGGCCTGCAGGACTCCATATCAAGTGGTCTGGGTTTAAGCCTCAACTGGGGCATTGCATTTGTTTTCTCGGGCAAGACACTTTACTAGATCATAGTGCCTCTGTGAATTTAAAACGCTGGAATGCTGTTGCACAAACTGACAAATTATGGACTGCTTTCCACGTACTACTGATTGTTGAATGAGTCTATCGATCGTACTTGCAGATCGAGTCTGTCATGAGTCTGTCAATCCTAGTTTTGTGATTGTGTATGACTTAAAATCAGGCTAAACTATATTTCTGTGTCTGGGTAATAAAGCGACTGCAATGATATCTAATTATGTGAAAATATCTTAGCTCACCTTTTCAAGACAAGATGGCGGACCTCAAATGACCATGAGTTGACCGCCTTCCCGACACCACTCTGCTTGCTTTTTTCCCGCCTAGCTGTTCGATCGAGATTTTTTCCGGGTATACAAATATAATCTCACCAAATCAATATACACATGTGCCTCCTCAGGTTTGGCCTCTGGGCTAAACCCTGCGGGGGCAATAATAGGCCATTTCCAAGTTTGCCTCAGTGTCAAAACGAGTCTAAGTGCGAAACCATTTACCCCCCCCCCCCCCCATCCCTGGATGGGATGCTAGTCCATCACAGGTTACTCCCCAGCATTCTGTCAGGTTGTCCCAAAGGTACACATTTACCCTACTGGGTGGAGAGATAGGCAGTGCAGTGCATGAAATTAGCAGTTGCCTGGTTGTCTGAAACAACTAAAACTTCGTTCGGACAACCAGATTTTAGGAAAAATAAAGGGCTGGTTTCCCAAGATTGTCTGGTGCATTTGCCACAAGGACAACCTGGTTTTTTTTTTTCCTACATGTAATTTCGAGCGCTGGCACTGTGTCAGTAAAGTATCTTGCCCAAGAACACAACACAGTGGGTTTTGAAGCCGGCTGTTCAAACCAGAGTCCAGTGTGGTAACCATAAGGCCACTGTACCTTCCACAGAATGACCTCACTGAAACAAGAGGGACTTACAATTGTCTGTGGTACCCCATGACTTCAAGTTGGAACAAGTTAGACAAAAGCCATATCTCTGAAATGGGAATTCCAAGCCCCACCAACATTTTTATTGTTAAGTAGCAGTGATGGCAAAACAACTGGATTGAGTTGTTAGTATTAATATTAGAGTATTAATATTACAGATAATGGAAACAGTTCACAAACTCGACATTTGTTCTGTTTTGTAGGAATGCACCCAATATTGCCAGTTTCTGGCAGAAATGGAACATTCCAGTTCATCGTTGGGCTAGAAGGTTTGTATTTTCATATACCCTTGTTATAACAGTTCTGTAATGAAAGATATTTTTTTTTTCAAACAAATTCCTGGTTAGTTGATTTTTACATGTAACCCAGTGATTCTGAAACTGACCAACTCTAGTTAGTACATAATGCAACTAGTTTACCGTCCTATTGTGTATGTTGGTGATGTCTATATTTTAGGGTAAAGTAATCTGACTTCTTGCAACCCCCCACTCTAAAACAAGCTCTCTAAATTCCAGACACAAACATCTTTCCAGTTGTGAGCCTTAAAAAAAGGAAAATAAAAACAATTGTTGATTACTTGAATTGCTTTGTGTGAGACTTTTACCAGTAGCATTATTTTACATACATGTATTAACCTTTTTCAGATACATGCATCTGTTACATGTAAATATAATTCACTTATGCTAGCAGCGGGCTTTCTTTATCTTACTATTCAAAGCTTGCTAAATTGCATTTTTGCATGTGTATGGAGATGGGCTACTTTACGTAATATATGAAATATATGAAAATATATTTAAGTCAAGACCTGCTGAAGTAAAAAAGATATCTTTCCATATTGGGTGAGGATGAATCCTATACATATTTTCTCTCTTCCTTAGTCCTGCAGATGTTCTTTATAAATTACAGGGTTGAAGTCAGCTCTTATTGTTTTTTTTTCTTTGTTCAACAAGGAGAAGTGTTATGAGTCACATTTTATATATTATATTATTTTTGTTTTGATGTTTACTTTGTTACTATTTTCCAGACATCTTTACATGCCGATGCTGAGAGCTGGGTTTTCATCCTTACATGCACAAATTGTAGTTTTCCTGCTTAGTGCTTTCTTCCATGAGGTACGTACCTTAATTTGCATTGCATTAACACAATGGTGATGTGATGATGATGTTGATGATGATGATGATGATGACGATGACGATGACGATGACGATGACAATGATGGTGACAGTGATGGTGACAGGGATGGTGATGGTGATGGTGATGTTAATGATGAGGAGGAGCGGCAGCATGAAAGGAAGGAAGAGTAAAATGTTCATCACGTTCTCTAAAATAACGAAACCTCTTTTCCATAGAACAGTTCACTGATTTGTCGAGTAAAGCCTTTTCAGTGCCTAGTGGCTCAACAGTGACTGAGTGACTGAATGAGTGACTGAATATTCTCACCACCACTTCCCCCTTCCTGTAGGATTTTGTTAATCTTGACATTTTTTTTCATAGATTTTGCCAGTGCCCACCTAATCAAAGTAGACAGGGTATATTAAAGAGGGACGTATCCCAGCTTCCTCACACCACAACATAAACTACATTTTGTTATTTTTGTGATCATAGCTATTATTTTTTACAGGTGCTTATCAGTGTTCCACTGAGGATTTTCAGATACTGGGCTTTTTTAGCAATGCTTTCGCAAGTAAGTTCAGTTAACAAGTTAACATAGAATTTCCACTGCTGATTATCTAGCAACTTCACCAAGTTGTCAGCAGAGAGGCTGTTAGAGTATAGAATGTTCAGCCAATTGCATTAACACTAGGTTAATTTACTACTTGATTCCAATCAGTTAAAAATAATGTAAAAATACTTTACCCACCCACACTAACAGAATCTATCTTCCTCAGTTAACGCTTGAAACGTCAGCTGTTGAATCTCTTTGCGGTGGCTAATTCACATCATCAACCCAGTTGATAAAACCAAATTAGATTGTTATACTTCCCACCGACGCAGCACCACAGTTTCTTTAGAAACTTACCCCCTCTAATAGCAATAAAGTATGATTCATCCCCCCTCCCTGCACTTTTATTGGTCAGAACAGGTGTGAACCTTGCAGGAACAATTAAAAGGGTAAAGAATAAGAACCCAAATTTCACAGGGAGAGATTTTACTTTTTAATGTCATAACGCATTTTTCTGTACATTTTACCAGGTGCCACTACATTTAATTGGAAAACACTTTTTAAAGGACTATCCCAACTATGGAAATGTACTAGTGTGGGTTTCGATTATCCTGGGCCAGCCCTTGGCGATTCTTTGTTACTTTCATGACTATTATGTCTCCAACTAATGGCCAGGTTTGTATTTTGATTCGTTATTTAGTTAAGCAATTGCAAGTTGTATCAAAGGCCTCATTTGTAGCTTTTATTTTTTTCTGAAGTTCTGCCAAGAAACTTTTACGCAGCACAATAAACAATACTACATGAATTTTTCTTATAAACAATAGCTTTCAATTGAATGGTCACACACTAGTAATAAATAGTCAGTACAACATGAAATTGCTGTGCGGTAGCTTTTATTTCAGTGGTCACACACTATGAATTCATAAATACCACAAACATAAAACATAAATACCACATGAAGTTTCTGCAGAATAGCTTTCCGTTTCAATGGTCACACACCACCGTTACCGTTCCATCAATGGACATGAAAATAGAAATACCTTGTACGTCGTAACAAACACTTCCACGTGAAATGACTGCTCAGTGTGGTCAGCAGCTTTCAGCACCCAATAGACCAATTTCGATATTTTAAAATTTGGCCTAAAACAATAGAATTCACCACAGGGCTCTGGGAAATAAACTATAGAGTTTGTGGGGTTTATTCCCCAGAGTATCGTAGTGATGTCTATTGTTTTAGGATGAATTTTAAGATATCGAAATTGGTCTATTCCCACTGTGCAGCATGCCTGCGGTGCATCATGGTAGTTGTATTCAATGTAAGACGCGTCTAGCCCGGGAGCGGCCATTTTCTGATCTACAAATGAATTATCTAATTATTTTGTCTGAAAAGAAAGATCTAGACAAAACTCACACCTAAACTTGTTCATTTTTCTGTTGAATACAACTGCCGTGATTCCCTACACGCACGTCTCATAGGGGGGATGGGGGATTGAATGATCGCACACAAGTGTTTCTTAGATTGGTTTATGTTTATTACCAGTAGCAGTAGCAGTTTAACGAATGCTAGCGAAAAACGTTCAGAAACCCGTGTTAAAATAAAAGTGATGCTGTTGGATGTAATATATCAAACACGAGAGACAGTGTTTCATCACATTTCCAAACACCGAGAAGAACACGAACTTCGAAGTGTTTGGAAATGTGATGAAACACTGTTTCGAGTGTTTGATATATCTTCTCAATGGAAAGTAAAACTACGGAGAAAACGAAGAAATAAAATCGTAAAAATCTATGCTAATTAAGATCACATTTCCAAACCACGGTTACGGTTCTGATTATCTTTGTTTTAACGTGATGAATTATTAATGAGTTTGAGAATGAAACTTGTTTTGTCATGTTTTCAGGCTATGTAATGAAAACATCGCCAAAAGATATTGTGGTTCGCTCCCTCTGGTAAAATATCATTCGAATTCTTGAGAATTGCACAGGAGCATTTTTTGCTCGATATTAACAGGTTCAAGACTGATTTTGGCCGAATTGACCAAAAAGAGCAAGATCCCCACAACGCTGCCCCTTTAATTTGTTTTCTGTTGCTTATTTGCAGAGAATCTTTCAGCAATGAAACTAATCTTGTTTCTTATTTTGTTTTGCAGTGATGCATTACACTACTTTTACTCTCTCCTCTCGAAAACAAATCTCCGTACACTATTGTCATGCGCTATAAATGTTTTAAAATATACTTTTATTGTACGTAATAAAAATGAACACTGTACGGTAAAACGGTTTGGTAGGGACAGATGTTAGCATGGGTGACAAACTATATGGCACGGAAAGGAAAGTTGACACAAATCCTTCTCTTGTTCTTGTTTTATGTGTTTTGTTTTCTCTGAAGGAAAGTTATTTTCAGCAGAGTCTTGAAACAAGTGGCCCGCGTCACTTGTTTAGGTTGGAGTTTGGGGCCGAGAATGTGTTTTAATCGTGTTGATCAGTTTCAGGCATGCGCTGTAACACGGGGCTCTAACATAGAGGCATTCAGGCGGGGGGTTTGTTTGGAAATGCGTGGAAATGGTAAATATGAGAGTTTGCATACTCCATTAGAATGACAGGGCGCTTTCCAATAAACATAGTGAATTGGTGAAAGCGAATTGGGAAGATAACGATTGTCACCTTGTATTTTGATGGAGATGCACTGGTCAACTTTTATATTTTTACCCGCGCTAGGGTGGTGTAGTGGTGTAAGGGAGCTTGGCTTTAACACAGAGGCATTCAGGCGATGGCCTTGGAAATGACAGGGAATGGTAGATATGAGAGTTTACAGACGACGTCAGGATGTCGAGGCGCTTCCCCGGTTCATTCTACATGTTTGTATTCTATAGTGTGAAAGGAAGGCATAATGAAGAGTGAGCTGCCACCATCCTGGTGGCAGCGAATTGGTAAGACAAGGATTGTCACCTTGCGTTTTGATTGAGTGTTCTGATCAACGGTCATATTAATTTTGCTCTGAGCTACGGGGGTGTGGTGGTGTTATTTGCGCATTCTTTAAGTTAGCCTTGAGGGTAAAACGCATTCACGTCCGATTTGGTAGCCTTCAAGGTAAAACTGAGAGCGTGGCTGTAACACAAAGGCATTCAGGCGATGGCCTTGGAAATGCCAGGGAATGGTAGATTATGAGAGTTTGCAGACGACGTCAAGATAGTAAGGTGCTTCCCCGGTTCATTCTACATGTATGTATTCTATAGTGTAAATGGAAGGCATAATGAAGAGTGAGCTGCCACCAGGCTGGTGGAAGCGAATTGGTAAGACAAGGATTGTCACCTTACGTTTTGATGGAGTGTTCTGATCAACTGTCATACTGATTTTTCTCTGAGCTACGGTGGTGTGGTGGTGTTATTTGCGCATTCTTTAAGTTTGCCTTGAGGGTAAAACGCATTCTCGTCCGATTTGTAACTGGGATCCAGAATGGGTAAAAGAAAACTTGCAGGGATAAGAGCGTACGTTTCTGTGTTAGCCGTCTTAGCCTTGTCAAACAGTTAGTCACCCTCGCTTATTTCTAGCCTTT
>OX393561.1:38553992-38611492 GCA_947652115.1 Blastomussa wellsi
ACATGGCTAAAACTCGAGTAATCATTAAAAACGAAAAGGGCAGCTCTGCGCTGAACCATCTCAATTTAATGGATGTTCTGCTGCATGTAGGGGTTCCAGGAGCTGCATGCATACTCTAGTCCAGCTTAGCACGTATACTCTAGTTTAGGATGTATTAAGGTACGATATTTATCATGTTAGACGGATTCTAACCAGACCTAACTAGACAGCTATTCCTAATCTCTGTCATTAAAAATTTGGTTAGGATAATAACATAAAAGGATTCAGACAATTGGAAAACGAACCATATTTATTACAAATTCTTGTTGTAAAGCATTACAGGAAATCACATGAGTTGCTTCTGTTATTAAGGCAGCCCTCTCCATGGACTAACATTCCAGCAAAGATTTGAATCAAAAAAAGCATTGCTAACTGCAGAACTAAATACCTGAGTTTGGCTAGAAAATATGAAGAAAAAAAAAAGCAAAACAAAAACTATGCCAAAGATGAAAACCCTAAGACTGTTACATGAATTACAAAGCTTTGAAAATATTCCATAAAAGCAGAACTGTCAGTATTTATAGCATGAATAATCTTATAGTGATATCTATGTTCCTCGAAGTAACTTGACTAGCCATCTGTCCTCATTTTTCTGGTTCATCCACCCCAGCTTGGTTCATCAATTCTCCAATGTTCCTCTCTAAATCATCAATCCGCGTGCTCATGTCATCGAGTAAGCCTGGTCAAGGAATAATACACCTAACAATGTTAAGCCGGAGGGTGGGGAGGCCAGGCATAGGCGGGGCATTTGAGCTGAGCTGTCCCAGGTCATTTGTGGATAGTTAAAAGAGTCGCTTTAAAAGACAATAAAATGTTGCTAGTCTCATTTAAACTGTCTTATTATTCATATAATTTAATAAATAGTCCTATGTAGTTACCCCAGGCAGAGCTTTAACCCAGACCACCGTGCTTCTCAGAACATGGTATTAAACATCATCTAAAAGTTAACTTTTGTTAACTTAACTTTGCTAACTAAACTAGTTTTCTCAAGAAATAATTTTCACAGCTTTAATCAAAAACCATCCAACTGGTGGCAAACGATGACGATATTGGCCAACATAAATTCTGCGCTATGAAACAGTCAGATACCAGCAAAGTGTTGCTGATGTAAGCATAAAAGGATCGCATGTGACAATAAGACAGAGTCTGTGCAATGTGTTAGCCATGGTGTTTTCAAACTGTTTCGCTCTGAAAAGTGTTTCCTTGAAGTGTTTGCCCATCTTAAATTGTAAAGCTTTTGTAAAAGGTCCTCTTCTGTACTATATGTGGCGTTTTAAGTTGAATAGAATCACAATACCAGGCTCAGGGTTCTGTCCGGTTTCCTGTATCGTCTGGATTGTGGAGTTTGTCGCCTCAGTAATTCGTCGCTAAATCAAAATTAAACTTTCCCCATGCTATTTTATTTGGCTTTGGCTCAAAATATTTGCAAGGACTGAAACTTTCTGTTTGTTTCAAAGAGATGCTATGTGTCATAAAGGATGTCGGTTGTTTCGCCTACAAGTCGATTCTCCTACATCGAGATCGGTTCACCTACACGATCTGAGTTGATTCGCCTACACAAAAGTCGATTCGCCTACATGATCTGAGTCGAAGATGAACAAATGAACATCACTATCAATATTCTTTTGGTGGATTCACATGACATCAAAGACGTGTTTTAAGGGAGAAAGGAAAATCAAGCAACAACTGTTTCACAGTGAACTGGCAATGGACTGGGAAAAAACACGGACTGAGGAATAAAATATGGACCACAACTGCGGACTGTGTATAAAACACAGACTGAGGTATAAAATACAGACTAGGACTGCAGACTGCGTATAAAACATGAACTGAGGTATAAAATACGGACTAGGACTGCGGACAAGGGATTAAAACACGGGAAATTACCATCGAGTGGGTAAAATGTGAGTTTCCTTGTAGCACGAGTCAAGTTCGAGTTAATGTTTTTATCTTGCACGAGGCACTAATTAGCAGTTATTAACAAGAAAGTCACAAGTATAAACAATACAAATGTTGACAACAAAGCAGCAAAAAATCACACGTACCTTACATGAACAACTAATGAACTTGTATTTTCAAAAAGTCAATTTTATATAAACCCTTTTAATGTTTGTCATGAAAATGTCTTGTCGTAAATGAGGAGCAACAGAAGATTTTTTTCCGTTTGCACATGCATGACAATTTTACCCGTGACAAATAAGGGAAATAGAATAGTCCTTGAAATTGATGAGTTTCAAGTCAAATTGTATTTCAAAACTGGAACCTAGGCTACTTTACTAATTTTGGATAAGCAAGCATGGATTCTACAAGCACTGCACTCCAAGCGAAGTTCACCATTGTTACTTCAAAGCCGGTCAATTTCACGCTAATGCGTAATCGTTTTCAAATCAATGCGTTTTGCTATAGGCGAACCAACCTCGATGTCGGCGAATCGGGGTTTCGACAAAACACTGAACCCCTACTAACCCCTTACTGACCCCCTATAAAATCAATGGGAAAAAGAAAATTAAAAAAGCCCAGAACTATCAATGGGACGGATACAAGAAGTTCATTAATAAAATGAAGCCTACCTGAAATTTCCAAAATGGCAGACGGTTTGTGCAGATTTCTGACTCTAGACACTCTATTCTTCTTTGAATGCGAGTGAAAGTTTTGTTCACGGAAACTCAAGCACAGAATAAAATTGGAATGACATCAAGTGTGCTATTGAAAATTAAGCAATGAAACTAACAAAGAAATGCTGGCAAATGAACAAACATTCAAGTGACTGCAGGCGACACACACATGACACATCAACTGGAAGTTTGTAGCCCCAGGTTCGTAGTCAATCTCGAGTGTGTTCATATTGCCAGGACTGTTCTTCGTTACTTTCCTTGCTTAATTTTCTAATGGGTACGACAACGGTACTTGATGATATTCCAACTTATTCTGTGATCAATTATCGGTGAACAAATCCTTCACTTACAATCAAATGAGAAGAGAGTCAGAAAGCTGCAACGTGTCCGCCATCTTAGAAATTTCAGGTAAGCTAAAATACATTTATTAATTAACTTGAATCAGTCCCATTGATAGGCAAAACAACCGGTTACCATCATAAAGCTGGCTAGATCGCACTACCTATCAAGAATTTTGTCGCTTTGGCGCTGTAAAACCACATGATTCAAATGAAGATGCAGAGATAAAAGACGGTATCTGATTGGGCGATAGTTCTTGAAAATGGAACTGAAGATGTGATTGGCTAATATTGAGAAAGGAATGTAGTTCGGTTGTCAGCAGCCGCTTCTTTGGGGGAGCGTTGCGTGACATACAAAAAACGGCTGCAAAAGAGACTACCTTTCAGCCCCATGCGATGATATCAGCATGAAATAAAATATAGCAAAAGAAATGAAAGGATATTTCTTGTGATGATCTGATCTGACATCTGCTGGAACTTGTCTTGCTGTGGATTGGAATCGCAAATATTTCTTGTCATTAGAAAGAAAGAATCTGGATTCAATGTTAACTTATATTTTTATTACTCACCATTTGTTGTAACAATGTTTGCACCTGTTGGGAGAAAGAAACAAATACAAACAAGGAGAAAATAACAAGAACCTTGTCGTTTAAATCTCAAATAAAACAGTGATGCTATGACCTGAAAAAATAAGGATCGTCTAAATATATATCTGGCATGGATAAATGCCAATCGCAAAACGATGGCTAAAGATCCGTCTCCAAGAAAAATCAAGAAAACATGAAAGCCTGAGCATAAAGTTAAAGGGTAATATAACGTGTTAACTCTCGAATGGTACAAATCCAGTCAGATCTTGTACGCTCTGAGGGTCTCCTTCTTCAATCTTCACCGACTTCTCCGTGTCCGCCATATGTTTGTCGTTTTCGTTTTGACAGTCGACGCCAAGACGCCAAGCGGAAATACTCTAGACACCAGTCCTCGCTCGTAAACACACACAAAAAAACATGGCGACAGAATTTGACCCGGGAATTTGAGTGACCAAGATTTTGGATTGAGTTTTGAAAAATGTCGCAGCATAAAACGCATCTTAGTTCGTATTTGAAATCTAAAAAGTCAGGTACAAGTCCTTCAGGTGCCTCGAAAGACAGGTAATTGAAAACGACAAATATTTCAGAGGTTTTTAATGAGTACACAGCTCCAATCAATTTGTCGAATATCTCTAAACGTTGGACTTAATTTCTGTTTTATGATGGATCTCAGTTTGATAATACTAAATTTGAGCCCTTGGTATTTCTTCTTCAATGTGTTTGAAAATTAATCACTTTTTAATAAATAACTTGAAGGAAAACCCTGTTTGGAGTCAAGTCAGCAACAAAACAACTTGGAAAAGTACATATACCAGCTAACGCAAGATCTAAAAGTTTTGATCTCAACAGGTAATGGTAATATAGGACTGTTTAAGTATTTAGCAAGTTTCAATATTGGCCACGTGCACAACACAAGGCAGATTTTGAAATTATGAGGATTGATCCCTGAATAGGCCATTTTACAGTTCTGAGCTTAGTTACCAAGCCTTTGAATGGAAGTGAGGCTTACGGTGACCTTGTTTTGATACAAACCCTCCTGTTTTTGATATGTAAATCGTTCTGTTCTTATGCTAACAAGTTTGTGGTCTCCATCATGAAAAGGTCACCCCAAGCCTCGCTTTCACACAGAGGCCTGGTTACATTTCACAAAACTGTAAAATGGTCTATTGTATAACACAATGTCCAATTACGAGTTGTTACAGCAAGCAAGAAGTCCAATGTCCTAAGATTCTGATTGCATACTGGTAATAATTATCGGGAATAAATTAAAAGTGGTCACACTTCTGGGTTTCTTACTGTAATCATATGGATAACGAAAGTCAAGGTTTGGAAGTCTGAGAAACTGCTAACTTTTTGTAGAAATATCAGCATTTTTTTAATAAGTTTCACAAAACTGTACATAGAAAGCTAGGAAGAACCCAAAATTTTAATTGTTGTGATTGACATGCAAATTATGTGCGCACACATACACTGTAGACCACATACACCCACCTATTGGACACCCATGTCATCACACACTCAATAGCTGGTTTTCACTGTCACACCATTAAAAAATAAATTCGAAACAATACAACGAAAAAATCTGATAAATTCAAATGTTATAAAATATAAATTGATAAGCAACATCTCCAAGTTTAAGGTCTGTGGGGCACACCATTGTTTAGTTATTTGCCAAAGCATTTCTCGCAAATTTATAGAGCTCAGTATGGAAACGCCATGTTGGTGCCCAGGTTGATGGGCACCAACATCGCAGCTGGAAATCAAAGAAAACATCTGGCACTAACTTTTTGTTGTGATAGTCACTGCTCTTTCCTCATGATCTAGTGTATATACACATAAACATATTTCCTAATACTTGAATTGTTTAAACTGAACAAATTTTGAGAAAACACCTTTCCTTAGAGCACGGCAGCTTCATCACGGTGCCATCGTGAAGTCACGTCTGGCGGAAATCTCGAAAATTCAACACGCTGTATTTCACACACAAAGGCTGGATGGAAACTTGTGAATAGATATATTTTTAAGATTTCTTTCACGTGGTGACAATAAAAATTAAGCAGGCCCAGCAAATTTTGTTTTTAAAATTTTATGGCATCACGTGAAAACCAAGAATACATGGCAAATAGCTGTGTACAGAACCAATCAAAATCAAGAATTTTGTTATGGAATTGGGACTCGGACAAGCAAGTTGTTCAACTGGCAAGTTTTTGGCCTACCGGTATGCATACAAATTTTTTCTGAACAATTTGCTGTAAAACCCTGGCAGCCCCTGCAAGGCTAAGCCAACATGCTGGCCAGTACTAATTGTCTCAAGTTTAACTTAACCTAAATTAAATTCAACCACATTTTATTTTTCCTAAGGTTCCCAGATGAACTCCTTTTAAAGATATTTAAATATTTGAGTCCCTCTGAATTGCTGGTGTGTGCTCAAGTGTGTCACTTATGGTCTGCAATTTCAAGAGAAAGGTGGCTTCATGTATTTTATCTATTAATCTTGCTTTGCTTGCTTCTCTTTGATGTTGTTATCTGGATCCCTCCTTAAAGAGGCCCTTTCAAGGAGGGGTCCCTCTGTCACTTGTCTGAATTCAAAAATATACTGTATCAGTGTTTTTGATTAAGTTTTTCTCTTCCTTGATATTGCTGTCAGAATTTTTACAAGAAAGATTTGTGTAGTCCATAAATTATCCATACCTCCCCCATGGGAGAAATTTTTCCTTAGATCCCCACCCCTCTGGAAATTCCACTTAAAGGAGCTCAGTCACGAATGCTTACAATTAGCTTACAATTTTCAAATTTGCCACTAACAGTCCTTCTCAATCGTCCTCAGTCAAAGCCATCCTTGATCCTTCTCAGTTCATTGTTCCTTTGTTCCCTTGTTCCTTGTTTTTCTACCTTAGTAAACTACTATTTCAAGGTGTCCTTTGATTTTAAGGCAATTTTATACATTGCCAAAGTTGACGTTATTCATGGTGACTGTACCCCTTTAAGCTTCATACATTTCTGTAAAGTTTTTGCCCTTTGAGAACCCCCCACTCTCCCTCAACCTTCTGTTGGGGGGCGGATATGGATATTTCAGAGCTGAAAGTTAGAAAAAATTCCAGGTTGTCCTTTTGGCAAATGCCCAACAATTTCGGGCAACCAGCCCTTTATTTTTCCTAAAATCTGGTTGCCCGAACAAAGTTTTAGTTGTCTCAGGCAACCGGGCAACTGCTCATTTCAAGCACTGAAATTTTCTGGAACTACATATTTTCTTTTGTTGTGATTTCATTCTGTCACTGTCGCTACTCTTATTATAAAGCCATGTTATTTGTTTGAGTTTACCCTGGTGAGGCCTCATTTCAACTGGGGGAAACAAAGGATTGTATTGAGTAGACTTTTCCCCTCCAAGTAAATTTTCATCTAAGCTAGAAGCTGAAACTTAGGGACAGAGGGAACAGAATTTCTAGAATTTCTATTTTTGTGATTCAACTTTGTACATTTAAATGCAGCTGTTTTTGGAAGCCACTGCTTCCTAATCTTCCAAGGGGAGTCCGAGATTCATTGACTTTCAAGGAAACAAAAGAGGAACATTTTGACTGGAAAAGCGAAATAATCAAAAGGTACTTGTAAACTTCTTGTCAGTAATTTTATTAATTTTGTTAAATTATATAAGATTTCCACATTTGAAAATAACATTTGTGTTTGTTACAGGTGTATACAAGTAAGGAATAGTGAGATATTGACTTTGCAGTTAGTCAAGAAACTTTCCCCCTACACTGGGCTATCAACAGAAGTACCACATGCTCTCAGGTATTTCGATTCTAAAAGTGACCTAACCTACCTTTACCCAGAGATATAAAATATCCCCATTTTACAATCACTTTTAGCCTCTTTCTAAATAGACCATTTTACAGTTCTGTGAAATGTAACCAGGCCTCTGTATGAAAGCGTGGTTTGTGTTGACCTTGCCATGATAAAGACCAGAAACTAGTAAGCATAAGAACACAAGGATTTACGTATCGAAAGAATGAGGGTTTGTATCCACACCTTCAGCCTCACTTCCACTTAAAGGCTTGGTCGCTAAGCGCAGAACTGTAAAATGGCCTATTAGTCCATAGGTGTATTGGTGCCTTTGAGGGGGTGGGGGCTGTGACCTCCCTGCCCGAAAAATACACTGTGCTCGAATGTGTGACTATCAAACCAGTATACAAACAGCCAAAAATTGCATTAAAAAGCAAGATGTTTGCAATTCGCTCACTTGTTGAAACTTTTACAATTAAAAAATTGTTCACTGACTAAAACTCGCAAGCACGTTCAGTTTTAGGTTCTCACTGTGCCACACTAGGATCATATAATGAAAAATCCACTTAAGCAATATACGATTTCATCTGAACACCACCTCCATATAGACATTTGGTTTGCTAGTTTTCTTCCAACTGCCTGTTTTGCCCGAAAAATGTAGAAATTTTCAAAACTGGCAGCGAGGCAAGCACTCTCACCACTGCACCATCCCTGCTCGCTGATTCCAACTAAGCCACGAACACTTTATTCACACATGCAGTTTTCATCCACTCGTAACAGGCTTGGAGATGTAAGATGGAGGCTGTGTGTCACAGACACGTCTGGTAAGAAGTACTGGTCTTCTGCCGATCGCTTTGATGTCTCTAAATCATCGGTCTATGTCCACTGGTACTCCTTAGAGCTTCCAGCACTCCCGAGGCTCAAGACACTCCAGGTGTTTACCTTTGTGCCAGTCTTCTTTAACAGAAACTGGAAACCACACACAAATAGGTCAGTACCTTGCTGATTGGGGGAGGTGCAGTGGCCAAATGATTAGTGCACTGGACTCCCTATCAAATGATCTCAGGGCTCGACACTAATGGTAGCCAATTAGCCACAGACTAGTAGAAATTTATAGAGGGGGTAAGTTTCTAAAGAAACTGTGGTGCTGCGTCGGTGGGAAGTATAACAATATAATTTGGTTTTATCAACTGGGGTGATAATGTCAATTGGCCACTGTAAAGAGATTCAAGAGCTGACGTTTTGAGCGTTAGCCCTTCGTCGGAGCGAATCAAGGAATTGTGCGTCGTGTGTTTTTATATACAGAAAGATGGAGCTTCGCTATTGGCTGGTGCCTGGTAACGTGAAAACTTTGGAATAAATTAGTTGAATGAAAAGCATTCGTTGATACCGTGAGGATTAAGAGTGCCGATTTGAAAAATAAATTTTTGTTCTAGAGTTTTACGGCTTTCCGTGTTTCCTTGGTGAAGGGAAAGGCCGCAGACTGCCATATGTTGCTTAGAATGATTTGGGAGATTGAAGTGTCTCGCGACCGGTTTCAATGCATTTTTGTGGTCTTTCTCTACGTCACGAAGGTGTTCTCGGAATCGGTCGCCAAGTCGTCTCCCTGTTTCGCCGATGTATAATTTTTTGCAAAGAGTGCAAGTTATACAGTAGATGGCATTGACTGTATAACTTGCACTCTTTGCAAAAAATTATAGTTAGTAGGTTTTCGATTTCCACTAGCCACTTTGGCTAGCTAGTAAACAAAATGAAATTGGCCAAAGCTGTTTCCGTCTTCCTCAAGCAAGACAGACACAAACACTTTTCCTCGGAAACTGAAGATCAGAGTTTCATCATGGACATTTTATGCAACCAGACTATGTTCCACAAAAATTGTTTTATGATTTCAGAACAATGCGATTACCAACATTATGTGTTCAAAGAAAGTTGCTTGCTTTGTGCTTGCAAGTCTTGCTAGGGATCAACTGTTATCGGACCTAGCCAACACCAACGGTGAGCTGGTAAAAAATTTTTTTGGCTAGTAACATCTAAGTTGTCACTAGCCACGAGGCTAGTAAGCTGAAAAGTTAGTGTCGAGCACTGGATCTGGGTTTGAGCCCCTGCCAGGGTTATGCAATCTGTGTTGTGTTTTTGAGCAAGACACTTTACTCTCATACTACCTCCCTCCACCTAGGAGTAAAAAATGTGTGCTGGCTAATTGTTGGGGAAACCTGGCAGCATGCTGGGGAGTAACCTGCGATGGACTAGCATCCCATCCAGGGGGAGAAAAAATACTTCTTACTGCTTTTATGCTGTATATAGAAACTGGAGTTAAGCGCTGGCAGGTGTGAACCAGTTGGGCAATCCTAAAATTATTTGATTTTCGTTACTTTTTTAACCAAAAAAAACACAAGATTTTAACATTCCAGAAACGTTTCTTGTTTAATATTACAATTTAACACGTAAGCCACACTTGTACGCATTGCGGACCTATTTTATTCAAATTTGTTTTTGTGTTCCTCAGTGCTACCACAAGATCCCTAATACTTGAACAGGATCTTCGTGCAAAAGGTGAGCTGAAGTTCATGTTTAATTAATCAGGTCACGTAATAATTTAATCCTCTGATTTTAATAATTTAATTGTTTTATTACATTACTGTAAATCTGATGATGGGTAAAATAATGTTGTTGTTTTTGCAGGACTGATTTTTTCATGCAATGAGTTTGGTGCCGTGAATACTGCAAAAATGCTGTTTTTGCTAATAATGATAAAAATCTCAACTAATATTAGAGTGCATGGTTTTTGATTGATTGTTGAAAATACTTCTACGTTTTCTCTTTGTTTGGTTTCACATTTGGTGAGCTTTATAAATTTGTGAAAAAGCTTGTGGAGTGTGCTCTAACATGCAACCAAAACTTAAAACAAGTATTCACTTCTGGTCAATCACAGCAAGTGCAAAGAAGAATGAGCCAACGAGAAGTCAAAGCAAAAGGCAACCAAGTCACGTGTTTGTCTTAGTTTACTCCCAATTGGTCGGAAAAGGTGCCTCATGTTCAAATTGCAGAGCTTAGCGAATGCTAGAACAGGACTTGCACTTATAAAAGGCCGTTTACACAGCAAAAATTGAGCCTGACCTGTAAAAACAGTCAGGGGAATAATTGCCAGTTTTCGCAAAATAATCTTAGTTGAAGAACTAGAGGAATTTCCCACTTATTTTATCCAGTCAAAAACTAGTGTGAGAGCTCGCAAATGCACCGAAAGTAATCGTGCGAGTAAAGGTGTCATGTTGCTTTGCAACTTGCTCAGTTCGGTCTCAGAGGCAGGATTTCTTCATCGACTGGCACATAATCCTCCGACTGAAAAAATGGTTTGTATCCCATGAGTTTTATAAACAAAGAGTCATTTTTTCCCGGGGCCATTGGCGCGAAAGGTCTTAAAACACAGACAGGAAAATTGCAATTGCTCTTTAAAATTGTCAAACTGTATACAGCTAATATGGAATTTAATTTTATGTCTTTAAGGTGTTGCACTGTCACAAGAGAAAGCTGTCAGTAAGAGCGACTTGATTACAGCGCATATCCTGCGTCCATCTATGTTAGCAGCTTGCTGGAGTGCTTCATGGAAAGTAAGTGCTCTTTCACTGTTCACAGACCGTACATGTAGTCTTTGCCGCTTTTTTGGTTTTGTATCAAGCCATTCTTACCTTAATCGGCTCCGTAGAGATGTCCCCAGACATATTTGGCTGTACTGAACTGGCGATTGGAAAAAAAGGAAACCTTGTCCCATTGAGCCATTAAATGATCATCCTCCCCCCGCCCCCTTCAAGAAACAGATGTATCTCTACAGCATTTCCAACCTCGTTCCCAGACTCTCCTCGGCAACAAGGGAGGAAAAGGATAGAGTGCCTGGGAATGAAGTTGCAGAGATCCGTGTTCCATGTAGTCTGCTTGTTGCAAGCAGTCTATATTGGCGAATGAGTAAGGACCACTCGATCATAGGCAAAACACGAGCTTCATTATTACCCTCTGCAGTACATAAAATAATGCCACAAGTCTACATCAAGGCTATTTTTTAGACTACGAGCAGTCCCTTTTTTTCTTAGTCCGTAGAGCGCGAAGCGAAAAAATGGCCGCACGAAACCTCGCCGCGTGAGCGCGTCTCCCAGGTTTCGCGCGGACATTTTTTTTTCGCTTCGCCCTCGACGGACTAAGGAAAAAAGGGACTGCTCGTAGTCTACTATTTTTAGACTGCTTTTTTCGCACGCACTAAGGGAATTTTTTGCTCAATATGACGATTTCAACTACGTGACCAAGCGTGCAACTTAATTCAAGAAAAAATTCAGTTTCTCACACACTGACCGCCACAACCTGACCTTTATTACAAACTCAACGAACCATACATGTACATCACGCATCAAAAGGAAAATTACACAATGGCAAAGCTATTAAAAGGTACAGTGCCAACTAAAAATTCTTTGGGCGGGTGGGTGGGAAATAGCTTTAAATTCGTACTTTATGTATATTAAATTTTTTCTTCAAGTATAAGGGGTCAATAAAAGTTGTTGTTGTTGTTGGCGGACGCAACAAAAACATCTGCCCCTTCTCATTTCGTGTTACTCAGGCAGTGAAAAATAACCCTTCGACCAAATCTTGTTTACGAACACAGCAATATATCAGCCGATAAAATGACTCCCAGCTAAAAACCTCAGAATTAAACTACAAACTGCTAACTACCACATAAGGCGTAGTGCAGGCGCGAAAATTGCCTGGACAAGGTCACACCTTTTCTTGTGCGCAAGGTTTGTTATGTACTCGTGGGCCCTAATACCAAGATGCATTTATACTTCTGGAATTCTATACTTCTGCGTCTGAAGTTCTTTTGTCACGTGACAGGATGGAGGCGAGTTTGCCTTTATCACTCTCTGTCTTCACCACTACAACCTGACCAACAGAGTGCTCTTTGGATCACGTGACAGGTTTGTCTGATTTCAGATTCCACAATTTAACTAGTATATTTTCTGCGGTTGTTGTTTGTTTTTGTTAGCATAAGCGCTCAGTTTCTGAATATGAATTTGGGCCGCTTGAAACTCAACATTTTACAAGGAATGTACAGGCTTATTCAATTCAATTTGTATTCATATATAGCTTCAGTCGCGGATTCAGTAAAAATGGTGATCATTTATCGTCCTTTCCGATTGCCGGAGGCGGATGCCTTCAGCGGGTCTGGTGGCAGCTCAAACCAGGAAAATTTTTGAACTTGAACTCCAGAGTGCCATTTTCGAATGTTTTCAGTCACCCAGACGATATGCGTTTTTGATCTCAACCCTTCGAAACATTTATTTCTTTAACTCAGAATATTTACTTATTATAAAAGGTCTGACTGATTTCCGAAAAACGGTCGAAGCGTGTTTGGATCTGCGCCTGACGGTTATGGCTTCGTTCCTCGTTGCTTTCTACGAGCGATAGTGAAAGGCTTAAAAACTCTTTTTAGTGTCGCTTGCGTTACCTTGGATATTTGTTTTATGAAGAAAACGTTTTCTTTTTCTGTTAGTGTGTTTATCCCGCCTCCCCATGAGCCTGTTCCAGATGATATTGATCCACAGTATGGTAAGAGTACAGTGTATTTAACAAAGCGAGCAGCAATGTGATTAGTTTATTCTTCCGCTTCTGCTTGCGACTCCGACAATATAGTTTTCACTTGATCGTAAGCGACGGAGTATAAGTGGAATCGGAACTATGCTTACGGCTCAGGCGATTTGATTTTCATTAGATCTCTCTGTGACACCGTCCGACTCCGTCACGCCCCGTCATCCATCGAGCGCGCGCGCTGAGGAAAAACAAAGGGCCACCAGAAGCCGTTTTTGTAGCTTTGCTGGTAGTTTACTCTCTTAAATGGTCGGTGACCCATACTTTTTTTTTCCATGAATTGATTTTATTTACAATTCTCGCAGATTGTCAAAAAATGAACAAAAAATCAATGTGGGAAGTTTAAAATTTTTGAAGTTTTCTGCCCAGAGGACATCGAATCCTGCCATCTTGCGGCTGTTAGGCGAGTGGAAATGTGGTCGCTAAATGCGAATTTTTACTTCAAGGAACCACACCAATTGAATAAATTCAATTTATGGGTCCATTTAAACAACACCTACCTAAACTTAAACTTCACCTACCTGTGATGGAATTTTGTTTGTTTCTTCCGTGTAATCCGGAGTTAATGGCCCCAAATTAACTCCGGGTTACACGGAAGAAGCAAACAAAATCCCATTTAGAGTTAGGTGAAGTTTATGTGTGCATTCATGATTGTATTTTTCATTTTGAGAACTGAAGTGAAGTTCCCATACAAGGTCTGTAAGTCAAATCGTCATGACGGCTACATGAAGTAAGCTTGGGCTGCCTGTGTCCCATTCAAAGTTTCACGTCAGACTTTGGTGTTTCCCCTTTACAGATTAATTCAATCCGAATCCAAATTCATCTTGAACACGAATTTGATGATTTCCTCTTTAAAGGAGTCCCTTTGGATGCAATCTATTGCTTATTTCTGAGAACTAACAGCACCGAAGACTGCAAACAGTTTGAGCGATTGAATTTTTTTTGAAAGTTTTCAACAAGCGCGCGTGATGGCGTCATACTACGTCATCGTGTTGCGATGAATTTTTCGACCGTAAATATTAGCCAATGAGCGCGCGAGAATTTCTGCAGTTTTGGTAAAAATGGGCATTAACAACTCTGTTTAGTAAATAATGAAGCTGATAAATATCAATTGAGGTTGAATGTACATGTATGTGTTATCTCTTCTAGGTCTTCATGGTTATAGAGCCATGATAGAAATAAGAAATCATAAAGTGACTTTATGGGGACGACAGTACAGGGAACTCTACCGACGTAAGTAACTTGATCTCTAGTTTATTCTATGCCTGGACCTCATGCACGGTCAATAACAACAGTATATAGAACCTGCTGACTGATTGTTAGTGTTAAAGCCAAAACAAAATATTGTGTGTTGAGCCCTCTGACAACAATCTCGTTATGACACACTAGCTTGTAGACCATACACTTTCATTGCCGTTTTACAGCAGACCGTTCTCAAGTTAATTTGTTTCTCCTGATGAACAGAATATGTGGCCGATTCTTATGTGTGTCTCGGAGGGTCTGGCAACGAACACGGCTCATTTGAGAAGCGGCTTTCCCTTCCGTGGAAAACAGAACTCTTCGAAAACGTCTTACCAGTAAGCTCTCTCATTTACTGTATCTAAACTCTGCATAAGCTCCGACGAAGGGCTAACGCTCGAAACGTCAGCTCTTGGATCTCTTTACGGTGGCCAATTCACATTATCAACCCAGTTGATAAAACCAAATTATATTGTTATACTTCCCACCGACGCAGCACCACAGTTTCTTTTGAAACTTACCCCCTCTATTCACCTCTATAAAATGGACAACTGGTGTTGGACCCTGTGCGCCGTTTTTCAGTAATTTACTGTATCCAAACTCTGTATAAACCGGACACCTCTATAAGATGGACACCTCTATAAGCCGGACACCTCTATAAGACAGACACCTCTATAAGCCGGACACCTCTATAAGCCGGACACCTCTATAAGCCAGACACCTCTATAAGACAGACACCTCTATAAGCCGGACACCTCTATAAGACGGACATCTCTATAAGCCAGACACCTCTATAAGACGGACACCTCTATAAGCCGGACACCTCTATAAGACAGACGCCTCTACAAGCCGGACACCTCTATAAGCCGGACACCTCTATAAGACGGACACCTTATGTTGGTCCCTGCACGCCGTTTTTAAGTCATTTGTGTAAACTTTGCCATATGACACTGTCTTTACAAATTCTTTAATTTTTAATGTACCTGTATTCTCGCACTCCGACTTAAATAGTCTCAAAAATGCCACTCTTGCTATTTCATCGCGCTTTGTCTGGAATCCAGTTCGTTTCAGAACCTTCAGTTTGTGTATGATTGACAGTTACCGGCTATCAGTGCACGATTGTTATCGTCATCACGTCTGCAAATTAGAGTTAGCAAATACCAATCTAAAATACTAGTTATTACTGTGAGAAAGTGGAATGCTGCCGAGAGGTTGATACGTACAGAAACAGCGCGGGTGATAAGTTCATTAACGCACATTGAACTCCTCTTGATACGTAACAAAAACCCTCGTGACCCGGATGAATACTTCCAAAAGCGAGTAAACTTATATTCTACCTGGCATTTGAAGCAGTCTGTTCGTCACCTCCTTTCTTGCAATGGACAAAGTCTCAGCTGCGCAGAGCGCATGGATCGTATCCAGTGCGCAACAACGCGGCGGGCGGCAATGCAGCGGGCGCAATGCAGGTCCAGAAGACTGGAAATCTGCGCATCCGGGCGGAACACAATTAGAATGCCTGCCTCGAAACATCGGCAGCAATTTACTTACCAGGCTGTGCATGCTATGCATAATCAGAATTAGCACCCAGCAGGCATGGTAAGGGTAAATCGCGACCATGTTTGTTTGTGCTGTTTGTGTAGGACATGTGTTTCTTGGATGTGACTGTACTTCACGGACGAAGTCCTTTCTGGTGTGTCAGGTAAGCCAAGACGGGTTCAGTTTCACTAGTGATACATGCACATTTTGGCGTAGACCTTGCTCGGATTGTAACGTTCGGTTCATGAACCGGAAACAACACGCGCGTAGCAATCGCACTTCAAGTCAAACAAGTCAAACGCAAGTCACCACTCGAAGCAATCGTCCATTGCGCAAGTCAAGTGCCAGTCATATGTGCCCGTCGCGCGAGGCCCATTGCGTGAGTGGAGCGAGTCGTACAAGTCGCTTGAGTCAAACACCCATCGCGCGGGCCTAAAATCAGACCCACGTCCTGTAAGGCCAACGTGAATTGCCAGAGTCAAATGTCCATCGCGTGAGACAAAAACGAGTCACGGCGTCACGCAAGGCAAACCCAAATTGCGTGAGTTGAACGTTGCGTGAACCCCTCTTTTTCATTACAAAATTTAAATTCCCTTACGATGAACAACAAATGGGCAAAGTTTGAACGAAAATCTATTGTCAGTTCTATTTCAGGAGAATGACCTTAAGTTGTTAATTTTTTTTCAGTACACCTGTGAAGATTTTTAGCAACAATTCCCCAGATGGTAAGTCTTCAACTTCAAGAGAACTGAATTAAACAACTGTATCAAAATGTTTTTTAATTGCAAGTGCAAACTTGTATATTATTGACGTAAAGTATATGAAATAATTCATATAATTATGCAACGAATTCCCAACGAAGCAAAGATGAAAAGGATGTCCAAGTGAAACATAAATTAGATTTGGGAAAATGGGTTGCATTTTAGCATCTGACGAAGTCATGCATAAGGTCTATCATTGCTGGCTCTGTTCTTAGGTAACTGCGAGCCGTGGCGGTCTAATGGTCAGTGCGCTCAAGCGGTCCGGGTTCGCGGAGCCCTGCCTGGGATTACTGTATTGTGCTTTTAGCTCGTGTTAGACATCCAGGATTATAAAGGGGTACTAGCAAAAAATGCCTTAAGAACGAAGCTGTTGTCGAGAATGTTTTTGAAAAACAAAACAGCGTATTTCTCTTCCAATTATGCTTCATTTTAGGTGATTTTTCGTCTGAAGGTGAAAAACAGTTTATCGAATACAACGATGAACGTGGAACCATAAGACTGGATTTCCTATCGGTGAGTTTAATCATTTTATTTTGGCATAAGGATAAACCCCTGGCCGAGGGAGGTGGTGTTACCACACCTGAGAAGACAATCGAGAATGTCAGTTTTGAGAACAGACCGTTTCGCGTTTAAATGGGGCAAACGTGTCTCTGAATTCAGATGGGAATTTCAGAACCAGTTTCGACGTCAAAAGGCTTTCACAGAATTGAATTTCTACGTTATTAATGCATCGTTAAAATAATTACAGCCTATTACACGTTTCCCGGCACTTTCCCCTGCTGGCCAAAACCCTCACATTCCATAAGTAAGATCATTTACCTAATATGACTTTACTATTCACAATTTTGTGGAAGTTATCTAACATCAAAATCCCTGAAATCGAGCTCCCATACAAACTCGGTACTTTGCGAAATGTTTTCCCCATTTTCCAAATGACGGCTTTTACCGCGAAAGGTCTTCTGTAGTATTGAGCAAGTTGGTGATTTTCTATAATTATTGAGCGGTTTTCACTTCGGTGTCGAAAGTAATTCTGCGTTTGCTTTGGTTTTGCATTGCTTCGCGCAGTGATTGGTTTAAAAATCTCGCGCCACTTTTTCAACCAATCAGGAGTAAAACCAAAACAAATCGTGACTCTCGCGCGTGTTTTCCGCGCTTTGTGTCGACTACGTTTAATTACTTCGAGTTTTGATTGGTTCACTGGATTGTCTCTGTCCTTTGTGACTGGCCAAAGTAATTACTTTGCTTTTGATTTACAGCACAGAATTGAAACTCGCTCTAACGTATTCCTGTCGCCTGACTGCTTAATCTTTTAGGGAGAAAAATTTCCAACCATTATTTTGAATTCTTTCAGATTGAGGACGAAGAACTAACGTTTGTTACCACTGTAGAGCTGCGGATACTGAAGTCTTTTGTGAACTCCTGGTTTGATACGGCATACTGAGTCACGTGACACTGAATAATGTGCCGTCAAGTGACGCCGCGGAAAAACGACAGAATGGCTGAAAATGTGAATATTTAAGGTTAAGGTTAAGATAGATTTATGCTCAGGAGAGGTTTTATGCTTATTTACCTCTCAATTTCCTCCTTCATAATTTTGCTTACAAGTTTTGCTATAAGCATCGTAAGTTAGCAGGTTTGGGCAGGATTAAACTGTGCCATCAATGGATCATGGCTTTCCTTGCTCACGATTACCAACTCGAGAAATTATGATGCCGTGTGCATGTGCGGTGCGTTTTTTCGTGGTGTCCGTCAACAGGGTGGAAAACCTGGAAAGTCATGGAATTTTAGAATGTCATTTTCCAGGCCTGGAAAGTCATGGAATCCAAGTGTGGGTCATTGAACATTATATCAATGACAAAAGTACAAAGTATTAAAATAAGGCTTTGTCGTCAAGAAAACGGTAGTTCTAGCATGTGTTTAAACGTTTCTGGCGAGGCAGCGTTTCAAAATCGATGGTCAAACAATTTGAAAACGGTACAATGTGGACAGAAAACATTTTATCCGCTTTCGAAGCGAAAACGCCGTTTTCAAATTTATCCGAATTACGTTTGGGGTTTCAACGTGTATTAAGATAATATCATTTGTCAGACCCATTGCATTCTGCACTATCCTTTGAGTCTGAGTTAAACACTACAAATCAAAATAATTTTCCTTCTTCAATTAGATATTATTTGTAAGATAACTGTCTGATAAATCTAAATTTAAACTCAAATCTAATCATTTTATATTGTAACTAGTCATATTTCAACTTTGTATGTTGATAACTGTGTAATTAATTAACTAATTAACTGATTTCTTATTTTGTATGTACTTTGGCATTTTATTTAATAATATGTGTTCAAGAACAGAGACAGGACTTCTTTAAGAAAGGTGGCCCGCCCAGAATAGCTTTGCTAATTGCGGGTCGCCTAGGACTATGATCATATTGTAATGCTCATAAACAAATAAACAAGTGAAGTGGAGACGAAGAGAATATGACTATCGAAAATTTAGAGATGCACTCAATATGCCTCAAATTTTCCATCTCAATGGACACGCTATGCTCAAAACAGGAATTTATGTGGTATTTTTGCAAATTTTAGGGTATGTTTCGGAGGGAAATAATTTTTCTCAAAAGATTCGTAAAATTCAGAGAAATAGGAAATTGAATGTAATTCCAAAATTAGAATTTAAAACCGATAGTTGTTGGATACCCAAACAGTTCCCTAGCAACTTTCAGTGAGGTTCTCTTGCGTGGGGGTTAGCTGTCTCTTGGTGTTTGTTCTAAAATAATTTTCTTCTTCTAATCCTCATGAAGCTGAATATACTGATTCTTTACGCCACAACAGAATTGCACGTCTGCTTTTTGCGGGAAGCATCCCTTGCCGTACAAGGCTGACAGTTTAGATATAGACTGACTAAATGTCTCTTCCACAATGACCTCGGCTGGCCCAAACTTTCATGTTTTGCGGGAAGCATCCCTTGCCGTACAAGGCTGATAGTTTAGATATAGACTGACTAAATGTCTCTTCCACAATGACCTCGGCTGGCCCAAACTTACATGTTACTCAGCACTGTATGATTCATTAATAATTTTTATTTTTAGCCACGGCCCCCTGCTTTAGTAAATTTAGTTTCCACTATCTTAACCTGTTGAGCGGTCTATAAATTCCTTGTCAATTGGTTTAGGTCTTAAAAATAGCGAACTGCAACCCACGATCGACGTCATTGCCTGCCCTTTGATGTACGTCAAGCTGTGAACGTAACAATTCTTCCTAAATTTAGTACTGTCCTCACTTAGTGCGATATGAAAGGGTCGTAGAAATAATTCTGATCAAGTTAAACATACACAAGCCAGTTGTACAATGGCACGTTTCTTTCTTGCATCGAATGCCTTAAATAACGAAGAATATCCTGTGAAAAATCATACCGAAAATTCATATTTCAGTACTCTTCGCTTCTAATTAAAAGTGAACCGTCATGTTGGTTTATATTTTAAGGCGATTTTTTCCCATGCAAAGATTTTAAAGTTGTAATTTCTCGCCAGGGGACAGTAATTAATTTTCATGGTCGGTTTTGAGCGATCGTGATCTGCGACGTGACCTGTTGTAGTCTGATTTAATCAAGGGTCGCAGTGAGTACGTCATGGCCATAATGAAAGGATTTGTTCGTGTAGGCGAAGCTTCAAATTCCGCCAGATTTAGAATGGTGTGGAATAATAAAAGATTGGATTTCAACTTAGCGGACGTGCATGCTGCCTTCTGAATCTTCCCCTGTTCCCATTTTGGATATTCGAGGGAACATTGGGTGAAAAATTTGGGGGCGTAAGTGGGACGAAGAATGTACGAGGGAGTTTCTTTTCTGGGTGTTGCGAAATTTATCGTTTTCCTCGCGTGCGCTTGGCCTTTGAACAATTGACCGGCTGTGCTATTCTTGTTTCGGACTTATCAGGGTAAAGGGCTTTCCGTAACAGTAATGTTAATTCAGTTCAGCTCTCCAGTCGGGGTTATTCTTCCGTAAATACACTAGTAATAAAATATATACTACGTAAAATATGTATAAAATTAAATAGAAATGTTTACAAGCAAGCAATTACTCAAGCTAACCGAGTTTTTGTTTCTGTCAGATCGTTGAACTCAAAGAATGTTAAACTTGCCGTACCTAGGCGTGCTTCTGCAGCGCCCTTGTTCCGTGCGTGTCCAGACGTCATTTCATTACAACAAGCCAAGACAGTCAGGTCAATATATCTAACTCGAGTTTCAAATCGTTACCGTTTTCAATGTGCCTTGAATCTCTGCGCCGATTTATGCTACCTTTGAAATGGGCTCAAAACTAATGCCGTCGCAAACGAGAACACAATATTTTTGCTGACACAAAAACATGTTTCCTTGTTTATCCGCGCATGAAAATATTTTGTGCTCGTTTGTTCACCCAAGGAAACATCGTGAGCAACGTAAATACGCGTACTGTGTCTCCGCTCCGTCCTTGTCCTTGTTTGCCACGGCCTTTGGTAAGGTATAGCAGTCGGTTTAGCGGGGATTTTCGTGGTAGAGCTATTCTTTTAATAAAAAAGAAGCAAAAAAATTTGGACTCCATATTGACGGGATCTGACCTTCATGAAACTAATCACGAATACATATAAGCGCGGTTAATGATCATGCTTCTTGCACCACTTGTGACGTCATCAGATAGCTTGTAAGCGGACTTTTGTGATAAGTGTCTGGTGCAGGGGACAGGTTTTTTTCAGACGACTGAGCTAATAAAAACACCCGATCAGTTCTGGTGCAAACTTTGACGCATAAAAAGGCAATATACCTATAGTAGATCTGGGCCTCATTTTCAGGGTTTACCATGCAATTAATGATCTGGTCCGAAACGTTTCCACTGGCGAGACAAGCTGTGAAGAGTAGAAGGTAGCGAGAAAAGAAAGGCCGAGGAAAAGGAAAGAAAAAGGAGCAAGAAAAATTCAGAACGATTTCGCAAAAGAAGTCCAAATTTTGGCTTGTAAGCATGCACCAAAAGTAAAATTTTGAACATTTTTCCCTTAATCTTCATAAAAATCTAGTTTCAATGTATAAAAGTGCTTTATTGGCTACGTTTAGGCCGATTTAGCGCCACAGCACACAAAAAACGCCTTTAGCTTGAAAAATGCAGAAAATTCGGTACTCAGGAGTACCGATTAAGCTCATCTCCGTTATGCAATGCAGCTACCGAGGAATGGTTTGCAAGGTAAGTCAGACAGGAGTGCGCCAAGGCTGTTTGCTATCGCCTTTCTTCTTCCTACTCGTGATTGATTAGATCATGAAGACCACATCAGCAAGCAGGAACAACTGGTTACAGTGGCCCGTGGGGAGGGGGGTACCATTTTCCACACTCATTTTCAGACCTGGCCTCAAAAATCCATACCCGTTTTCAGACCTGACCTTGAAAATATACACCGTTTTACACCCGCTAAGTAAAATTTAGCTGGAATGATATGTTTTATCTATTTCTCTTTCTCTCTCATCAGTTACTCGTCCCAGTTACTGAGAAGAAAAATATGTTTATAAGCTTTCGTAAATGTTCCCCCAAAAACCATACCCCCAATTTTCAGTCCAAAACGGCTCGAAAACCATACCCTTTGGGGCGGCACATACCTATATACCTAATATAGGGGACTCCCCTATATTAGGTGGACGCTTTGGACACAGCTGGACGACCGAGAGTTTGCCGATGACATTGCCTTTCCGTTGCACAACTACACCCAGATGCAGGATAAGAGCCACAAAGCAACATGATGAAGATCAACGCCACTGCCAACAGTCGGTGGAGAGCCAATCAGGGAGGTCGAGTCATTTGTATATCTTGGGAGTGCAGGAGGCACTGATCGAGATGTCATCACCAGGACTGGAAAAGCGAGGGTATCCTTTGTAATGCTAAAGAACATCTGGGCATCTAAGGAAATCGACATGGCAACCAAAATGCAGTTCTTCAACTGTAATGTCAGGTCGGTCCTTCTTTACGGCAGCGAGACGTGGAAGGAAACCGAAGTGACCACACGGAAGCCACAGGCATTCATCGACAACTGTCTGAGATCAGATGGCAAGTTAAAGTCAGTAACGGGAAGTTGTGACGAAGGGCGGGACAGGAGCCAGTTGCCAAACAAATCTTGAGGCGGAAATGGGGCTGGATTGGTCTCACCCTCAGAAAACCCCAGGCCAGCACCACCCGGCAGGTATTGACTTGGGATCCGCAGAGGAAACGGAAGAGAGGTCGACCCAGAAACTGATGAAAGAGAGACACAAACAGAGCTCAGGAGGCAATAAAAGACTTAAGAAGGGACCGAGAGAGCAGCACAGAGCCGTGTTAGATGGAGGATCGAGGGGTCGTTAATGGCCTATGCTCCGCATGGGGCGATAAGTAAGTAAGTAAGTATTTCATTTTCATGGATGGCTAATATCAGGACTTTTTTTCCACACGAGAGAAAAAAAAATTACACGTAAACGTTGTTTAATACCGTAGTTGAGTCGTGAGGGCCCCTGCATGGGACCTTCAGATTGGAGTACGAGTAAGAGATTGAGGCAAGTACGACTTTTCAAACCTAGTGCTCATGCGTATGCTTATTTTATTTCACACCAGTCTCGTACCATCACAGTTTTACCTGCTCAGCAACAGGGAGGAATGAGGGCTTTGGGAACGTAACTGGGTTGACATTCGAAAGTCGTTCTAGTTTTCGCCGGATCGGATATCATACTCGTGTTTATTTTATCACGTCCAATTGTATCGCGGGCCCATATTGGAAGGACAATTCTTTCCTTGTAGGTAGTTTTCTAGCTTGATAATCTGGTTTACTCCACGGAAATATTGTCCGTAATTCCCTGAGATGCTTTCTCTTTCCTACTTTAAATTCGTGTATGAGACGATTGCAGTTTCAATTTTTTTGTTGCGGATTAATCTTATTTATCCCTTTTGAAGAGATTTATCTTAGAATTTTTCCTTTTTCCTGGAATAGTTATTGCGCAGTGGAACACAGCAGTTATAATGAGAAGGCATACCTGCTACGCAAGGTAAAATTCATTCACCACGAAAGCAGCAATTTTGAATTGTCCTTCCAATGCGAGCCTTTACCACTTTTAGTCCGCGGCAACCAAAAATGTCACGTGATTTTCTTGAAATGTAGGAGCAGGACTCGTCTCAGTTCATCAAAATACGCGCTTTTGTATTTCTCATAATAAAGAAATCTAGTTACAATAGCAGGCACAAAACCCTGAATTCCTTTGCCGTTTTTGGATCGTGCCTGTGTTTCATGCCAAAAGTGCGGTTTGAAGTATTTTGCAATTTATTCGGGATCAAACAAGCAGAATTTTTTATAATTGTGTATTTTATTTGCAGCACGCCATCTTCACTAGTTTTATGACGTCAACTCTGATACACGTAAAATTCAAGTTTTACTGATTTCTAGGTTTTCCTTTTATCGTTGCCATGGAAATATCGATTTCCCTTAAAAATATATATTTTATCAAACTTCAATCTAACAACAATATCTGGTCTAAATTTCATCGATCTGAGTATGCGGAGCCTACTAAAAAGCCAACTAAAAATGTTGGTATGGTCCGGGAAAAAAATTGTATTGAGCCACCTGAGACAAATTTAGTAACTTGAATACACACGTTTTAATCTGTGCCTCGATATATCTAATAACCCTTCAGAGAATTATTTTTAACTTACCTTATTGCCACACTTTAATTTCGTGATTTTCGCGATTTCAAAAATACAGTAAAATTAAAGTGTCGCGAACATAGGATGACGCGAAAATTAAGTGGCTGACATTGTATCTGTTATTATCAAATGTGCTCTTTTTTTAATACCCAAATTTAAGCCTTGAGTACGCATACGTTCTTAGAATGTTCTCAAAGTTTGGCATTTTCAGCCTCGACGTTTATTATTAGCTTCTAACGTGAACAGATTCTGAGAACTGTTGATGTTTCTGAGTTAAGTCGTTTTAAAGGAGCTACCTCACTGTTCGTGCATTTTCAAAAATTTAGCCTACATTTTTCAAAATCGTCATTTGTAATCCGTCTCAATCTTCTCCATCCTCAACCATCCTTGTTCCTTTTTGGTTTAGTATCACCTCTTTGGTGTTTTTCTTCCTTTGTAAACTATTAGTTTTAGGTTTCCTACGTTTTTAGGTTAAGTTGGTTCGTTGCAAAAAACAACCCAAAATATCGTGACCGTGGACGTAGCTACTTTAAACCAATACGAGAAAATCTGAATGTTTTGAAAATACATTACCAAGGAAATAGCCAGACCAAATCGCGAAATTGTAGTGCGTTTACATCCTTCGTTTTCGTTAAATCGCAAAATTAAAGTGTTGCGGGATACTGGATGCTGGAGACTTCCAAAATTGCGCAATAAACGTGTTGTAAAAATTTCAGGGAGCAAGGAAGTTTGTCTTTATTGTTTTACTCGTCGAGAATTGGTGAGCTTTAATAGCTGGCTTGTTTAATGAGGCTCTTTATACACCGGTTCTGACGCAACTCGAGAAAGGATTTCTATTTTCCTTAATATTATTCCAACGCTTGCTTAATGAGTAAAAACCGCTTTTACGCAAAACGTACAATGCAAGCCGAGCCGAGATGAGTCAACCCATGAATATCGTTAGTTTCTTGGCCTGTAAGACGAAAACAGTTTACTAAATTAGTTATGTATACTGAATCTTGAATATTGGCCTCAAAGTTCTACTCGAGAATCCTTTAAAATTCATTCAGCGCTATTTTTGTCAAAGGGCTTTTTCTACGTCAAAAGACATGCTAATTTTGCAAGCGGATGGCGGGCTTGGCAAGGCATTAAAAACCGTTAAGAAGCTGGTAAAATCCATCACAGACTCTCAAAGTGTGTTTACGTATATGCTTTAATATCATTTTATTTAATGAAGAATTGTTCAAAAACATATCCAGAGAAATTAAAAACCATATTCCATTTGATTTTCCAATTTGTTTATTGGAAAATACTGATTGAAAATGTTTATTTCCAGAAGAAGATTAAGAAGAAAGAAGTAAGTAAAGAAGTAAGTAAAGCTAGGGTATTTTCGCGGTCTGTATGACGCGAAACCATTTCCTTATCAAATCGCAAGCGTCGCCATCTAAGGAAATGTCTTTGAGCACACTTTTAAGCTGAAGCAAATAGTTTTCATACTCTTGAATTTTCCATCGCTTTAAACTTTAATCCCTATTTTACTTCCTTTTAGCAAAAAATAATTCACTCGAACGAAAACTCGAGTATCGCAAGAAATGCCGGGGCGTTTCTTATTATCGGATATAATCGTTTTCCAATAAATTAAGTTTTTGATGCATTAATAAAATCGAAGTTGTTAAAATATTATTTATATATTATAACAAGCTGCGTTGAGAAGAAACTGTTTTCTGAGTGTGAAGCTGTTCTGCAAACATGGAAAGCTTATTTGACGCTTGTCATGATTCCAGTCCACTTTCCATTTCACTGATCATTTCAAATCAACCCAAGTTATGTTTATGTGAGGAAAGGATGTGTTCAGAATTTTAATTCGTTCCCCGCCTAATCCCGTCATAACTTTCAAGTTAAGATCTGATGACCTGTTATGTTTCTCGTTTTCTTCCTCGTGATGCCGGCGGAGTACCCACGCATGTTAAATTATATTTAGGCGTGATAATCTCCGGCAGTGTTGTCGGCGTTTGATTTTGCCGTTACATCAATAGCGGAGGGCTTTCAGGAAAGCTTTTGAGTGAATATGCGTTGTGCTTCAATTTTATCCTTGGTCAAATTTGTCTCAAATTCATGCATTGCCATAACCAAAAGCAAAGGAAAACAAAATTTTCGCCAAGAATAAATTCAACATATATCTGACCAAGAAGCTACATACGTCGTTTACCAATCAGTCGAAAAATAGTCACTCGAGGGGTCCCTAACTATGGTCGAAACAAGGTTGCAACAGAACTCTTGCTATTACTAAAATTGAATAAGTACCGATGCCATTTTCAAACTGATTTATAACTGGCAATGAAGGAGTTTGACATTTATTGTCCAATGCGCAATTTTCTTTATCCAGTCGTTTTCTCTCTCGCCATCATTTTCTTCCCGTGTTGTGAATTTTAATGCAAAGGCGCTTATCTGAATAAGTAAGACTTTTCAATTTGTGTTCCTTTATCTTTTCTCAATTCAGGCTTCCTTTGAATATCACATCATGTTATGAGTCACTACAGTTTTCCCACGACAGAAACACAATTAAAATAATCATCTGCGAAATTTAAAAATAAACTCAGGATGATTATTACGGTGCTAATGATGATGTTGTTGCCCACAGTCATGCTTATCATAAATGAAAGCGAATACATTATTATTCAAAGCACCAATGAGTTTTACATGCAAACACATACAAAACACTACATACCACGCATCGATGTAGAACATTATTTATAATAAAAAAAACAATTAACTACTGTGATTATAAAGAAAACATCGACTGAGGAATAAAATCCAAACTTAGTTTATTTTTTCCCTGGCTTTAGTTTATTTCTTTGACCTTGGAAAATTAATATGTTCAGTAAAAGCAGTCTACAGTCTTTGCAATACAATTGAAAATACCGGCGTTTTTCACAGCAGTTGAAACAGGATTTTCTCTCGTCGTTTCAACCAATGACGTCAGCGCGCGTGAGCTAGCCACACGGTACGTTGGTTCATATGATATTGGTTACCAAGTAATGTTTAACGAAACAAAAATAAAAATGCGTTGAATTTTCTGGAATGAATGATGGTGTGGAGTTCTCAGTTTTAAACAACATTTAAGCGCTTGTTTCCCCGCTGTCTGAATTCTTTCGAAATCCAAACAATTAGCTTTCGGATTGTAAACAATTTCCTAAAATAGAACTAGATCGTATTAAAATTCAAAAACGCCGTTCTTTTCAGTTGACAGCCTTCAACTAAGCACAATGAGAATAAAAGAGACATACCAAGAACTCCAATAAATCTCTTATTGCCCGAGCCGGAAAAAAACAACCGTTTGACGTCATAGCGAGGGTGATTGACATGATTACAGACGCGATTGGGAAAATAAACCCATTAGGTGTCCTTTCGCTTGTGACCTAAACCATCACAAACCGTCAAGGAAAGAGCGATCTTGTTCGTTATCTTGACGAACGAGACACGTTTCGCAAGATTCTCGATTTATTTAATTGTCTTGTGTGTTCCAAGGTTGCTGTGACCAATAACCTGGCAGGGTCTGTTCGGCAGAATATTGATAGCCTCTCGAAAGTAGCATGTGTTCATGGGATTGAGTTTCCCAGTCCTTTGGTTTTAAGCCAAGAAACTGGCATTAATAATTATTCGCGGCTTTTCGCAGCTTCCACAACAGCTGAGCTCGTCAGGTGCGTTAAGCCAGGAACTTTGGCAGAGACAGCTAAAATCCCCGATCTGCATGTTGGAAAAGCAACACAGCCTCACAGTGGAATGGTCTCTGTTTTACCTCAGCTACCTCGCATGCCAGCTGAAAGTGGAATGCCTCAGAGAAACAGTTTTCGTCCGAAGAAAAAGCTTACAAGGCTCGTCAATGGACTGAAATCCCAGGACATTACCAAACAGTACCCTTTTCCACCTCAACTTTTCATAACCTCGAAAACGAACACGAAAAACACTTTCCCTGTTCCGCAAATTATTATTGATACGGTAGAGGATGAAAAACCTTGGGAAAACAATCAAACGCCTATGCGAAGAATACGGAGCTATACAAGACCAGGACTCAACGGCAATGCAAAGTTTCTTCACCCTTCGTACACAGTTTGTGCCGCAGTTTCCGCAAATGACCCCGGTGCTCTCAAAAATATAATTCTCTCGGGGACCGTGAATATTGATCAACTGACTTCGAGCGGCGCTTCGGCACTTCACGAGGCAGCTTACGACGGAAAAATTGGTTGTGTGCTTGCTTTAATTCAATGCGGAGCTAACGTGGACATTGCAGACAGCGAGGGCTGGACGCCGCTTCACGCCGCAGTATGCGGGAGAAATAGACAGTGCGCTGAACTGCTTCTTCGCCGCGGCGCGAACGCCAAAGCGAAAACAGAAGATGGCCTTACAGCGCTGGCAATTGCATTGCAGCATCAAGACAGAGAGATGATTAAGTTATTAGCTTCGGTTTCTAATCAATCGCAAACAACAAACAGGTCGGAACCTTGCTCTTACAAACAGGCAAAGGAGATTTCTTTGCCCTCAAGTGTGTAATGTGTGGGAAGCAGCCAGTAGTTTCGCAAGGTGCAGATACGCGACAATGATGCATATATTTACCGCTTCCAAGAGGCACATATATTTAAAGAAACTGACAAAAATTTCGTTTGACGTAGATATACTTCCTTACCATCGTTTAGTGGTTTCCTTTTCAGCTGTGACTGGATAAAACAGTTTTTAATATTTGACATAAATAGAAGTGAACGTGTGTGTCTGTCATCTACGCTTGGATTGTAGACTTTTTCAACGCGTGCGACTTAGATCCGGTCATACTTCGCTGTGACCCGTAGTTGAGAGAGTTTACCGAATATGCAATTAAATTAGCCGGCTGGCCGGTCGTAAATATTTTTATGGGTTTCAAATATATTATAGCGCGAAAAATTCAGCGTGAGAATCGAAAACAATAAATAAATAAAATTTATTATCAAATTTTGGTCTACACAAACTTTTGAACCACCAGGTGACGTTCCACATCAGCTTCTTTTTGCGTAATTTATATTTTGTTTTTGAGATGTGGGAAGTGACTGACGCACAACAGGAAATATATATTTAGTATTATGTTTGTCCACAAAAGTATACTGTGATCAGTATTATATATTTTCAGAATTCTTATTTTCAGATTTATCTTTTCGAGGACACGAAAATCCACCAATCTCGCTCAAGTGCTGGTCGCTTTGTTTCGGTTCCTTTCGAGGAGATATTTTCAAGTGCGCAGGTTTTCTACTGAAAAAAACCCCTAAAGAAAGTTACATTTCCGACAACATAAATTATCTCGATTTATATAGAATTTTCATCGCTTCTTACGCCTTGCGTTTCGCCGCTAAAATGGACGGTTTTCAGAAAGAACAAATGTTTTGTTCAAGCAATCATCCATTCGTAGTTTGTATTCTCTTCAATTCGAAATCTTGGAACATCTGTGCAACATCCCTTCGTTGATATTCAGTTCAATGCTGTTCTTTTAATAGCATTCCAAATCTGTTTGTTCATAGTGATTGTCATTGATATTGCAAGTTCGACACTGCCTTCCTTATTAAAAACAGCAAAAATAAGGTTGATAAAAACAAATTTATGTTCAAATAGTTAAAACAGGTGTTTTAGGAAATAAAATCGGTAGCAATCAAAACGTGGACTAAACTGGAACAAAAATGTTCACCCTGATATGGTCTAAATTTGGCTACGGTTTGTGAGTGACCTTCAACCTTTTCTTGGCCGAAATATTGCTTGGACACGTTCTGTTTCAGCATCCGATGAAATTTAAAAAAGGTTAAAATTATATATTGTGTTTTGGGCTATAAAACCTTAGCGGGTTAGCTCATCCCCGAAAGATGTTATATTGCGCGCAGTTTGAAAGTCGAGGCAAGCCAGTATGGTAAGCAAGGACCCGAAATTTTTAGGAAGCTGTGCGCAATTGTTGCTTGTCTGTGAAATCGGTACGGTGATTCGGCCAGCGATGTGTATCGAGATTTTTGGAATAAGACCATGTTTTCCAAAACTAATAGTTAGTTGGTTTTCAATGCATTTTATTGTAACTACTAGATAGCGGTCCTTCAATACAAGACTCAGCCACAACGGACCCGGAATAATTTCTGTGCGACGTCCTTTACCCTCAGGCCTTTTCTCAGTCAAACTAACAATTTTCCGATATTCCTGTTTTATAACGAGCGGTTCTCCGTCTTAGTGAAACTTCTATTGTAAATTCGGAAGGATTTTCAGAAAAATGGCATTTTCTCAGAAGGACTACCAACGGTATCTAGCTACGTGCGGTGCGCAATTCGTGTGTGGCGTAATTCGTGTTTCAGTTAATTCTAGTTCTGTAACGCGCCTAAGGGTGCAATTTTCATAGTTATATATTTTATGTTTTGAACAAGTTTCTATTCCTTCAAAGTATAAACATTGGTTTTTTTAATTGCAGTGAATGACGCACATGTTTATGTTGAACAGAGGGGAAAAAGTTAAAAAAAAGTCCTCTCGAACACGTAAAGTACGCTCAAATTTGCGAGATCAGAATACAGTGACGCTGGTTTGTCACAACGAAACAAACAGATTCTGTATTTACTATCACTATTTTTTTTTTATATTTTAAAGTTTTGTAAGTATAAATCACGCATTTTTATGGTTTTCCCGGTGACGTATAAATTAATTGACCCGCAAAGAATATTCAGCACTACACTCGTTTCCTCCAAACATCCAAAGTCTTTTCAATTTGTTGTGGCGGTTACTATTTGAACAAACAGAGCATAATTGCGCAAAAGACTTAAGTATTCTTTAAGGATATCAGAGGAAACGGACTCTCTTTTCTTGAGATATCCACTGTGTTAACAAAGGAACAAACCGGGGGAACAAATCGGTTATTTATTTAATCCTGATTCTTGGCGGATTTGATGAAGCCAGTTCAGAGTTTCAAAAAACGCTTGCGCGCGTCGGGATAAAATCAAGTATATATTAAAAATACAAAAGATTTTGAACTCAAAGTCGAGGAAATATTTTGCATGACAAAAGAAGAAAATTATATGCTTCTCTTTTTTTCCCGACGCGCGCACGTGTTTTTGAAACTCCGAATTGCCTTGTAGACCAATTCCGATATCAGATATTATTAAAACCTATCTATGGTATATTGAGTTCCTGAGTTTTGATTGGTTTTGGAGGCAATGTTATATGAGTTCATATACCATTGACCTAGAAATAGGACACGTGTAAGCGTAAAATAATGCATTTTTTACAATGTTTGTACAATATTTTTTGGGCGTTTTACGCGCCTCGTTGGCAATCTACCATCTCGTATCCAACGCGCGCTCGTGGAATAATTGTTAATTATATTATGTTAATATTCTAACATGTCACCGAGGCTTGGGGAAATAAAACAAAAGATTTTGTATCGTGACTTAGGGATGAATAAATAATTTCTTTTGTTTTATTCCCCCGTTAGAATTTAATATATCGGAATTGGTTTATTTTTGTGTTATGTGTGTTTTCTCCTTCTTGTCCTTCCTGAGCTATTTTGATGTTTTCAAGGTACGAGGAAAATTAACTGTATCAAAAAATTGCTGTGTTAACAAACGACATGACGGTTTAATATCAACATCCTTCTTGTCATCTTACTCATTTATTTTTATTTAATATTTATTCATGTATTCATGTGTTCATTCATATGTTTATTTATCGTTTTCTATTTATTTTTGTCCAAAAACATCTTTACAATTCAAGCCCTTGTTCAACATTACTTTCAGGTGGAAATAAGTGGACAGTAAATATATTAACGTCGATAAATGTGGCCAGCTGATAGTTATGGTCAGTGGCAAAGTAATTCGAGGATAGCTCCTTGACATTTCGACGAAAGGAAAACACTAACTTGTGCGCGCCTACATGGACAGTTATAAGTTGTCTACGTTCAGTCGTTAGCAACCGCACGTTCATTTATATAACAGACACAGTTGACCGGAAAGCAGGTCAGCCATGAGGAAGGTCGAGATGAGGGCCATCTAGAACAGACGATAGAAGTTTGCGCAATCACAAACAACAACAAATAATGGTTTTGCGCAATCAATAATTATAACATATCCATAACGGTTAAACGTTTAATAAGATAGCATGTTTGACCTTCAATTTCTGTGTTGTCACGTAAATGGGGAAGAAGGGAGGGCGGTTGATCAACCGTACTGCACACACGAATTAGGGGAGGGGTAGGAAACAGGAATAATTTGGTCCGCGCTACTGAGTAATTAACCGCCTTGGACTCGAAGCAGTTCTCTCTTTCAGATAGGAGAGCGAGCGTACCACTGTCTGGAAGAGGAACAAAGACTCTCTGCATTCTTATAAATTCTCTATAGGAACGAACTGCCATTTTAACCCAATAGCTATCAAAAAGGAATTTTACCAATCATAAAATTCAAGTGAGATTGCATGGAAGAAGAGATAAAATTCTGTGTATTTCTCATGCATTTTGGAACAATTTAGCTCAATAAATATCGCTATTTGTGGATGGATAAAGAAACATTGTGATAGCAAAATGTGATTGGATGTGTCGATTTACCAGTCGCGAGGTCACGACCAGATTAGAATAAGGTACGAAATTTACTGAGTTGTAATTGTTATATATGTTTATTTTGTCCTGTTTTTATCTGGTCGTACATCGGATCGAATCTGAGAAAACAATTAAGGACCACTGAACTGTGCCCAACATTTCGTTCTTTTGAATCCTAAGGTTTGCTCTTGCAGCACGTTCCTCAGAGGGGGCATGATGTGAAAATATTTACATTAAGCATCTCCCAGATTTGTGAATCGTCACGTAGACATTGAGCACTGTCACGAGCCTAAAGTTCCCTTTGCATGTTACTAAACTGATGGTGATGATAAGCGAACAATCAAAATTATTGTACAAATAACTTTTTTCAACAAAGTAGGGGGTTCTAAAGGTCATTCCACAGAACTAGACTGACCTGTACTGAGATTTTTGTCAAACTTTGACTATCGATTGTTTGTGTTACTGGAATTAACTTAGATTTTGAAATAAAACTGGGTCTCTGTGCTCGTTTAGGGTTAAGATTGGCTTGCTAATACGCATCTTCGACGATTGTTTCGTATTCCACACTGGGAACTGGTCTACTTATTTTCCAAGGAGAAAGTTATTGCTCAATTCTAAACAAGAAAAAAAATGAGAAAATGATAATTTACTTCTCTGACAGCATTCTCGTCCCGAGAGGCCGCGATCCTTTTGGTCAGCACCAAGAATCGAGACCTCTGACCGCTCCCAACTTGTCAGCATAAGCAGAGTACTCGTTCTGTAGTTTTCAGCCAATCAGGTTTGTCAGATTCGACAATGAGTCCGTGAATCGAGGACTTCCGGTTATGCATCAATGGAAACCCGATAATAACACTGATCATGAAACTTTCAACTCTTGTATGCTATTACGGATGATGAAAACGGAAATGGATTGAAACTTGAAAAAGACTGACAATGTTTTCAAGTTTTCGAGCTCTGTAATTAAAAAATTGCCCAAAAATATTATAGTTCAATTCTTCTTGATAATTCTGCAAAAGCATTTTTTTTCTCGATGACAGGCACAAGACAATGTTTTTGGCAGAACTGACCGAAAACAAAAAAATCCCCTTGACAGTGCCCCTTTAACCATGGTAACAGACTGGTGTACGCACTGATTCGCCAGAGCTAGGGATTGGTCAATCCTCGTAGACAGGACATTGATTTTAAATTGGTTTATAATCCGAAAAAAAAAAGCTGCGAATGAAGCTAGTTATGAGGAGGATAGCGAGTTTCCAGGCCCGGTGCTTACGCTTTGGCTCGGCGTGCGCTTGGTTGGAAAAGAAAAGAATATGTTTGTGGAACACTTTGTTTCTATCACATTCACAATGTCATTCTTTCTTAGGATCAAACGCGAACAGGAGATTCAATAGAAATTTTTAACAGTAATTATCTCACACATGCATAAGGCCATATAAAATAACTTACAAGGACGTACAATGCATTTGAGCTCACATAGGCGTACGGGCAATTTTCCCCCCTGGGGGGGGTGAACCATTTGCCCAAAAAATTCTCCCAAGTTGACGTGCCCAAATTTTCTCATGCTGCCCAAAAAACCCGATTTGCCCAAACTTTAGGGGGGCTCCAGCCCCTCCCCTGCCCCCCTCTGCCCCCCCGGCCCGTACGCCTATGTGAGCTGAAATATGTGTTATATTCAGTTATAGAACTGTTGTCTAAAATACACGTACATGCAATTCTAACATTAGTATCAAAGGTGTTGCGTTGACAAAGAGATCATCCTGTTGAGGGATTATTGAATAAACGTAATACTATTAACACCTAATGAGGCTTAATTTTTAATGCAAGATTGGTTTGGCTAGAAAAAGAGCTGAGTTAGAGGACCTTGCTAATAAGAAAAGCAGCCCGTCAGCTGCTTATTCAAAACTAAGATCTGTTGGAAATTACACACTTATGCACAGGTCGTGCGCACATTATCTGGAATTAACAAGACTCTAGGTTGTTATTTTTGTAAAGTTACTATCTACAACAACAACCACGGTTTTTTTAATTTGTTTATATGGGTTGACTATAAAAGGTCAGCTGGCTTTGATGCTGCAAGTCTTGCGCTCTAATCTTTTATAAAATCTGTACCCAGTAACTTTGGATGTGTTTTAATTAGTTGAAACTCAGCCGACTTATCGTTGGACAAGATTTTCACTGACTATGCAACTTCTGTAAACACCTTTTAAATGTCATCACAAAGAAAACATGTGCTTCTGGTAAAATATCTGCCCGGCGTGATATGACGGTTTCACGTTTCTATCATAAACTAGCGATAAGAAGCTGCTTTGCAATCTATTTTGACTGCTCTGTCCATGACGACTCTGCTGAATATTGAAAGCGTTTTCCTTCATTCCATTCCACTTCATTCCATTTAACTTTTAATTGTGGAGTTGTATAGAGAAATGTTGAAAACGCAACCACATTTCAGGTACCGATTTTAGGTACAGACACTTCACACTTGTGTTCACACACCTATATATATTCATATATATATCCATATATTCATTTCAATCCCGGGCTAAATGAAGTCACTTTTAATTGCTCTCAGTTCTTTCACTCCACTGTACTTTAGCAACTAGATGCAAAAATGAGCATGTAATAGTGATAAAGCGACCTTGTCCTCTAGTCATTTCGGTGTACCCCGATGATCAATGTGATTTATGCGGCCTAATGCTCATAACATTGTGATTTCTGTGTAGCTTCTTCTCGGGGGCCAGTTTGTCTAAAAGGTTGCGGAATATCGCGTCCACATTGAGCTTAAACTTGGCCGAAGTGGCCAGCCACTGGCATTTCCACTTAGCCTCTAAATAATCGCAAGCACTAATTTTAATGCCATGCGGATTGTAAAAATAAGGCTCCGACAAATTAGGAATATCTGATTTGTTGGAAACAATGGTGACGGGGATCGTCCGATTGCTGTCAGCGCAACAGCTCTCGATTTCCTCCATGTATCTATCCAGCTTTGCAAAGGATTCTGGTTTGTCTAGAGAATACACCACAACTGCGGCATTAGCTTTTCGGATCGCAAGTCTTCTCATGGCAGGAAATTCGTACGTTCCCGATGTATCAATGATGTGAAGCTCGCAAGCTTTGTTCTTGTGGGTGATCTGCTTCACGTAGAATTCCTCTACGGTTGGCTCGTGGTCATTAATGTACTTTTCACCAACAAGCTGGCGAATGATGGAGCTTTTTCCCACGCCGGAATCCCCGAAAACAACAACAGTGAATTCCTTGAAATAGCCGACATGTTCGTGTGACGTTTGATCGTCGTTTGGTTTCGTGCTGGGGATCTTCCTTGATTGAAGCTGTGTAGACATAACTGAATGTCGGTTTTCACAGAGAACAAACTATTGACAAGCTTCTTATCTTCTTCGTTTGTGAACTTGTTGTGTAATCAATAAGAAGACTACTTTCTGACTGGCTGACAAGTTTGCTGTGCGCTATTATTTTATTTAATTTTGAGAAACTGCCGCTCGTAATCTTAGATAACCCCTCGAAATATCAACATATGCTCAGGATTGAGTTTCCAAGCATATTGATTACAATAAGGCTCAATAACATTCTTGTCTGTTTCCTGACATCGGTAAAGCATGAGAGACACCCGCGTTTGGGTTTCCTCGACAATCTTTTTTGCTTCCGGGTGGGAGGGGTGTCTGCATGCAGGCTTGCATAGGCGTACGGGCAATTTTTTGCCAAGGGGGGGGAGCGGTGAACCATTTGCCCAAAAAATTCTCCCGAGTTGCCTTGCCCACATTTCCTCATGTTGCCCAAAAAATCTGATTTGCCCAAAATTTTGGAAGGGGGGGGGGCTGCAGTTCCCCCGCCCTGCCCACCCCGGCCCGTACGCCTATGCAGGCTTGGTACTACTAAAGATTTTTAAATCTGAACTGTTCTCCGTAGTGAGAGTTACCCAAGTAACTCAGAATAGGACATTAAGCCTGAAAGGATAGGACAAGAATTACTTGCCGTTTGACAATCGGTACCTTTTTAAACCACACCCAAAAAGCGGAATTTCCAAGATCACCCTCGGTTCCCCTCTCTGGGAGTCGCATACCAGTTAGGAATACCTAGGAATAGCATAGGAATACCTAGTTAGGAATACCAGTCGCATACCAGCGGAATAACAGACAGAAATTTGATCCGTTTATACACTTGTAGCTCTCTGTGTGCAACACGTCTTTCTCCAGTGTTTTCACAGCCAGTAAGAAGAGAATATAAAACCAAATTGCAAGCCAGGCTGTTACTACGGCAAAAGGACAAAAATTATTGGGCGGGGATATTCTAACTAGCTAATCTTCAGGGACAGTAGGTATAAGGGTTAGTTTACACCTAGACTTGCCCCAAGTCGCTCGTTTTTTCTTTGTATCGATAGACACGGTACAGTTAGTTGAAAAAGATCGTTTTCAAGTCGCGCGCGAAAAGACAAAATCACTTGGAAATCAAGCGCGAGAACATCGCGGAACGAACTAATGGCTAATGGCACTAATAATTAATGGCACTAATGGCCTGTTCCGCGCAGCCATTTTGATTTTCAAGCCAGTGCGCGCCCTCCATATCTTGCGCTCGGTCTCCCTCGCCATTTTACTTCCCTCCTGCGAACTGCGGCCTCCGCGAAGCGAATCAAACGAGCGACTTGGAGCAAGTCTAATTTACACCCTGCAATTGGTCGGGCGAATTTGTCGGCCACGATAAGTCGGGAATCGAATCGGTGCGTTTGAATGGCGATCGCGGCCGATGCGCGCCGAGCGACACCAATCCAACAAATTGGACCCCATTTTATGTAAATGCAATTGTAATTTTAAACGACTCCTTGTAAGATCATTTTTGTGTGCGCTTATACGAAGTATTAAGTCCCACAAAGCAATCGCAAATCTTGTGGGTTTGTCCAAGGGCACGTGACCAAACTAACATCCGGGAAACCGGTAGACTGGATAAACTGGGTACAAGTATTCGAAAGGAACTGGGTACAAGCGGAATATTTCGGGGTGTTTATATTTTGGTTGCGGCGATTTTTATAATTGGTTGCATGTGCCGTTCTCAAGGTAAGACATTTTTTTCATTTCTAAATCGTTCTGCTCGGCTATTATCAGTTTTCTAAATCGTTATTCTGTATCGTTCTTTTCTGTCGTTTATTAAACTTATTTATCAGTGCTCTCTTCATCGTATTTTAAAATTGACTTCAGTTTCGGTTTAGAGGTGAAATGGTTCGTTTATTCTTTGCTTACTTTTTGTTCAGGTGGACTTAAAGATGATCCTCAGCAAATTTCGTGGATAGTCAGAGCATCACCGATTTGTTTTGTTCGCACAAGCCAACATAAATTTTCTGGCACAGCTTGTTTGTTGCAAGCCAACATTCCTCTGCTTCCTCTGTTTGAACAGTCACTTAAATGAGTCAATAAAAGTAAAAAATGCTCTGTTTGCATCTGGAAATTATCAAAAGTATAAACATTATCGCAATAAAATACTTACACTTATTCGTTGCAGTAAGAAGTCGTACTATCATTCATATTTCAATGATCATATGACAAATGTTAGGAAAACTTGGATTGGTATTAATCATCTCATCGGTCGAAATAAGAGAAGATGTAAGCCTATTGTTGCGCTTCCTAATGTGCTCAATGAATTCTTTTCTTCCGTGGGTCAAACACTTGCGGCATCAGTACATCCTGCTAATCATCATTTCAGTGATTATCTCCCTGCTATTACTTCATTTAGTTCTTTCTTCTTCGAGCCAGTCAGTCCCATGGAACTCGAAACTGAAATTTTGCTTCTCCCTACTAACAAATCACATGGTTTATACTCCGGTCCTGTTCGCGTATTGAAATCTTCAAGTAATATTCTCTCTCGACCACTGGCATATATAATGAATAATTCTGTTTTAACAGGACAGTATCCATCTAAATTAAAGCATGCAAAAGTTATTCCCATTTTCAAGGGTGGCGATGAAACGGATCCAAGTAACTACCGTCCTATTTCTCTTCTTTCGCTCTTCAATCGGCTCTTTGAGAAAGTTATGTATAATAGATTAAAATCTTATATCGAATTAAATGGACTTCTGTACAATGGCCAGTATGGTTTTCGTGAGAATATGTCAACTCAGCATGCAATTTTGGATATTGTTAATTCCATTCAAAGCAATATGGATAACAAATTGTTCACGTGCGGTATTTTCCTCGACTTTAAAAAGGCTTTTGATACTGTGGATCATTCAATTCTTTTGAGCAAGCTATATCATTACGGTATAAGGGGTCCGGTAAACGAATGGTTTTCATCCTACTTAAATGGCCGTGTTCAAACTACTCAAATTGATAATCAAATATCATCAAAAAGAAATGTGCTAACTGGGGTCCCACAAGGCTCTGTTCTAGGCCCTCTACTTTTCCTGATTTATATTAATGATATCTATAATTCTTCTAAGAAGCTTTCTTTTTATTTATTCGCTGATGATACAAACCTGCTGTATGCTGACAAGGATTTGAAGTCATTAGAAAGTGTAATCAACATCGAATTGCAGAAAGTTTGTAACTGGTTGAATGCTAATAAGCTGACCTTAAATACAAAAAAGTCCAATTTTGTTATATTTAGACCATCACAAAAGAAGCTTAGCTATCAGATTAATATAAGGATATACAATAATGCTTCAAATAGTGATACTTCTCTTGAATGTAAAGATTATGTAAAATTCCTGGGTGTGCTCATCGACAAAAACTTAACTTGGAAATATCATATCGATTACATTGCTTCTAAAATTAGCAGGGTTGTTGGAATTATATCACGATTAAGACACTCTGTCCCTCTGAATACTTTAATCCAAATTTACCGTTCTCTGATTTTTCCATATACATACTACGGAATTGCTGCCTGGGGCCAGGCTGCACAGGTCTATTTGAGGAAGGTCTTTATCTTACAAAAACGAGCTCTTCGGCTAATGTTCTATGCTGGTAACAGATCTCATGCTATTCCTTTATTTGTCTCTGCTAATGTCTTACCCCTTAATATGCTTTATTTTGAAACAGTATGTTCTCTTATGCACGACATATCTACCAATTCTGCGCCTCAGAATATCTGTGATCTTTTTACTTGTTCATCTGACGTTCATACATATAACACTAGATTCTCTGATGCTGGTAATCTATACGTTAATAAATCAAGACTGAGAATTCAACTTAATTCGTTTTCTATTTTCGGAGCTAAATTGTGGAATTGTCTGAAACCTGAATTACGTAAATCTAGAAAAAAACCTTTCAAAAATAAAATTCATCAATTTTTACTTGCGGTACTTGGCAGTGAGGATGATTATGTTGATGTCTCTACTTTAATGTTAAAAATTACTAATTATTACTAATTAAACTCAGTAGCCATTATTATTATTATTAATTTCTCATGTTTTGTAGATCCTAGCTATTTGTATATGTGTATTTGTATATGTCTATTGGTATATGTGTATACCTATTTATATTTATTTATTTACTTATTTATTTTATTCCTTTACCTAATTTTAATGTTAATGTATTTTTGCTAAATTTCATTGTAAGTTGTACAACCCGCCTCGATTAGCTTTGCTATATGCGGGTTGTACAAATCTGTAAATTTGTATTATATTAGATATTCCAATAAATGATGATGAAAATGATGAAATGATGAGAGTCATTGTATGTAGTTTCCCTTTGCATATTTGTTCTTGTTGTGACCAGTTGTATTACAAACACAGTTTCTGCTGCTAAAAATCTAAGACTTTATAATCCTGTTACAGTGGAATAGTTACTAGGTAAAACAGTATGGCGTTATATATCCCTGCCAAGAGTCCACTTTCGCTTTCGATGTTCAGATCACATTTTATGTTTGTTGTCCGCGATGGTTAACTTTGAATACTACCCAGAAACGGATGAAATTTCCGCCTGCTTGGGGAGGCCTGCAACGAACTAACAAGCGAGGCTCAATCAAGGTTATTATTAACACTGGAGGTTGCTTGTTTAGCTTAGTATTATCCACAATAATTAACCTGTAACCTTACTGGCAGGAGTGAAAAGAAAAATACTGAAAAATATCAAAAACATACTCAAGTGATAGATTCTTATTTAACACAAATTGGCCTATTAGGTTAACCAAGGCCATAGCTGGAAATTTTTTACTGGGGGTGGGGGGGAGGGGGTAGGTGGCAATAAAGCGAGGTCTGAAGAAATAACGCGTCTAAAGTTAATTGGGGCAGAAAATAGCCTGCCTTTGCAAGACAGAATTTGCGAAAAAGTTCTTTTGCATTGACTCGAAACTCTGAACCGCTAAACGTATTGAGTGTCAACAACTGGTCAAAATTTTGCTAATGCCGCGAAGACACAAGAAACTTTCAGTTTGAAGCCTGAGAATTGAATTCAAAGACTTTTCCCTGAAAAAGGAAATGGTAACTGAAAATGATCGGCAAAACTTGATCATACAGGAAAGCAGCCAAACACAAACTGATTTATTTGCTCGATTTATTTGCTCGAGATTCATCATTAACCGTTCGTGACCTTGATGAATAATTCACAAGCAAATGAAGACATTTGGAAAGTGCGCATCTACTTGTTTTATGGCAAAAATTGGCAACGTCAAAGGCAACTCGAAAGCGTCTGACAGCGTGCGTAAAATTCTCACGTGCAAAGTGATCTCAGGCGTTCTGGTGTGCGCATCATTGTCATTTCAATTGTCCCGGATAATAGTCTACTGCGCAGGCTTCCGCTCTTACATCCGACAAAATTTTGGATTTTTTCCCCTACTGACAAGAATAGTGTGCTGCCTCGCTAACGCTCGCCAGCAATAAATTGGCCTCGCTCCCAATGTGTGGCTTCAAAGCTCAGTTGGAAGAGCATCGCACCGGAATCGCGGAGGTCACACGGGTTCGAATCCCGATGAAGCCCTGATTGTTTCAGGCTTCTTTATTCCAATTGCTTAAATTGGAAATTCACTGCAATGATCATTTCTCACTTTCAGTCTTCATAATTCGTGTGGCCCTCTGCAGTCAAACTTCTGGTACGATAACATAATTTGGTTTTATCAACTGGGTTGATAATGTCAATTGGCCACCGTAAAAAGATTCAAGAGCTGACGTTTCGAGCGTTAGCCCTTCGTCGGAGCGAAGGGCTAACGCTCGAAACGTCAGCTCTTGAATCTTTTTACGGTGGCCAATTGACATTATCAACCCAGTTGATAAAACCAAATTATATTGTTATAAACGTCAACTGAAGTTTAGAAAAATGTGTTGTTTACCATGTTTATTACCGCCATTTCCGTTATATTTTAAATCAAGCTACAATGGCCTAGAAAAGTTATTACCAAAACCTGGGTTTTAGAAGCCATGTCTAAAGAAAGTTTTTGGAAAATGGCGAATTCTTTTCTGTTTTAAAAAAGAAAGTTTTGATATAAAAAGGGCCTGGCCATTCTCACACACAGTTGTCAGTCAACCATCAAAGAGTAAACAGCTGACAAATAGCCCAAATAGACCTATTCGGCTAACGTGTTTACCTCCTTGTTGCTATCCAATTCAGATCATTTATGATTCATTTGGGAGGTTACAATTGTTTTGCTGGTACATACTTGCATGCAATCAGTTGTGTATGTCAAATTGCACAGTTGTAACCTCCCAAATGAATCATCACATGACCTGAATTGGGTGGCAACAAGGACATACGTTTCATTTTTGCTGAGAATGTTGTGAGAAACATTAGCAAGATATATCTTATTTTTGTCCAGCTTATCATTTGATTTCATCTAATTTTGAAGCGTGAGCTTGCAGGGCGCTTGACTCTAAAGCGATGAATACAGGAGCACAAAATTTTCATTTCGCGCTCGAAAGGTGTGGGGCGTGTTATTCCTTTTCTTGTTGAACTTCTTGTTTAAAATTGGGTCAAGATATGGATAACAGAATAAACCTGACCCACGAGAGACTCCGTATAGCTGTTTGCTGTTAACCACTTTACCTTTTTATTTGTAGGGTCCACTAATGGACCGTCAAAAATTGCAAAGCCAACTGTATTTCAAGTTGTCTCGCGGGGTATTGGGAAAAGTTTTCAATCAGCAATAACCGCGCCTCGGATGAACCTCACTGGCTACGGTAATGCCACTGCGCAAAGCTGACTAAAAAAATGCCGTGATATCGTATTTAATTCAATCTTTTATGCCATCTTTGTGGTATGCATTGACAACTTTTCATTCCGAAGACAATTTATCCCAAGAAATGGTACACAGTTTTTTTTACCCAAAGTAAATGAAAATAAAGTATTTAAACGTAATTTATTTATTTAGTCGATTATCCAAAACGAATTTTTGTATCTGCCGGATTTATCGGGCAATGAACGCGTGCGCACAATAACAAAGGTTGTAAAAGTCCCCGAATTGCGATCCCACAATGTTTACAGCCACTTGCACTTAAAGTAAACGTGAATGTTATTATCACAGGTATTGGTTCATTGACTTTTAAATTTCTCAAGAACGGTGGTTTCGCCTTTGGCGAAACTGCCCCAGAATAGTAATGCAAAGAATAATGTTACTTAATTGAGGCAAAAACATGCCCGGATTGCTGGCTAAGAAACGCTAAAATTAAAGGCGATTTATTTGCTCGAGATTCATCATTAACCGTTCGTGACCTTGATGAATAATTCACAAGCAAATGAAGACATTTGGAAAGTGCGCATCTACTTGTTTTATGGCAAAAATTGGCAACGTCAAAGGCAACTCGAAAGCGTCTGACAGCGTGCGTAAAATTCTCACGTGCAAAGTGATCTCAGGCGTTCTGGTGTGCGCATCATTGTCATTTCAATTGTCCCGGATAATAGTCTACTGCGCAGGCTTCCGCTCTTACATCCGACAAAATTTTGGATTTTTTCCCCTACTGACAAGAATAGTGTGCTGCCTCGCTAACGCTCGCCAGCAATAAATTGGCCTCGCTCCCAATGTGTGGCTTCAAAGCTCAGTTGGAAGAGCATCGCACCGGAATCGCGGAGGTCACACGGGTTCGAATCCCGATGAAGCCCTGATTGTTTCAGGCTTCTTTATTCCAATTGCTTAAATTGGAAATTCACTGCAATGATCATTTCTCACTTTCAGTCTTCATAATTCGTGTGGCCCTCTGCAGTCAAACTTCTGGTACGATAACATAATTTGGTTTTATCAACTGGGTTGATAATGTCAATTGGCCACCGTAAAAAGATTCAAGAGCTGACGTTTCGAGCGTTAGCCCTTCGCTCCTCGAAACGTCAGCTCTTGAATCTTTTTACGGTGGCCAATTGACATTATCAACCCAGTTGATAAAACCAAATTATATTGTTATAAACGTCAACTGAAGTTTAGAAAAATGTGTTGTTTACCATGTTTATTACCGCCATTTCCGTTATATTTTAAATCAAGCTACAATGGCCTAGAAAAGTTATTACCAAAACCTGGGTTTTAGAAGCCATGTCTAAAGAAAGTTTTTGGAAAATGGCGAATTCTTTTCTGTTTTAAAAAAGAAAGTTTTGATATAAAAAGGGCCTGGCCATTCTCACACACAGTTGTCAGTCAACCATCAAAGAGTAAACAGCTGACAAATAGCCCAAATAGACCTATTCGGCTAACGTGTTTACCTCCTTGTTGCTATCCAATTCAGATCATTTATGATTCATTTGGGAGGTTACAATTGTTTTGCTGGTACATACTTGCATGCAATCAGTTGTGTATGTCAAATTGCACAGTTGTAACCTCCCAAATGAATCATCACATGACCTGAATTGGGTGGCAACAAGGACATACGTTTCATTTTTGCTGAGAATGTTGTGAGAAACATTAGCAAGCTATATCTTATTTTTGTCCAGCTTATCATTTGATTTCATCTAATTTTGAAGCGTGAGCTTGCAGGGCGCTTGACTCTAAAGCGATGAATACAGGAGCACAAAATTTTCATTTCGCGCTCGAAAGGTGTGGGGCGTGTTATTCCTTTTCTTGTTGAACTTCTTGTTTAAAATTGGGTCAAGATATGGATAACAGAATAAACCTGACCCACGAGAGACTCCGTATAGCTGTTTGCTGTTAACCACTTTACCTTTTTATTTGTAGGGTCCACTAATGGACCGTCAAAAATTGCAAAGCCAACTGTATTTCAAGTTGTCTCGCGGGGTATTGGGAAAAGTTTTCAATCAGCAATAACCGCGCCTCGGATGAACCTCACTGGCTACGGTAATGCCACTGCGCAAAGCTGACTAAAAAAATGCCGTGATATCGTATTTAATTCAATCTTTTATGCCATCTTTGTGGTATGCATTGACAACTTTTCATTCCGAAGACAATTTATCCCAAGAAATGGTACACAGTTTTTTTTACCCAAAGTAAATGAAAATAAAGTATTTAAACGTAATTTATTTATTTAGTCGATTATCCAAAACGAATTTTTGTATCTGCCGGATTTATCGGGCAATGAACGCGTGCGCACAATAACAAAGGTTGTAAAAGTCCCCGAATTGCGATCCCACAATGTTTACAGCCACTTGCACTTAAAGTAAACGTGAATGTTATTATCACAGGTATTGGTTCATTGACTTTTAAATTTCTCAAGAACGGTGGTTTCGCCTTTGGCGAAACTGCCCCAGAATAGTAATGCAAAGAATAATGTTACTTAATTGAGGCAAAAACATGCCCGGATTGCTGGCTAAGAAACGCTAAAATTAAAGGCGAATTAATCGGATTTTTAGTTTTCCGTAAATTTTGATGTAAGGTTGTTTTAAACAGAACAATAAACGCAACATATCCTGTCGAGCCTTTCACTGCACATGGGACATGGGTCTTTCAGGCCCCCTCTGCAGCTCCACTGCCTTCCGTCACTGATACCAGACTAGTTAAGGTTACTGTCAACAAAATCTGACCAAAATATTCCAAATTTCGTTTTTCTGATAAACATTTAGAAGAAGCCTTTTAGTTTAATTTGTCGACAATGGAATTTCTTGAAAACCAATAGGAATTTCTAAAAAGCCTCACACACTTTGTTAGCCATTATCTGCTGAGTGACATAGTTCAGTTTGTTTGCGTGTCCGCGGTAACGAAACGGCTGGTAATTTGGCGAAACAAACACTACTACTTTGGCGATTCACTACTCGTGCGTGCCAACCAAAGAAACAACGGTTAAAAACATTATTATTTTCAGAATCTACATTTTATTAGCTTTACAGTGATATATAGTTTTGCCTGCTCTTGTTTAAAGTAGCGCGCATAGAAAGATTTTCCCGGAAGGCACCTTATTTTGTTGACAGTAACCTTAGTACCTTCCCCTTAAAGAACCATATTTTGGTAACCCTAATGACTTATGATTTTGCAATGCTTAAAATTTGGAAGAGCTTAAAATGAACAAGATTCTGTATGTCTTCACGTGTTCGTATGTTTTCAGACATCATCAATTACTAAATTATGAACGAGGCTGCACGATTGAGCAGTATAGTAACTGCGTTCCAAATGTATTTCGGAAGGCACGGTCTTCCTTCTTCAGGATATTACACAGACTGACTTCTAAGACTAGACTCCGCAGCGGGTTACTTTAAATCTCTTTACTTATTTTGTTTTCAGGGTCCACACATGGACCGTCAAAAATTGCAAAGCCGGCTGTATTTCAAGCCGTCTTGCGGGGTATTGGGAAAAGTTTTCAATCAGCAATAACCGCGCCTCGGATGAACCTCACTGGCTACGGTAATGCCACTGCGCAAAGCTGAACTTCAAATGCCGCGATATCCTATTTAATGCAATCCTTTACGTCGTCTTTGTGGGATGCATTCATATTTTCCACTTTTCATCCCGAAGACAATTTATTGCAAGAAATGGTACACAGTTTTCTGCCCAACGTAAATAAAAATAAAGTATTTAAACTAGCTAAATAATTTATTTAGTCGATTAGCCAAAACGAATGTTTGAATCTGCCGGATGCATCGAACAACGAACGCATGCGCACAATAACATAATTTTAGAACTAATTTAAAAGTTCTCGATGTTTCTGTTAATGTCATCCGTACATTTTGGTAACATTAAGCAAGGAATTATACATTTCGACGTGCAATGTTTCGATTTGCATGAAGTGCGGTTTATTTGTAAATTAATAAGGGGGGTAATTAGTGATGGTAGTCTCTTATGCGACTCAGCATACAGCACAAATCGACTTTTGATTTTGGGAGTTCTGCGATTGAATCATTCAACTAAATTGTCATTTTGTGTAGGTCATAGACACAAAAGTGGAAAATAACCTAAACGCAACCATAAAAAGAAAGAATTGCCAGATAGACTTTTTAAAAAAGGTCCCAGAATTCCGATCTCACCATGTTTACACGTGTTGTTACTTATACCGGACCGATTCGCTTCCAAACTTATCTGTAAACCTCTTTACTTATTTTGTTTGAAGGGTCCACGCATGGACCGTCAAAAATTGCAAAGCCGGCTATGTTTCAAGCCGTCTTGCGGGGTATTGGGAAAAGTTTTCAATCAGCAATAACCGCGCCTCGGATGAACCTCACTGGCTACGGTAATGCCACTGCGCAAAGCTGAACTTCAAATGCCGCGATATCCTAATTAATGCACTCGTTTTTGCCATACTTGTGGGATGTATTCACATTTTCACTTTTCATCCAGGAGGCAATTTATCGCAAGAAATGGTTACACAGATTTCTTCTCAAAGTAAATTTAAAGAAAGTATTTAAACCCTATTAATTTATTTAGTCGGTTAGCTAAAACGAATTTTGAATCTACCGGATTCATCGAGCAATTAACGCATGCGCACAATAACATAATTTTAGAGTTCAACTCATTAAAAAGTTCTCGATGTTTCTTTTAATGTCATTTCTACATATTATTAACATTATTATTCATTCAAAATATTTCCCCGTTTCTGATTGGTTAAAACCACACGCATAATTCACCATAACCAGCTGCTTTTGACCAAATTTGGAAAGAATTTTGTCATATTCAACCGATGACGTCAATAGTTCAGCCCGCTGCAGATTATTGAATCATTGACGTCAAAATGACGTCAAAAGTGCAGCCCGCTGCAGATTATTGAACCCTTTAGCGAGAAAACCTGGGGACGAGGTTGTATTATTTTTGGTGACCAGAAAACCAAAGAGCAAAATGGCTGCGTGTAAACCACAAGTTTGAGCGAAGAAAATATTATACAGTTGATATTCTGAATGAATAATAAAGCAAATATTGAATTCGGCTTTCGTAGGATATGAAGAATTCTGCAGATCTCGGAGGGTGGATAATAATATTTAATATAATCCCCGAGTTTCAACTTCATTGAAACATTCTAAGGCTGTCACTTTGGTTAACATTGTGCTTATTTCCGTCTAGTCGCTTGTGGTTCTAATCATATCTATCCATTGTCTCGAATCTCCGTACAATTGTTAATTTCATTGCCTTATTAATTCATGTAACAATATATGAATTCACAACGCATTGAAATGTGCAGTTGCACGGAGATTCAAGACAATGGATAGGTATAATTAGAACCACAAGCGACTAGCCGTAAAATAAGCGCAATGTTTACCAAAGTTGAGGCTACAAATTAATTGCCTTAGAATGTTTCAAAGAAGTTGAAACTAGGGGATTATATTAAATATAATTTGGTTTTATCAACTGGGTTGATAATGTCAATTGGCCACCGTAAAGAGATTCAAGTGCTGACGTTTCGAGCGTTAGCCCTTCGTCGGAGCGAATCAAGGAATTGTGGGTCGTGTGTTTTTTATATACAGAAAGATGGAGCTTCGCTATTGGCTGGTGCCTGGTAACGTGAAAACAACGGAATAAATTAGTTGAATGAAAAGCGTTCGTTGATACCGTGAGGATTAAGAGTGCCGATTTGAAAAATAAATTTTTGTTCTAGAGTTTTACGGCTTTCTTTCCTTGGTGAAGGGAAAGGCCGCAGACTGCCATATGTTGCTTAGAATGGTTTGGGAGATTGAAGTGTCTCGCGACCGGTTTCGATGCATTTTTGTCGTCTTTCTCTACGTCACGAAGGTGTTCTAGAATATTAAATATTGGTTAATCTACCTGAAGAATAATTGTTAAAAAAATTTATCTACCGGTTTTTAAATAACGACCTTTTTAATAAATGTAGGGTCAATTTTGACGAAAACGCAAAATAATACTCCACTCCAGTTCATATTCAAGCCAGTGTTTTCAGAAATCGAATAGAACGATTTTTCTAAGATTTTCACAGAATGTAATTGGATGCTATTCAATTTATTTCAGACCAAAGTCATCTTACATCAGGCCTAGTGAACAAACGTTTTAATAACATTCAGGAAGTAATACGATTTTGTTGTATTTTAACACCTTAAAACTTCAACGTAAATTTTCTCGAAATTGCTCTTATAAAAATTTTTCAAATTTTGCAGACCTCAAGAAAAGTATTCCAGGTTAAAGATCCAGGAAGGGTTTTCCAAAATTATCCCTTGATGACAGGTTATTCGGTCTCAAGTAAAGTGGGACATGGCGTCACTACGTTCCTATGGTAACTCCGCTCACGATAAAATTAACTTAATCTGAAACTTTGATCTTTCTCTAGTGCACCTGGAGCAATCGATTTTCTGTCGGATACTCTATGGTGTTACACTAGCTGCTCAAAGTTGAAAGGTATCGTCACTCAAAAATCCGATCGAGCCACCTTAACTTTCAGAATGGAATGTTTTAGTTTGCCTTAAATGCGGTTTATTTCTAAATTAATATGGTAGGCTCGAGCTCTTATGCGACTGCGTAAGGCAGAAATAGAATTTTTATTTTAAAAGTTCTACGCTCGAATGACACAATTGAACTGTCATTTTTTGGAGGTCACGTGATAGACACAAAAGTGGAATAAAGTTCATCTTGAAATTCTCTTTCTTTTTTTCGGTCGCGTTTAGGTTGTAAAAGTCCCTGAATTCCGATCCCACAATGTTTACAGCGACTTGCACTTAAAGTAAACGTGAATGTTATTATCACAAGTATTGGTTAATTGACTTTTAAATTTCTCAAGAATGGCGGTTTCGCCTTGCGGCGAAACTGCCCCAGAACAGAAATGCAGAAATGCAACGATTAGATAGGCCAAAAAAAAAAAAGAGTTCAACCGTAATTTTGATGTAAGGTTATCTCCGATGATTGCGTGAAAAGATAATGAACGAAAAAAAAACAACGTAAGAAAACCGTTTTTTGGTCCGTTGAAGTGATTTGTGCGTTCCTTACGGTTGCCATATCTCATCCTCTTCACGAATGTAGTAAATCATGAGCTCCGATCTTCGACTCGACAATCTTGACTTCGACAATCTGTTCCTTAGAGACCCATATTTTGTTAACCCTAATGACGTATGACTTTGCGATTCTTAAAATTTGAAAGAGCTTAAAGTGAACAAGATTCTGTACGTCTTCGCATGTTCGTATGTTTCCAGACATCTGGGGGAAGGTAATTTTAATTTAGTCACATGCACTGATTTTAAAATAAGTCTCCAAACACAAAACCATGCAACAACTTTGAAGAAAAATGTGTAACACGGCATATTTCGAACGAAATGATCATCATCAGAGAGGTAAACTGTGATTTTCCTATCTATATTAAACAGAACAAATGCCGGAAAAAATCAAATGCCACCGAACGGGATTTGAACTCACGACACCCCGAGCTCATTTTGATAGGCATATTAGAGTTTACCTCTCTGATGATGAACATTTCGTTCGAAATATGCCGTGTTACAGTTTTGTATGGTCTACAACATCTGGTCCGATGAGCCAGACGACCGACAGAAGTAATTCCCAGTCCGAGAGGCCTGGTAGCAAATGCCTGGTAATCGATGTTCTCTTTGTAGCTAATATTTGACTCAAGTCCACTGCGGTTGCCTCGGTAGCTCAGTGGTTAGAGCGCTTTTCATGAGATCGGGTGTCGTGAAATCCCGCTCGGGGGATCTGTTTTTTTCCGGCATTTGTTTTTTTAATATAGATAGGCATATCAGAGTTTATCTCTCGTATGATGAACATTGAAAAAAATGGCAGACAAGACCTCATGTAAGAGACAAGCAACAAATACCTCGCGCAAAAATGCAAATTTGTAAATTTCGTCTTTAGACTAATTTAGCAATAGACCAATTCCGATATATTAATATTCTAACATGTCACCGAGGCTTGGGGGAATAAAACAAAAGATTTTGCATCGAGACTTAGGGATGAATAAACAATTTCTTTTGTTTTATTCCCCTAAGCGTCGGCGCAATGTTAGAATTTTAATATATCGGAATTGGTCTATTTTCAAAAATTCCGAAGAATCAGGCCCAGAACACCATTCGGTCGCTTAGACTTGAGAGACTTGTAACGCTTTCATCCGACAACGTCCGTTGAACTAGCTGTATTCTGCCGATGAACTTAGCGAACAGCCAATTGGTTAAAATTAATCCATGCAGTGACGGACCGGTAACGTACCGATTCTATGTGAACAAACGCTCACAGGACCCGGTTCAGTCTTGGAGTGGACTAGGACCGGTCCCACTTGTGAATATTGCCCCCGTTGGTGCAAATTTTCAAAATTATCTTCATTTGCTTGCTCGCTGTAGTAAATTACTGAGGGTTGGTAGGAGGAATTGTGGCCCTCAAGAACTTGTGGCCTAATGCTCTGGACTCTGGATCGGACGGTCCTAGTTCGAGCCCTTGCCACGGCACTGCGTTGTGTTCTTGGGCAAGCTCACAGTGCCTCTCTCCACCCAGGTGCATAAGTGGGTACCAGAAGATTTAAGGCGGGGGTATACCAGAATTTGAACGAAATTTTGAGAGGTCTAGAGAAGGCATAAAAGAAAGAAAATAAGTTTTGAAACGCTAACAGACAGTTGACCCCCACCCAAGAGCAACCAGCCTGGTAGCTTGGGGGAACTGTTTGGGTGCGCATATTCTAATTTTAACATGTTGCATTTATTTAAGGAAACATCCAGCATTCATTCTTATAATACACGATCATCTACCTCTGGGAACCTTTATGTTCAAAACTCTAGACTGGAAATGCAAAGGCGTTCTTTCTCTCGACTTGGGGTAAGACTATGGAATGAGATACCATGCCGTATGAGGGTTTTGCCAAAAAAAACATTTAAAACGGTTCTTCGAAACGTCGCTATTAAATATTTTGCAAAACGAATATAACTAAATTCAGATCCCTGCGATAATTAAGAAAGTTGGAGAAGTTGAATAATTTGTTGTAAATAGCCAAGCTCCTTGTAAACTGTGTTTTTCTAATTAGTAAGTAAAATATAGTTGCGAGTAGATTTGTTGGTCTTTAATTATTAGCTAATAGATATTTGTCATTAGTATATTCTCAGCTCCGACTATTGCATTTCTAGCTTTTTGATTGGCTAAAAAACTCCGACTATGAGCCAATAGTCGGAGTTTTACGTCATATGGAAAATAGTGCGTCAAGTTTTTATTTTACGCTTTGTAAAATTGTGGAAATAAAAATCGGCGGCAAAACCCGGTTTGAGAATTTACTAAAACAATTATTCCATTCGCCCTTGTTGGATATGAAGTGATTATAACCAACTCGCGCTACGCGCTCGTTGGTTATTTTATCACTTCATATCCAACGCGGGCTCATGGAATAATTGTTATATAATCAGTCCTTTTGTAATTTGTACCTTTAATTTGTTAAACTAATTGTTGTTGTGTAAATTTGTCTTTCAACAGGTGTGTTCTTGTATTTGGCTAATCCCGCCTCGATTAGCTTTTTCTAGCTATTTGCGGGGTAGGCCATCCACTAACTATTATATTTGGTTTTAATAAAGTTGTTGTTGTTGTTGTTGTTGTTGTAACCTTCAAATTCTAATTTTTAAACTAAATTAAATCTTCACTATTTCTCATTTCTCCAGAAAAACTCCCTCTTCACAAATATACACAAAAATCATCCAAAAATTTACAGAACACCACAAAACATTGATTGGTGCCTTGAACATAGGGTTTTGGCATTCCTTGAAACCCAAACGACATATTTGCATTAAACCCGTTTTAAACATAATGTTAAATGATGGAAATATGGTTTTCAGGTGGGTTTCCTCCACCTTAATGCAGGGAGGACATCCTGCGATTGGCTAGTATCCCATCCAGGGGAGAGTAGAAATACTGCTATAGATGCCCCCTCCCCTCCCAAGCTCGTACGCAGACTTTACCTGAAAACGATCCTTGGGACAAACATGATGAGGGCTTCATGTGAAATGTTTGTGGTGTATCGGATCAAGCAGAGGTTACAGACTATTTTTGACTTGTTTAATTAACGGTTATGTAGAGCCCCAAATGAAAGCATCATCGGAGATTTACCAGTAAACAGATGGGCGGACTGTGAAGAAAGCATTTTGAAAAATTACAAACCCGCGATAATCCCTTTTGATCGATCGTGCGAGAAAAATCAGTTTTAGAATACTTAGCGAAGTTCACGACACCAGGTCAAGACTTTTTACGGTAATTTTTGTCTGTGAATGCAGTGAATGCAGTCAATTTTAACACCTGATGTTTTGCAAAACCACAGCCGAAAAGAAAGCCAGTTTTAGCAAATGAAATACAGACAAACTGGCCTTTAGATGACAGGTTTAAGTTAACTGAAACACACAAAAGAAAAGATCGTTCACCATTGCAGATGGCCAGATGTATCAGACAAGATTGAAACTGATAACGACATTTGTCACTTGCACTTGTACAAATTAAGAGCGCAATGTTTATGCCAAACGTTGATAGTTTTATCGGCCTCGGACTGACGCATATCACCGATGTTTTAACTCATTGTTCAAATTACTTACGAATTAAAGGAAACCTCGTGGTCCTGGCGAATTTTTGGGGCAACCTTAGCTGCGGAGTAGCGGAGTAGTAGTAGCATTCTATCCAGGGTGGGGGGGGGGGGGGGGTGACCAAAAACATTGATAAATCGAAAGCCAGTGATGGCCTTATGGCTACTAGAAGGGCTTAGACGATTCTAAGAAAACAAATTCTTTAAACTGAAGTGTTAATCCTGGAAAGCGATTCAGGCTTTTTATATATTCTAGACATTGATCTCTCTTTATAGAAACCGATGTTTTTTCCCTTTTAAGTTACTTTTTAGGTGCACTCATTTCGATTTATATAAAGAACGTCTAATTTTGGAGTTGCGGCTGAACGTTCTTATTTTATTTTTTCTGCGATTTGAGGCTCAAAACGTTCTCAAGGTGTTCTTAAATTTACAAGCGGACGTGACCAGGAAACCTATCAAAGTACATTGCTTGCTGAGATATCGTATCAAGTTGCTTGCACATACTTGCGCGACTTGCTCTGATGCCACGTGTCAGATGTCTCGCCAACCAACACGACCTAAACTTGGCTTTAGAGAAAGCATTGAACATAGAGGTTTACCAGATTTTGTGGAAAAAACGCAGAAAACGTTTACATGCAGTACATGCATCAAAGCTTTCGTTAGCCAACATTTTAATACACAGTGAGCATAATAAAAATGTTCTTAGTCGAGCCTCAGCTTGGGGAATGTTCTTATTTTGGTTTATTTCAGCCTCGACGTTCTTATAAAAAAAAAGGTTCTTATAAAAAAGAGTGTATTCCGATAAGTTACAAATGATAACTAAAGCATTTCTCAGTGCAACGCCATCAGGCTTTTGTAGCAATCTATCTTTTCGCAGACAGTTTTTGGCCGCCATATTGGATCATATTGGTGTACCAAATCTGTATTCCAATATGGCGGACCCATAGCGGTCATAGCGTAAAGCTCTGTAATTTTCAAAATTTAAAATTTGGGGAATCACATCATCCTTTCGACCTACAATCTCTGCGTTTTTTGATGTTTTTGGTGCAAGAAAAACGAGCTTGTTAGCTTGTTGAAAAACAGCAACAATCTGGTTATGAAATACACTGTAAATATATAATTTGGACAAAACCTCTCTTTCTGTATTCTCTAGAACCTATTTGACTTCTGGTGCTGTTAATTTGAGCAAGTAACTTTATAAAAACCCAATTAGTTCATGCAGGATGCTCTGTCCGATGGCCGAAGCTTCTTGAAAGAGTTTTTAAAGTGAAAAACGTCGTATTAATTAAGCCTCTCGCAACAAGTTAAAGCTCGCAACAAAGAAACTGGTGTCGCTTTTTTTCACTGGAATTCTCTTCATATACCAGGCGAGCATCGAAGAGACCGCTGCTCTCATGGTCTCCATCATAATATCAGCATGTAATATATTGTTAAGAACTCGCTCATTAACCGTAACAATTTAACTTAATTCAGGTCATTTCAAAACGTGCAGTTTATCAGGACACATCAACTGTCGCTCTGACGGTGTCACGCCCTTTTAAACTGATGTTAGGCTACCCACCAGTGCCACTGAGATCTTGCTTTAGAACGACACGAAGGAAAACGGGCTGGGACAACAGGCCGGCGATAGTAGAAATCTGGTCAGCCTGGTCGACGGTCTTCTTGTGTGTTAGTAGAAAGACACGGAAAAAGGACCCTGGAGTCGTGATAATGAATGAAAGAGCCTGGAGAGGTAGGAACTCATTTATTCAGTCACCGCGTGCTGAATCTCGCCAACAACGAATTTCTCCGTGTTATTTATCATGCGTATAATTATAAATCTGATATAATCTTTTCTGGTACGTTTGTTATACAATAGAAATCGATTTCAAGAGTCTCCAGATGCCCTGCTTAAGTCAATTAATTTAATTAATTGCGTTATCACTCAATTCTACTCAGTTTTAGCGCTAATTGAAGTCAAATTAGGTTTTCTTCGATGTAGAGAATCCTCCGCAGCAGAAACTCCCGCGAGGGTGAACAGAATTATAACACAACAACTCAGCTTACGTACCAGTTTATCTCTATAAACAGCTCGTTGGGAGTCCATAGTTTGCGCGTCAAGCCGATTTATCTTGATGAATGCGAAAAATTACTGTCGGCTTAGTAATTCTGGGCGCGGTTGTGGAGTGTTTAATGGGGTCCAAAAAAGAAAGAAAAAACAAATCTCATCTTAGAAAAACAAATGCCTGATTTTACTATTCTAATCTTTGATTTTAAACAATACAGTAGCACGAGTTTTATTGGTTTTGCGACCTTGATGTCCTGAACTTTTACATGTCTCATCATGCAATGGAACGCGTCAGTGACGTCCACAAGCTTAGCGTATAATATTTCAGTGAATTGAGAGCAAAATATTTATTCAAGGTACGTTGTTGACAACCAAGTAGATAACATAACTGTACGAGGTCGGTTTTCATGAAGTTTTATTGCACAGAAATCGCTCCATTTACAACGTAGCCAGAATGCAGCGTGGGCTGTTAGAGGAAACTGGGCTGCCCGACCAGCCTGTCTATTTCAAGAAGTACACTCTAGCCATTTTCGGCGATTCTGGAGTGGGAAAAAGTTCGATTGTTCGATATCTTGTCGGCGAAGAGTATAATCACGAGCACGTTCCGACCGTCGAGGAATTCTATGTAAAGCCCGTCACCCACAGAAACAAGGCTTACGAGCTTCAAATCATCGACACATCGGGAACGTATGAATTTCCTGCCATGAGAAGAATTGCGATCCAAAAAGCTGATGCAGCAGTTGTGGTGTATTCCCTAGACAAACCTGAATCCTTTACAAAGCTGGATAGATACATGGAGGAAATTGAGAGCTGCTGCGCTGAAAGAAACCGGAAGATTCCGGTCATTATTGTGTCGAACAAATCGGATATCCCAAACTTGTCGGAGCCCACTTTTAACAACCCGTGCGGTCTGAAAATAAGTGCGTGCGTTCATTTGGAGGGAAAGTGGAGATGCCAATGGCTGGCCACTTCGGCCAAGTTTAATCTCAACATAGAAGCGATATTCCACAAACTCCTGGACAAACTGAGCCCAGACAAGTCCTTAGCGAGGAAGAAGAACAGTATTCTCAAGCAAATGTTGCGTTAATTTGCTCTAAATCAAAAGACAATTTTACTATACTGTGAAAACGCGGTGATATTCATGGGTTATAATTTAGACTGGATCTGAAAATTGAAAAGTGAGTGGGGGGGAGGGGCTTGTGTACTAGTGCTTGTGCTTGATGAAGGATCAAGGATTTACTAATATAAAGTAAGGTTTAGGGCAGCTGACGCCTGGTATCTCCTAGTGTTTATATGGAATACCAAGTCATATTGTGAATCATCGACCCATCATTCGAACTCTACACCATCTCACTTTTGTCAAGAACAATAACTCTGTCAGTGTATTGATCGGGCGCGGACCTGACGAGATCAGACGAATATATTCTGGGAGTCCTGTGGTGCCTGTGGACCCCCCCACCCCTTTTTGAGATATTTTGTAAGTAAATAAGTGAAACACAGTGTGGAGGTTGACACGACAAATTGGTGAGCACAATGGGTGTGACCCCCCTTTGAAAAATCCTGGCTACGCCCATGGATTTGTGTATACTGAACAGGAAACCTTTGAATGCAGGGAACCATACAACGCAAAGTAATAGTCAGTAGTTCTTGTTGCCGGATCTCTTTGTAGAGATGCTCGTACCAGACGTCACTGTAAGGTGTAGAACAAACAATTTAAACTGCAAGGCTGGCACTACGGCGAAGGGTACTGGCAGCACTGGCCCTGAAGAAATATTGGCCCATTAAAAGTGCCCTTTGCCGTAGTGTGAGCCTTGCAGTTAAAAATTATTAAAAAATAAACGGGAAAATCTAGGCTCTGGATCAAATACCCTCGGAACAAATAATTAGTAAACTCAAGAGACCATGGTAAACTAGAGGAAAACCATG
>OX393561.1:38616492-38721492 GCA_947652115.1 Blastomussa wellsi
AAACTAATTGGCATCGCATCAAGTCTTTGTAAACAGTTTTTGACGTCTACCCAAGAATAGCCCCATGCCCCTTCTGACTCGGTCGTGAAACAAATAACGTAAAGTTTTTCGTAACTTTTTAATGCTATAAATAGTCCGCATTTAGTAAAGCGGAGAAACGAAAGGTGCAATGCGTTTCGAACTTGTGCAAAGTTGTTTTAACGAATAAATATTTTGCGGTAAGGTGAACTTTAATCGCGACAAGTTAGCTTGGAAACAGACAATTTGCCCACAGCTTCCTGGTATTAAAGTTGCCGTTTCATGTTCAAATTCAGATACTGGACTTTATGTCGCTCAATAGTTTTTCATTTTAATTGCTTGATTAGGGACAGTTTCTAGCTAAGGTCGGAGGAATGTGAGGGAAGGGAATATATCAAGAATGGTTAGAAAAATAGAAAATAGAAAAGCCGAAAATATTTCGAAAATAGAGATGTTTGTTTCTACCTTGTAATTAGGCTTTATTAGCTACTGATGTAATTCTCGTCGCGTCCTTTCTTGTGTGGCGATAGATTTGGCGACTCAATATGGAACCTGGCTGAACGCTCTGAAAACTCTCAAAACACGGGGAAAAATAGCTCGGCAAAGCACCACTTAATTGGCATGCGAAACGAGATCTCGTCACAAATCACTGGTCACACGTGGAACAAAAGAAATCTAAGGGCACGATCCATTGGACCAAAATTTCCGGTTTGAATTCTAAACTTTTACTTTCACTTGTCTGAGCCGGTCACGTAAGTATGGCGGGTTTGTAGTCCGATTCTTGTTTGTTACTCGACGATTTCCCAAGTTACAGACAATATCCCATAGAACAACGAGGACACATTTAGTCAATGAAACCCGGGAACTACTTGACAAATTTTGCTCAATTCACACCAGCTAAACAGCAAAAAGGGAATAGAAAACTTATTGAAGATCAAATTGTGCATGGGTTTCAAGAAAGCTCTAGCTTGTACTTTTGTGCTAAATTAAAAGTCGACAAACACCAGTTAGCAACTTCAACGGAGAAAACAAACCTCACAGATCGCCGCACCGCGGGAGACGAAGAAACAAACTTTGCGCTGCATGCCGGGAAGAGCATGTCACCGTCATCTTTTTGCAGGTTTTGACGAGGGCTCTATCCGGCAGCAAGAGAAACGTAACTTAGTGGAAATGTCAAATGGAACAGAACATTTCCAGTATTTCCAAACTTCCGAAAATAGGGCACACTCGAGAGGTTGACCCAAATTTTTGATTGCGAAAATTCTCTACCGGTATTTAGTAATTTTTGGTCCAACGAATCGCGCCCTTACTATTCTTTTCAGAATAGGCGATTCTTATTTGATTGACAAGCAGTAAGAACCCCTTGAAAGCAACTCCCCTTTGGAAAGGACTGAAAAGAACTGATGCATTACGAACATCTAACAAGTCCAAAGTTCAGCATGACAAAGCGAAAAGCAGAATTCCATAGTGAATAAAATTAAAGGGACACTGTCTCCAAGTATTTTGGCAAATTTTAAATGCTGAAATATGTTCTCGCATCAATGGCAACCCAAAATAATGGTGTTGTTTAGTTACCTAGGACTATATCACTAAACTGAAACCGTTGTCTACCGCGTACAGTCGGCTTAGACCACTTAGGATGGCAAGGATGGAAGTGGATTGAAATTTGAAAAATATTGCCAGATTTTTCAATTTCTAGAGCCATTCCTTGAAAATATCGCCAGAAGTTCCTTATGGTTTGCTTTCTGAGCCACAATTCGTTTGATATCTTCCTTTTAGTCCATCAGGTGCAGTGAATGTACCATGTTGCAATGTATGAAGTTGAAAACAGCAAAACCCCTGTGATGTAGAATTACCGAAAAACGGTGAACTCTCGTATTACACCTGGTCTCAAATAGAGTTGCATTGCAAAATATTATCACACCAACTTGGAGCCGTGAACCAGCAGCAAGTCATCGCTCTATAAATTGGTTCCGGTTGTTTGTTTCACAACATGGTCAAATTTGTCGTTGAAATAGAAAGATCTGGCTTTTGTCAGGTGTTTTAAAGGACTGGAGCTATTTGCAAAACAAAATAGCTTGTACAATAGCTGGGCAGGTGGTAAATTACGTAAATTATGATCTGGCGATTGTATCATAATTCGTACGTTAGACTCGCGATTTGGGCTGTGATTGTGAATATTATGAAAACAGTGTCGCGTAGATTTCGTTTGAAAGGATTAAGAGAATTAGTAAAGAACAAACAAGATAACAGATAAGCTAAATTAGGAATAGAAAAAACAGAAAAAACTTGAAATATTTCTGCAATAAGTTTAGATCTATTTTTAATCACTTGAGTTTCGCCTAGGGTGACTATACCACTGTTGTGTGGATCATGTTGGATTGAATTGGACTTGTTTGTGGTTGTTGTTTTTCGGTTTGAGTTCACAGGGCAAGAAAATGGTTAAGGAAGAATAACAAAAGTTTGTAAAAACGAAAAAGAAATACGAACAAACCGAACTAATAAAATATCAGGTTATTCATAAATTGTGCATGGGGCTGTGTCGGTCTAGCTGGTTCTGTCCTGTTGTTTTGCAAATTTTATACAAATCGAGTGAGCAAGGTCATTCGCTGCGATCAAAGAAACGCAGCATTTTTAAGGCTGAACTTACGTGCTAAACATAAAATGGTACGGATATAATGTACATAAGTTTACCTGTTCAAGGATACTTATGCAATTTAGCTTCCTGCAGGTAGCCAAGCTTCACCCCGTGTAAATGCCGTCATATCAGATCCAATATATATTTGTTTTGGCATAAAATTTAAACGACCGCGCACAACTAGAAACTACTGCCCAGACTCCACTCGCATTTTAGTCAAAAATGGCGGTCAGTGCACACAGAAGGTTTGGATGCAAGGTCTGACAGTTCTTGTACATTCTGCTCACTATGGTTAGTATAAATCTTGAAAATTCACATTTTCCTGGTGGTTTTGACCTTCATCATCGTCTCAAGTTAACACAGGAAGGTTTAGAAGAAGATCTGTGGTATGTTACATATCTCTCAATAAGGTAAGGGATTTTTCTAAGACCAATCTTGAGTTCATGTCTTAAATGCGGCGCAGAGTTAAGATAAAACACCTTAATCTTACGCTTAGTTAAGGTTAAAATCTCGATAGAAGGATTTTTTTATTGTGAAGAAGTTTGTTTCAACTGGTTTGTAGTTGTTTATGTTTATTATGTACCTATCAATGTAAATCCTGCAGGGGGGAGAGTATGGGCATACATTTAGGTGGGGGATTTGAACTGAGTAGAGATTTTCTGTTCAATTCCCGTCCCCAGGGCGATTGGGTCAAAAGAGTCACTAAAACTCAATAAAATGTTGCTAGAAAGCCAATAAAATGGTCAAAAGTCCCCACTATGGGACGATAACCACTGTCAAATCCCTCAGCACTGCCCTGCACTCCCCCCCCCCCCCCCCGTGGGATTTACATTGATAGGTGCATTAAAACTGCTTAAGTATGGGTTAATTAAGTGGGGCCTGATCACTGACTGTCTGACAAACTACAGCGACAATTTCAAAGCTTGGAAGTCTTTTTTCTATTTGAAGGTGTTTGCAAACCGTGAAATTTGCCCTCATTTGGTCTAAGCCCTACTCTACTTGTACAAATCGAACCAAATTGAAAGTTTGGTTAATTGAACTCAGTGGAACATCAATCATGCGAATGGGTTCAATTGAGTTCAGCAATCGAACTATCACAAAAAATTTGAGTAATCAAACTCCAATTGGTCAAAGTAATGAGGCGAATGGGAGTAGGTAAGCCCTCAGAGTAAGCTTGCATGCATGCTCTCCAAGAAAATCACCAGCTATGCAGGCTACTTGGGTTATTAATGAGCCTGCATACTGATAAAACAATTCATAGAATGGAACCACAGTGAAGTACAATCAACTTTTCTGGGTTGTTCAATTTTATAAGCTGTTTATTCTTTCATTTGTGAAATGTAATTTCCACACCCAAAGATTGCTTTAATATACATGTAGATATTATTACAACTTACCGGTAATTATATAATTTGTTGTTGTTGCTTATAGACAGACCATTCAAATTTCTGGTGGCATTTAGGGTAAATTTTAGATTTTTAGATTGAGTTCGATTGGGTTCAATTAGTTCAGAAATCAAACTCAATTGAACGTAATTGAACTCTCTCACGCCAATTTTTTGGCTCAAGTGTTTTCAATTATGAAACCAATCAAACTCAGTTATTCTATTAAGTTTAATTGGGTTCAATTGAGTTTGATTTCCGAACAGTTCGATTAGTTACGTTGGGTCTAAGAAAGGCAAACAAGTCACGTGTTGTGACATCCAATGTACAATTTATGTGATTATAGGAGTAAATGAACAACATTGCAATATCTAGAACTGAATGCTGTAAACATCCAGGGGAAGAGAAAGTGGCTTTCAGGCCTCTAAAAAGTCCCACCTGGTCATCTCCCAAGTGTGGGAGGGGAGGGGAGGGGTACTCCCCTATATGGGTTATACAAGGACATGCGGCTGGATAGGGTATGCTTTTTGACCCCTCAACCCTGAACAGGATATGTAATTTCAAGCGAGTCTGTCCTACTAAGGGTCTAGACATGTCCTAGACAGGGTATGGCTTCAAGACGTCTGTCTAGTTTAAGCAATCCAAAATTAGAAAAATTCAGCAGTATAAAATTGTTATTTAGCCGGTTAATCAGTCAACATTAGATCATTTTCTGGACTATAACAATATTGTCCTCTATTATCTGACCTAAACAGGGTTGGTGTTTAACATTCTTTTTATCCTAAACAGGGTCAGGGTTTCAAACCTCAAGCAGCACTCTTATATCCAAACATGGGGAAGGGGGAGGTCACCCAGGAGAGGCTCCAAAAATTACAAAATAGGGCTGCATGCTTAATCACTTTCTCTGACTTAAATATTAGGTCGTCCACTTTACTCAGCGACCTTGGTTGGGATTCCTTGGAGCGAACGCGTTCTAAGCAACTTGCAGTCATTTTGTTTAAGATTCTCAATAATCTTGCTCCGACTCGTTTAAACAATCTTTTAAAATCTACATCCAGTGTTCACTCGCATAATCTAAGAAATTCAAAATACAACCTTTTCGTTCCTAGACTGAGTACTGAAGCAGGTAAGCGATGTTTCCAATATCATGGTTTTGTTCTCTGGAACAGCTTGCCTTTGAGCACTACGATACAGCCAACTCTTCGTTCTTTTAAGTCATGTATTTAATTAATATTGATAAGTAGCGATAAGTAATGAAATCATTTTTATAGTCTCAGTATAACTTTGTTGCGATAATAAATTTAGTTAGATAAATTAATTGGTTGATTAATTAATTAATTTGTATTTAAAACACGGTTCGATGGAAGAGCATGTAATGTGAATTGATACCGTGTATAAATAAAGTTTTACCTACCTACAAGTAGATTTTCCTGCTAGCCTAGGCAAAAACGTTTTCATGCTCAGTTACCCAAAGGGTAAAGCCCCAGCAAGTTGTCTGCTAAGGACTAAATCATATAAAAGAAGGGACAGTTCCAGGATTTTTCTTAGGAGGGGGTGCAACACTAAAGAATGACGTAATTGATGGATTACTTAAGCAGAATACTAGTTGTATTAGGAAGCCTCAGGTCAAGATTCTCTATTGTAAAGTAAACTGAGACAAGCTTGTATCTATCCTAGGCAAGCAGAATTTGAGAGCTGCTTGTCTAAAGAGAAGTAGTCAAGTCTCTATCAAGTCTATATCTGATAAAATTTACTGAATTTATGACCTCTGTTTATAGCCCAAAGCGGGATGTTTTTGCAGCAGGAGGTTAGTGGAGAATAATTATTATTCCTGTATTTTATGGTTAAAATCCAGAGGAGGTTAACTCAGGTTGAATATATTGTGGCTTTTAGTTTGAAGCTGACATTCAGATTAAACATAATTTATTTGACGCTATGTTGTAGGTCCCCTAGGCTCTATAAAGCTTTTTAACATGGATACATTGCTTTATGTTGGAGATTTTAAAGGTAAGTTTGTATTTCTCACTTGATGATTACAATGTACAAATCATGCAGAACAAGCCTGATACAGGGGCAAACTGCAGGTATAGATAAACAGGCTTCGCATGCACCTTGAATCTCCGTGAAAGTCCTTGAATCTCAGAATAAAAGTTCAAGGCCTTAAACGTCCTTGAGAATTGCAGTCAGTGCTGGAAAGTCCTTCAAATTTGTAGCTTATTTCAATCAACCTAAATGTTTACCTGTCTGGTAGGCTCAATCGCTACTATGAGCAGCTGATTAATGCTGGAGTTTGTAGTGTATGGAGTCCTTGAAAAATGGAAAGTGTGTCCATGAAAGTCCTTTAAAATTCCTTGAATTTTTAGTCCAAAAAAAGGTACAAACCCTGGATAAAGTAAAGTGTGATGTAGAAACAAAAATATCTGACATTTAGTGTCAAGATAGTCCCCTAAATGCAGCACTTGTTTGGGCTCATCATCTCCCATTATGTGAGTAGCCCAAACAATGGCTCTATAGGAGACTAATATTGAGGTTTGTATCAAAACACAAAAAAGTTCTGGTGATGTTTATTAATTATTTTTTGTTCTTTTTTATTAATAGCTCATTCTGCAAGAATCACAGGTTTGCAGTATTCTCACACTAATGAGAATTGCTTCTGGTCAACATCAATTGATACATCTCTCAGGTTTGCATTTTTTGTGTATTCTTTATCAGTGGCAAGGAAACGCAACAAATTGGCATAATGCCATACATTCAGGCTGCGCTGTTGTTTTCCCTTCAACAAGCTAGTTGAAGGGTCCAGTCTTCATGTTCAAGAGTAAATAATAATACTGTTTTGAAAACATAAAAATGCTAAGATTGATTCTATAATTTGGGTTTTAGTGGTATAGAGGTTTTGCATGGGCCTAACTTGCATATATACAGTAGCCCCTATAAAAATGTCAGGAGATTTGAATTTTTAACCCAAACTTGGCACAGATGTGTAGTACTTAATATAAAACTTAAAGCAGTACCAGTGGGTTTTATGATGACGACTGTTTTTGTAATGAAATGATTACATATGGAAGTAATTTCATTACATTGTCTATACACGTATCAAAATAATTATACAAAAGTGTTTTTAACAGTTTTTATTTGCACCAGTGTTTGATTGCTTTGTCCTACAAAACTCAAAGCTTTGATTAAACTCTCAAAATTAATGGTTTGATTTAGTGGCAGCCATCTTGGATGCCAATTCCTGCCATGGAGGTGCTTGCAATGGTGGTGTGATGTAACCCCACAGAGGACCATGTAGATTAGTGTTTCTAATTGGAGGTTTTGTCAGATCAACTATCATTCCTGGGAAAACCCCACCCACCACACTCCTAGCCCATGTTTTTCAGTGACTTCTCACTTTAGGGGTGGGGTGGGTGAGAAACAATGGTTGATCCATTTTGTCCAATGCAAGAGACAACAACAACTGGCTTTATTTGCATGACCATAAATACATACAGTGTTGCAAATTTAAAGCTTTACCTCAAATAAAAATTGAAATGATAAAGATTATCCTGGATATATAATTATAACATATAGTAATCAAGTTACATCTGTAAAATTTGAAAGAATAATATTGCAAAATACAGACAAAAGACAGATCCCTTGCAGTGAGTTGTATTCTTCTCAAACCTGCAAAAAGCAGACATCTATTACTTACAGTCAAATTACATTGTTTATTGACAATTAATAAATTAATAATAGGACTACGTGCTGTCCAATTTGGAAATAATTGGATTAAAAAAAAATTCTGAGGACTGAAAAATTGGATGAGGCTGTAGGCTGAGTCCAATTTGCAGTCCAGGAAATTAATTCTTAGATACCTTAACCTGGAAAGAAATATTCTTTTTTTAATTTAAATTCATATTTTGTTCTGTTTTAGTTACTGGGACTCAAGAAAGGCATTCAAATCACCTGCCTTCAGAATCCTAAGTATGTTAATTGCTTTTTGTTGCAAACTGAAACCCCCTAATTATTAATCTGTATCCCTGTGGAATATTCTGCCCGTTTTGGTCTTTGGCTACCCTGTTGATAGCCTACCAGTTTACATGTTAATTACTGTCTTTGTGTTTTTAGGTCCCAACAACTGCTCTTTTAGTGCTTGTGGTTTGAACTGTAATGATGAAATCATAGCTGCCGCTACGGAACCTTATGGTGAAGATGTCTGCCTGTACCTATGGTAAGGCTTCATCTTATACATGTACGCAGTTTATTAATTTTGTAACAGGTGAAGTAATCACCTGTTGAAGGTGAAGTAATCCAGACAACAAACTCTTTCCCTCAATAACACACTTTTTTCTGGTCCCAAAGGCAGTGCTTATGGCAGGTCAACATGTCAAGAGTTTGTTGTCTGGATTACTTCACCTTACAGTAACGTTCAAGCCCCACCTAATGATTGCATTTCTTCACTGCGGTCAATCATACGATAATTAGTAGTTATTACTGTCAGATGTCAGTGAGTGGAATGCTGTCGAGAGGTTGATGCAAAAAGAGCGCCAATAAGCTCATAAGAGCACATTGCCTTTCCTTGGCACATAACCAAAACGTTTGTGGCACTGATGAATACTTCCAGAAGTGAATAAATGTGTATTTGAAAAAGCAATTGAAGCAGAATAAAAACTATTATATTGCAAGGAAAATCTGAGCGTTCTGATTGGTTCTTTCTTGGTCGGGATTTTGTTATACAGACCGTTTCCAGAAACGGTCCTTAGCCACGTATTTTTTTGGAAAGTTGGATAATTTAAAATTTGCAACTATAATTGCAGAAAGAAAACGTATATAAATACTCTGACTAATTAAAAAAAATGTTTTAAAATCATGGTAGCTTGTTCTTTCGGAGTTGTTTTTAGTATCAAAACACGTTACGGCGGAAAACCTCTGAATTCATGTCACCGAAAGTGCATCAGTTCTTAACAAGCATGCACAACCCGAGTGCCATATAATAAACTACTTAATAACCTAGCTTGCCCGAGCTGTACTGGGGAATATCGGCCCTTGGTCATTTTTATACGGACCTCGCTGCGTTCGGTCCGTACTTCCACGACCTCGGGCCAATGTTCCCCAGTACGGCCCTCGCGCTTGGTTAGTAAGACTTTATTAATGACCATTTATTGCAGTCCTTTCCTCACAATAATTTGCCAAAATCTCCTGAGAGCAAAATGGACCATATGCAATGCAGTTCTAACGATGCTGCCGTTGATACCGTGGACACAATACAGACATCCAGAAATTCCACGCATCTCAATGGAACACAATTAGAACCTTGAACAACAGAAGCAAACAAACAAAAGGGATTGAAATCTGCCGATCACAACCAGCATACACATCAGGGCTGTCATAAGAGCCTTAATCCTTGGCATCTATTACAGCTGCATTTATTCAATGTAATGGGTCAAAATATTTCACTACTATGGATGATAACACAAATGCCACGGCTGCTTGAAAACTTTATTAAAGCCCTGGCCCTTGTGCACTTAAATGATTGGAAGTAACAAGAAAAAACTTCAAGTTGTCGTTTTAACAGTTTTGGAGTATTTTAAAAGGGTAAAATGATCAGATAAAGATTTGTACTAAATTTAGATTACCCTCTCTGAATATTTTTTTCTCTAGGGATATTAGAAACCTTAATACCGAGAAACTTCTGCAGAGTCACATGGAACTATACACAGACTCGCATAACAGTGAAATTACTCAGGTAGTATAGAGTGTCGTAAACCAAAACCAAAATATGTACGTAATTTGGCCTTGAATCACCAAGGACAGAGACAATCCAGTGATCTCAAAATAATTATACTGTTAAACAATGTATGCACCAGTCACGATTTGTTTTGGTTTAAAAAGTGGCGCAAGATTTTTAAACCAATCACTGAGCATAGTAATGTATAACCAAAGCAATTCGCTATTGCCATATTTGCATGAAACTGGCAGGCAAGAAATAATCTTGAGAAAAGTAATGACAGTTTTAATATTAGACATGTTGTTTTGAAGAACGGGTACAACCTCCATGGTCAGTACAAGTTGCAGAACATGCTAGTGGGTGTGAAATAAATACAGAGTGAAATAATAAGCTAATTACAATTATGTTCAGTACAGTGAATGATCACATGTCCATAAATAATTTTATATGTCCAGCTTAGATGGTAACAATTTTAGATGGATTATAATAATTTTTTTGTTACAGTACTGCAGTTGGAAAGATACAATTTGTATTTTAAAACTCTTTCATTTTTTATTTTCCTGCACTAGATTCAATTCAGTCCTGTTCAGACACATCAAATGGCATCTGGCTCTACTGTATGTACTGAACATTTAGTGATTAAAAACTCATTAAGGTTATACCATACCTTCAGGGGTGTCCTTCAGAAAAAATTCCTGCTTACATTGTTTTCAAGGAAAATGCCGCAAACTATATATAAATGGAATTGTTTTGAATTGCAGAATTCGAATATCTGCTATGCTGTTTGTCCGTTTTGTGAAAAGAAAGATGCCAGTAAACAGAAAACAACAGACTGTCGTTCCTCCAAATTAATTGGGTATCAAAGGCAAACGCTGTTGTTAAAGCACTACACCGTGTTAGTCAGCAAGCAACAATCTCTCAAAGTGTGTAAGAGATTTCCTGTATTCCGATTAATTATCTTTTTTTAAATTCGTAAAGTTACAGCATCAAAATTCTACATACCCTATTAATTCATTTTAAGGAGATGGCATTCTCGCCAAAAACAAAAGCAAGTTTTTGCCCTTCAAAGATTTGTAAACAAGTCTCTCCTTTACCGAGATATCCGTCAACAGAATGTGCCGCCAGCCAATCAGATGGCATTCACAGCTAGTGAAATAATATGTGCAAAATAAAGCGTTAATCGAACAACAATAGTGCGGTCCTTGTATTAAGAGATCCCAGGGGAGCCGACGCACTATGGAGATTATGACACCTTACAGTTTTATTAACTTTTATTAAAAAACTTTTTTTTCTAAATAACTCGTGCAGGTTTCAAGATTTTAATTTTATTGTTTGGGAAATATTAGATTCTATAGCAAGCTTCCTTTTAGTGTTAAAAAAATTTTTTCACCAAAAGTGGCCCTCTGAAGGTATTGTGTAACCTTAAGAACAGTTAAGAACAGTTCTGAGGGAAACACTTAATAATATTTTTCCCTAGAATCTCCACATTTCCTGAGGCAGAACCCAGGGAAACAAAAATTAATTGTTTTTGGAGGGACCAGTCATTCTAGCACAACGAAGACCCATTTATTTGCAATGAGCCATACAACGACGGGTGTTGGTCGACATTCATGGGCAACAGTGCACTGACTTATCCGGGGGAAAAGATGACAGTTTCACACAGAGCTTACCAAATTGATAAGTCACCTAGTCGACTTGCTCTTTAATAAAGCTGTCTTTTATCTCTAAATTCTCCAAAATTTTGCATAACAGTCCCGAAACAATAATTTGCACTTGATTGCCAGGCCAAGAAATTGCAAATTTTAAGGTTTAAGCTTTTGGTAATTTTGTTTATTGTGAAACTTTTAATTTGCAGGATGGCTTGATTTGTTTGTTTGATGTATCTAAAGGAAGTGAAGATGAAGCTCTGGACTCGGTGCTGAACACAGGCTCCTCTGTGGTAAGTGCCTAGTTTGGTATGCTTTTATTTCCAACCAATCAATAGGTCCCCCTTCTGCCCCTTTCGTAGCAGCTTCCAACATCGCGTATCCTTGCAGCTGGGCAATATTGGATTATTTTTTCACCTGACTTTCCCACTTCCTGTCATCATAAAACGCTTCCACTCTGTTCCTGGTTACGTTAATTATTTTTGGTTAATAAGACTTATCAAAATAAGTTTAGCCAGCACAAAATTAATTATTTGCTGATCAATGTATGTCCCTTCCCTGTAGAATCAGATTGGTTATTTTGGAGCAAAGTCCGCGGACCTTTATTGCCTCACATATATAGAGACTTTGCAGCTGTGGGACACAGTTGAGGTGAGATTCTTATTAAAATGCTTGAACATGCGACACCGCATCCCCACTACAACTGTAACAAGATCACTAGACCTAATCTTTGTGGTTCTAAAGATTTAGAATGATGTGGCATCACAAAATGCCATATATTGAAAAGGTTTGTCTAAATTTCCGAGTTATATGAATTTATTTTTAATTTACATTGTTTTCGTTTTCTTTTTTTGACCAGGGAAAAATTACTGCTGACTTTATCAACCCCAGAGAAGAAAATGGGGTGAGTTATGTTGATGGGTAACTTGCTACAATAAAGAGTGAAAAACAACATCAAAGGACTGGATAATGTTAAATTGCCAAAATTGAGAAGAGTTTTCATTTATCGTTGGCAAGCATAGAAATAAAATAAAATAGCATGACTGTACACTATAAAGTGGAATCTGGATTTGTTGAACCTCTCGAAAACTCAAACAAATGTTGTTTCGATTGCACCACCCTCCCCACTTGAAACTGTGCAGTTTTACCTCTGATTCAAGAAATCGTTATTTCACAGTATTGAGGTCTCCCGACAGAAACCTTAATCAGTGACCAGGGTCATAGCGAGATTTATGGTATAGACAAGGCAAGATCTGCGATCGCCAAAGATTCCAAAAGAAAAACTGCAAGCTCTGAAAGTTTATTTTTAGCATTTCCACGAGGTATTCTTCAGAAAATCGGTCTCCTTCAACTATTTTCCCAACGAAATGTATTTTGATTTTATGTTAAAATTTACGAGGCAAGTGTCTCATCTTGCCTGTTGCTTGCTGCGGCCCTGTTGACCTTCTGTTCTAACTTTGGAACTCTACCACTGTTAACCTTTTATTGGCAATCTCTACAGATCCAGTGGCAGATCCAGACTTCTTTTTGGGGGAGGGGGGTTTCTGGCCCTTCGGGCCTTAAATTAAGGTGGGGGCTCGAAAAATTTTCTGGCCCTTCGGGGCTTACAATTTTCGCCAATAAGCGTTACATGTGGCATCCAAGATTTTCAGTATTATATTTTACGCGGAACGTGTCGAAATGAAATAGACCACGGAAACTTGATAAAGGAATTAAATTCATTTAAAGTACTCCCAGAAACAAAACTTACAGCAATGCATACATACATACCTACATAGACGTCACGTGTCGTAGGATTTATCTAAAATAGCTAATTGGGGGCACTACAACTATAAAATTTAAACTACTAATATTATATAAAATACATAGATAGGTAGTATAAAAAAATGAAAATGTTTTATAAGTCTAATTAGTGTTGAGCAAGCATAGCAGCTACATCTCCCGTCCAACAAATCTGTAGTGTTTGGTTAATTTTGCTTCACCATACAATTTCCATAATTGCGATGGCATCGAAAATGGCGGAGGCTGACTAGGGCTCTTTAAGGCGCATGCATTCTGAGTTTTGATGTTTAGTTTTTACTGATTGTAGAGTAAAGACAAGCTTGATTACTTCATAAACTGCATGTACCACCCAGTCAAAGATGAACTGTACTTCCTTGGCGGAACAAGCAGGTAAGTCTATTTTGTTTAATCGTTGTTTGTAGCTCTAGATTGATCGTTTTTTAGTCAGATTACTAGCCTGTGAACTGGTCTTTGTCTTCAAGGGATTTGGCTTACTGTTAGAAAAGTCAAACGGTTTTCAAAGGGAGGTAAATGATGCGATTGTTGTACATGCAAAGAAATGGTGATCCAATTGGTCACAGATGTGTCTTCCATTTCGTTAAGCTTTATATTATTATAGTGAGTAGTGTTCGATTAATCTTTAAAAACAAACACGTTCTCGCATAACTTTTGTGTTTCCTTAGCTCTGTAACCAGTTTATTATTCCTTAACCAATCAGAGCCTACATCTTTTGCCAACCAATTAGATTTAAAGCCAAAACCAGTTCTGACTTGTCCAGGTCAGTTTCCTGCGCTTTTCACTAGCTAATTATGATTGATTGTTAGGAATTTTGGGATACAGGTGTGTTTATTCTGGTTAATTATAATTTTGAACAGCAATACGAAACCGTTGTTGTTGCCGCTGTAAATTAACATGGGCGAAAGTATTGATGGTCGAGTGGTTGCTGAATGGTGGCGATTTTGATTTACACTTCAGGTCCCCACTGTGCAAAGAGTAGGTAATGCTATCCACCAGACTAATTACTATCCAATAAAAAAGTGTGTTAGGTTTAAGCAGTGGGGTTTTCTATTGAGTGTCCAAAGTAATAGTTAAGACCAATTCCAATATATTAAAATTCTAACTTGGTGCCGAGGTTTAGGGGAATAAAACAAACAAAATTATTTATTCATCCCTAAGCCTCGATGCAAAATCTTTTGTTTCATTCCCCCATTCCTCGGCGACATGTTTGAATATTAATATATTGGTATTGGTCTATTAGGTTTTGCATTACTTCGCTCAGTGATTGGTTAAAAAATCTCGCGCCACTTTTCTAACCAACCAGAAGTAAGACCAAAACCAATGGTGATCGCGCGTGGATGTTTTCCCGCGCTTTGTGTCGCCTACGTGTAATTACTTCGAGTTTTGATTGGATCACTGGATTGTCGCCGACCTTTGTGCTTGGCCAAAACAAGTATTTACTTTGGTTTTGGGACACTTGCTCTAACACTTCTCAACTGGATCAGATAGCAATTTGGTGGATAGTGTTTTCTATCCTTTGAAGAACCCGGTCGAGAATTCAAATGTTGAACAAAATTTGGGGAAAGTATCTGGATTGTTTAAGACAAGTCGTCCACGGTTTTGCTTTTTATTTCTGTTAGTGGTCGACTTCACCTGTGCCATGTCAAAGATTCAAAGCTGGAAACAGTTTGTCCTTTGATGGGCGGTCACTCAGCTACTGTCAGGTGTCTCGAGTGGGATTATAAAGTGAGTGTCTATGGATGGGGAACTCCCACACATTAGCTATAAATTATAGGCTCTTAGCTCGCTATCGCGTACACCTGCCATATTTGTGTTCCATGGTAGATGAACTCTTATGTAATGGCCTGTAAACAAATCAAAACTCAGGAATTGCAATATAGTATTTATTACCGTGGCTAGTTTTTTTTAATAATATCCGTTATACTGGGGACTTGGATTTGGTACACTGGATTTGATCTAACAGTCAAATACCCGCTGTGTGATATGAGAGGGAACAGATTAACAGATCAAGGCTGACGTGGGGTGTGGCTTTTAAAGTTCAAGCCCTGTGAGGTACTTGGATTTAAAGTGACCGGGAGGTGCGAAAGATTTTCAAAGTTTAATTGGCGATTGTGCTATTTTAGCGTTTTAAATTTTCCCTTGTGCTTTGGGGGTAGTGAATATTCTGGCAGGCATTTGACGCAAAATAAATTAATATACACATTAGTAGTATTTTAAATAACTTCGCCTGTTGATTTCTTTTTTCGAATATGAAAAGCGGCATGCTACTTTTTCAGGTCTTCATTCACACCCACCCGTCCCTTCAAATCGCAGTACCTCCTGGGTACCGGTACTGGACAGTGTTCTTATAAAAGGATAAATCATTACTAAAGTGGATAACGTAGCTCGCTTTGCCAACACTTCTCATTGGAGAGTGATTTATCTGCCCTGGTCTGGTCTAAAATACGGTGTACTTTAGCCACCGCGAGCTGAGGGTTGATCGTACCGTCAAATATAAAATTAAATCTTAGTGATCAAGTGGCTTTTTTATAGTCTTGAATCACCTCTGAAAGTCATTTATCATTTAATACATAAAACCAGAATGGACTCAACCATACTGTAATTAGTCCTAAAAGTCTTCTAGGTAGAGTATTTTTGACTATTTACTCAGGAAAATGTCACTCTTGTTCTTAGTCAAATATCACAACAATTTACCCGTAATGGTATGATGCCTTGACCCGTGTGAGGGGTACGAGTAAATCAACATGTCGAATAAAACGTGTTTTCTTCTGAAAACACAGACTTCATGGGTAATTGTGAAGAAGAGCTCCCTAAATAACATGTTGGTCGACTATTGGGCGACTGTCGGCCGACTATCGGCCGTTTGTTGGCCGACTGTTGGCCGACTATCGGCCGTCTGTTGGCCGACTATCGGCCGTTTGTTGGCCGACTTTCGGCCGTTTGTTGGCCGACTATCGGCCGTCTGTTGGCCGACTATCGGCCGTTTGTTGGCCGACTATCGGCCGTTTGTTGGCCGACTGTTGGCCGACTATCGGCCGACTGTTGGCCAATAATCGGCCGACAAACGACCAACAGACCGACTTCATGTTCTTTGTCATTATTTTTCTGCTTTGTGAGTTTTCGAAAATCGTTCCAAATTGTTTACTAAAAAATGAACGTGGTTAGCAACAAGTACGCAAATATTCGTTGTATCGAGTTTCCAGTGCATTTTGTTTTCCTTGTGTGAACTCTTTGTATTGTATGTAATTTCAGTCCGAAACTTTACTGACGGGAGGCGAGGACTCAATAATTTCATGTTGGAAATCTGCAAAGCCTCAAGCAAGTGTTACTGGCAAGGTGAGTGAATAATTTTAATGTCTGTTTTTGTGTTTCGGGAGAAAAAAACTTCTCAAAATTGGGTAAGTCGTATCCGATATACTCGCTGAAGTCTGTGCTTAATTCCTTTACTCGGACAAAAAATGTTCTTGCAGAATTGCTAGCAAGATATCAAATTAAAATTTAGCAGGGAGAGCAAACCACAATAGCTGGTTTCCTACTATTTCAGGGCGTGGCTTGAGAATTTTAAAAAAAATAGGCAATTTTATTTCAATTTTCAATCCATTTCCATCCTCGCCATCTGTAACAGTAGACGTCAGCAAATGGTTTCATTTCACTAATATAGTCTTTGGTAACAAAGCTAAACTATTATCTTTTGTTTTTCTTTGATCGAAGACAAGTTTTAGGCTTTTTTAAGTGTTGCTAAAACGGCATGACAATCCCGGGGGGGGTACTCCCCTATAAAAATGACGGGGGTGCTCGTCGTATCTTTTAGGGGGTAAAATTTGTGAATTGGTACCGCTTAGGGTGCAAAAAATCTAAAATGACCGCCGCTTAAGATGTTGTGGTACCTTTTAGGGGCCTTCCGTATAGGCCCGCATTTGTTTTACAAAAGAAAAATAAGAAAAATAATTTCTAATTAATGTTCTTAAAAAGCGTGTTTATCACTATAAAAATTGCCAGATCCAGTTAATTTATTACTTCAGAAATGGTACCTTTTAGGGGTAAAAATTACTCTGAGCCACGCCCACAAAATGAGATTCTGGTACCTTTTAGGGGTGTTTTCGAAAATTTCCGACGAGCACCCCCGTCATTTTCATACGGGAGTACCCCCCCCGGGATGACAATGTCAATCCATGTTCGGGACAAATGAGCCCGCGCTCCTCAATAGATCTTTGAATGAAGTATGTTTTATCTGTAAAGCAAACTTTCAGAAACAAGTTCAGAACAATAGTCAGCCGTAAACTAAAAGAAAGATGGAAATAGTGAATGGTCGGTGGGAGGTGTGATTTTCTCGATGTCCAGCTGCGTAGCTGGCGGGATCCGTGGTGGAGTGCTTTTGTTTTTGCGGGAAGACTGTTGTTTTGAGAAGCGACAGAAGCCGTGAGGGCATTGGTGAGGAATAGAGTTGACGGCTTCGCCCCTCGCATCGCGGGCTTCACACGAAAATGCTGAGTCGCTCGAGTCCGCAAATCCTGCCGGCTACGCAGGCTGCATAACGTCACGAGCGTGGAACAAAGAAAAAAAAATCTGCTTTTGGAAAGTCGAACCACCTTGACCTCCTTGACACCGGGCAGTTGCTCTGTCCACTCAGCCACGGAGAAGTCTTGTGAGCAAGTTCATTTACTGCACTCGCCTGTGTCATAGTTTGCTACGCGTGCGCTACCGGCATGTTAGGACACGATGTTCTATTTTTCGAAATGTCTCGTTGCCTGTACAGTCACATGCAGCTTAAGGGAATTTTATTTTGTTGACCGACTGACTGACTACAGACTGTCGCTTTCCCTCCGCCTTGAAGCCAAGTTCACTAAGACACTGAATGCAATCCGCTTCAATATTGGCCATGCTAAGCCAGCATCACTCCCTCTTGGTTCTTTTCGTGGTTTAACAGCCGAGGATTACAAGCTCCGTTCCTATTTAAAGGGTGTTTTCCTTTCAGTTTCTCGAGGGTTGTCTTACTTATTAGCCAGATTATATTGACGTGTACAAGCTTTTTTTCCTCATTAGCACGTCAGTTAGAAAGTAAATAAACCAATTTTGAAATCAATTGTAGACGGAAGGCTGTGTGATTAGGAAGTTCTTATGCGAACAGAGGGGTGAAAAGGTGGATTTTATACAGTAATCGTGCAAAGAACGTCCGTCGATAGATTTAGAAAGACGGGAGATATTTTGTAACTGTGCATGGCCTCAGTTTAATTAGTACTCTCTGTGGGATGACACTTATTAAAAAGTCGTTCGCTTAAACTGCATATGAAGCGAAGTTTTTTGATACATATTTCTAAAATTTAACACGTTAAAGGAAAAATCTGAAAGTTTGCGACCAGAGTGGCCAGGTTATATCCGGTTTACTCGAGCCACCCGGCCGGGGTATGCTAAATTTCACACCGTCTTCCTCTGCTGGTCGGTCGTTCCCGAGAAATTCGTCGTCTTTTATCTGGACTGTGCGGTCAGAGGAAGGCATCTGAAATTCAGGGACCTACTCGCGATCTTCTCGTATTCATCTCGCGCGAGTAGAGCGTGTCCGAAAGGCTGAAAGGTAAACGTTCTTCCACTACCATCCTCGCGCGTCACGCTCAATCATACTCGCGCGATTAACACGAATCAGGCGCGCCCTTGTGCCAAATTTAAACCTTTGCCTCCGGAAACTTAGGACCGACAGCAATTTATATATCAATTTAAATTGGTAATGCTTCAAATCCTCCTAAATATTTCGTGACCTGCAACTACATATCTATTAAAATTAATCTTGTAATTTCCTGTATACCTATCATATATTTTCAATCTTGGCCTTATTTTTTTTAGTTATGCTTCCTGTGCGATCCCTTATGTCCGGCATTCCATTAAATTCCACTATCAATATGCTATAATATGACTAAATTCCAATTATTAGATAGCTTTCAAAACTTTTAATTTAGCTTAACAAGTGGAATGGATTCCATTAAAATATCTGACCCTGCAAATCGGTTCGAAAATCCGTTCGGAGCGTTTCTAAATTTGCGACGAGCCATCTCGGCGCTTGCCCTAGAAAGCTATTGAAAGGGGCAATATTAAGGCGCTATTTTTAAATTTTCAGGTATTATAAAAATTTAAAGCTGATATCTGGATAGTTTCGAAATAACAACTGGCGATGTTGAAATCTGCGGTTTGAAGGGCCAAAACGCCAGTTCAGCAATATAGTGCACCCATGCTTTAATTCCTTGAAAATTTTTCTCAGCAATTTCTTGTTAAGCGACGTCTGAAGAGTTAAAAATTTGGACAAATGAATTCTTTCTGCTTAGCTCTACAATTTTGATTTTTTTGTTGATTTTACGTAGTTGAGGACGGTCCAAGCAGACGTAATCTTCTCGCAGTGGCCAATGTGTTTTTAGTGTCGTGTACACTTTTCCTCAGGAGTAAGAAGGCAGCAAACCGGCTGTTTGTGTAAATTAAAGGAGTTCTGACCCGGATGACTCGCCTTTTTCCCTTCCACTCCCAGCTGTAAAGCATAGGTGATATACGTCCATGGAAGCTGCCCGCCATCGCGTTCTGTTTTGGGTTAGCTTCTCGATTTGCCTCCAGGAGTAGCCTGCTACCTCCAGGAGTAGCCTGCTACCTCCAGGAGCAGCGTGCTACCTCCAGGAGTAGCCTGCTACCTCCAGGAGCAGCGTGCTACCTCCAGGAGTAGCCTGCCTCTTAAAGGGCAACTGTCATGATATATTTGCCTAAAACTGTTATAAATTCACGAAATGGTCCCTAAATTTATGTCATAAGAACTTATTTAGCTCTAAATAAATAAAAAGCAATTTCTTGACGATTTTCGAGCCAAACTTGAACCTTTGAAAAACTGACATCCTGACGCTTTTTCAAACATCCATACAATCCGTTTCCATCCTCGCCATCGTTAGCCATCCTCGCCTCCTAATGGGTTCTAATCATTTGTCGAGTACTACTCTACAAAATAAAACCGTTATTGTTCAGCTTCCAAGGATCGATGTATGTTTTTGAGATCTTCAAAATCCCCTAAAAACGGTGACAGTGTCCCTAAAGGCTCAATCTTTCTCACTCGAAGTGAATTCCCAGTTTATTGTTGCGTCTTTTGTTTTCTTTCTACCTTGGTAGACCATGATTTTTGAGGGTTTCTTTTGATTTGAAGTCTTTGTTAGATCTTCCAACCCACCAGCAAAGATGATTTCATTTTAATACGCACGGGGACCAAGCCCCTTGACGCAAAATAGTAATGTGAGTTCTCATTAAGACTCTGATTACATGAGCCGGGCTGGCCCGGTTTGCCGGGATGGGTTTCTTTGTCGGCTAACCGGGCTGGCCTGGTTGTCATGTAATCGCGATGTTGATTTTTGTTGCGTTTAACAGAGGTACCGAGATCTCGGTAAACTGAAACAAGCCCGGCTAACCGGGCCAGCCCGGTCCATGTAATCAGGCCCTAACTTGCCACTTTGCAGGCATATCCTCTATCCGTTAACGTGGGCAGCTGCTAATTCAACACAACGCTGCGAAAAATTGCAGCGACACCATGTGACAGTCAATCACCAGTTACGACAAGTTGAAATTCGCGCTACTTCGAGTAAACAGTCTAAACATATTTTTTTTTATTGCGGCACAGAAATATACAATGTGATATTCATATTACTTACAACACGCTACTTACACTAACTTACAATGCAATTCTTATACTACTTATAATGCGGCACTTACAATGCAATGCTTCTATACAATAGGCACCATTCTACAAGTTGTTTTTGCGTATTTCACACCTGTTTAGGATTATTAACATATGTGTCTCGGCACAATCCCTGGAAGAGTAGTTGGCTGCCTGTATCAGCTTAGCAATCGATGTCCTTGCCGCTTTGTACCCCGGTCTTGCCTGAATGATTTACTTCTTCGGTTTTACTGAAACTTGTTCACGGTTTGTGTTAGTAATTCTCTTTTTCTGTTGTTAAATTTCTCAACCTTATATGCGTATATAATATATCAACTTTAATTTGTAACGTATAACTTAATAAATTCCTACTTCTCTTATTCAACAAAGCTTAATTTTGTTCAGTGCACGAATGTGATCAGCTTCCACTGATGCGTGTGGGTGCGTGCCTAATTTTATCTACGGTAAATTTTACTGCCTTCGCGTGCAAAATAAGAATCTGAGAAGGTATGCATGACTCGCGCGCGCACGTTTTCCCGCGCTTTGTGTCGGCTACGTGTAATTACTTCGAATTTTGATTGGTTCATTGGATTGTCTCCGTCCTTTGTGGTTGACAAAAGTTAGCTGACAAAAGTTTTACTAACCGCTGTTCTAAAACGAGCCCGCGCTCCACACCCCAAAAAGACGCTTGTCGCAGAGGAACAAAAAGCGGGGGTGGGGGCAATCGATGTAAGGCTACACCTCGAGATGAATAAATCATGTGATTTTCCGCCGCATTTTATCAACCTTAACCTTGGGTTTTATGAGAATGCCGGCTTAGTCCAAGGTCGAGCTGAAACAGTCATAAAGCATAATAACATTAGTGCTAATTACACATACTTTACATACGTTCCTTATTTATACTGGTCAAATTCCCCTGGCTATTTAACCTCGTCAAACTGGACGACAGCGTTGTCGTGTTGTTGTATAAATGTTTGGCCGGAAGGAAATAACGTCTTATAAACGGTAAGTTACAAATTGATCTTGTCTTTGTTTCCCCTCGGCAGGCTGTGTCGGGAGCCGTGGATAAGCTTAAAGTCCATGGTGCAAAGCCTTATGAGAAACCAAGCAACGACCGGAACGAAAAATAACTGTGTGCACCTGTTGACAGCGCCACGGAAACTGCCACAAGAGACACCCGCGAAGAATAGTGCCTCGAGGAGGAAACGCCAAACGATGAAAGAAAGCTGCGGGCACTTAAGTTGCTTGCTAAGCTTGTTAAGGTTTGCTCGTGGATTTGACGCTAGAAACGTTGCGCTGCAGTGTTATTTTAAAATGGCCCAGTACGTGAGGAAGGAGTGCTTCCGCGTGCGTGTTGTGGCGGGAAACTGGTGACGTTCGATGTGTACATGCCAAAGGTTATTTACGTCAGGCTTATAGGGCGCCAGAAGATGCAGGGATGCTACAAATAAAATGTGGACCACCCAAAAGCTGTCCTGCCCGCAGGCAGTGTTGAGACTCACAAGAAAAGACTCTTTTTACCATGTCAGTTTAGTTAGTAATCAAAATATCTCTCTCTTCTTGGCTGATCGACGAATGGCCAGAAATATAAGGCGTTACGTACGGAGAATTAGGTGACACATCAGTTCTTGGTCACGACCCACCATATTACTGATGTAAGCAGTGTTCTCTTCTCTACTGCAGTGACCCATCTTGTTAAATGAGAAGTTTCAAAACTACTTTCGTTGCCATTTTGCCACCCACACTGAGTTTCTCGAAACAAAACAAATTATGCTTGGTCTCAGCAAGAGAAAATACCATATTGGGCGGGCAGCTAAACTGAGTTGGTGCAAATTTCCTCTTGTGGTTGATAAGCGCTACAAGCCCTTAGAATTGAGATGGGTCTTCCCTGAGATCATTTTCGCGAAATACTTCACTGATATTTGTTCATGTAACTGAGAGATAAAATCCAGCCGCCGCGTCAAACATCTACGTACGGTGTTTTCTTTTATATATAATTTTCAACAGTAGTGTCGGAAAGTAATGTACATAACAAAGTTTAATTTGCACCTAATTTTATCGCATGGTGGTTTGCTGCTGTGCAAAAGTGTTTTATATCGGCCCCGATGGGGCCATCGTCCGCACTTTTATTTTTTATCAAGAACATTGTTTACACAGAGCATGCCTGCGCCGATGTAACAAGGGCTTCTTCATTTAGAGTTAGCTCTCGTTGTCGCGTTTTTACCCGCCAAAATGTCATTGTTTCTTACTGCTCGCAGGTTCTTGTCTTAGGTTAGTCTCGGATTGCTCTGTCGAATAAACCGCAGTGATAAAGCTTCCTTGTGTGTTAGTTTAATAAGTGAAGTTCAGATAAGGAAAGTTTCATTTGAACTCAACCTTTCTTGCATTCAATGTAATGAGTGAGAAAATGTTTAACATTACCAGCATCGGAAAGCGTTGTTCTTTAGCGCTTTTTTTTCGTCGAAACCAAAGAATATTTTATACAGTTCGGCATTTGAGTGTAAATAACTATTTGCTATGTTTTCAGCCAACCAGGAGCTAAACCAAAATGCGCTTGCAGTACAGTTGTGATTCGTTCATGGCGTGATCTTGAGTCTGTTGTAATTGACGTGATAACATTGGTTTCTGTTTTCATCATCTGATCGCATAAGAAGGCTCTGCCCAGTAGAAATTTGTCAATATTAAACATGGGGACTTGTCTGCCTCGTGCCCAGGCGTCTCAAGTCACGGACAAGGAGCTTGGGAAGGTTTCTTGTAAACGCAAAGTACCAGGTCGTTGCACGAAAGAACTGGAGGCTGCGCCTATGCCCGTATAGAGCGTTTTCGCGTGACGTCATCAAATTATAAAATCCAAAACCAAAGAGCAACCAGACATTTTATACTCATCAGGCATAAGAGGTGCTAAATTTATATATGTGTACAAGTTTTCAGCTCAACAGCGTCCTTCGTTTGGAGACCAGCGCAATTTGAATTTCAGTGTTATGGCGGTGTGTGACTTACAGTTACGATCGTGTATGACGAAAAACACATACTTATCTCGCGAGATTTAGCCATTTTAGAAGTTTTTAAGTATTAGGAAAAGTGTTTATATGAACATTTGTTTATTCAAAACAGGTAACCAGTCGCCTAGATAACCAAAGTAAACTCCAGATGTTTACACTATTCCGGCCGCCAAGTTGGTTTTCCACCGAGGTACGCCAATATGGCGGCTCCATGCTGAGCTCTGTAAATTGGTGCGAAACATTTCGACGAATATCTGAAGTTTGGAATAACGCACACGCCTGAAACTTGGAGAAGTGTTTTCTTTATTCATATTCTATAACATCGTAGTTTCTTGACTCTGTCCACTGAATGGTTTTCGATTTACTTTTTTTGGTCACGTGAGTGAAAACGCTCTTTTCTTCCTCGAAATAATAGGAAACCAGTGAACAGAACAATCAAGGGAAAGCAAAAAACCTTCAAAAGCATATTTAAATTTTAAAGGATTATTCGTCCCTAACCAGCTGGCTACAATGTTTACAGATTTTCTTTGGAAATAGGCAGTCTCCTAGCGCGGTACGGCACAATCATGTCAACCGATATGCGAAGTTGGAAGAACAGCGGGGGTTGCCCGGGGGGGATGGTTACAGGTAGAAGTGTCCACGCATAAATAGGCATACCAGCCGGGAAGGAGGGGGGGCGTGCAGCCCCTCCCCCCGAATTTCGAAAAATTTCGACATTTTTCGGGCTCACGATTCGGGCAAAAACAGTTTCATTTTCTTGGGCGGTTGTATACTTTTAATGCCAATTCATTCGGGAAGTGTGTATTTTTTTCGGGCAGGGAGGTTACAGCCCCCCCCCCCCCAAAGCCCGAAAGTGCCCGTACGCCTATGCTCCTAGTTCTTCGACGCACTCTTGCGAAACCTTACGCATTTTAACGACGTAACAGTTATATTTTTATTTTTACTCAGCTTGTCTCAGATTTTTCTCAGCCGAAAGGATCAGTCAGCTTACAGCGAGGACACTCGAACCATGAACATTTCACTTTTTTGCACATTTTTTTTATTATCCTCATCCAGACCAAGGGCATTGTTCCTGTTGTTTGTTTCACTGTTTTCACGCAGGGTATCGAGCCATTCATGCGAGACCTTAAGGGGGCTGTTACATCGCCCTGCTAAGCATGCATCAATGAAACACTAATCCTTTTTGTTTATAAGAGGAGCGCTCATTGGATAATCATTAAAAATGTAAATAAAATTCACGTGTTTATGGTACAAGTGTCCAAACTGTAATTCAGTTTTTTGTTAGAGTTCTTACACTGACCCAGATCTTGACCACGTGCACAGACTCGCTCAAAGTCCAACAAGGTGATAAAATTAGATTACCGGAAAATGCAAAGAAACAAAAAATTGGGATCAAAATTACTTTATGATTACCAACAATGACTGGCTGCCAAAACCAGCTTCATTCTATCATACCGACCGCCAAATGTTTCCGACCAGCTCTACCAACCCGCCGCGGTTTTTCATTGTTACTACCATGTTTTAAAAACCACAAGTACTAACCAGCACCGAAAGGATGTCCCTGGCAAGAAATGGGTCGCCAACAACTTTTTTCCATCGCCACCCACACCTAGCAAATGCCACCAAGAAAGGGAACGTTATAGAAACAACTGATGTATTTAAGTCGAGAAGAAAACTGAGAACTTAAAGTAAGAAAATTAGATAAAACGTATAAAGGACCGTGGAAAGTTAGGGAGGACAGTGTCATACGATAATATAATCTCGTTCTCTCTCTGGGGTTCTCAATATTGACTGGTTGCCAAAACCAGTTCCATACACGTTCACATCCGAAGCCTCCCTGGCTGCCAAGTTCTGTGAATTGTGGCGCCTGTAACTTTATAGCGGAATTCACTCGCAATTATTGACTGCAAAGGCCAACGTATTTCCTTTGCACGGCCATCGAGGCTACAAGAAATAGACTACTTGTAAAAGAAACGGAATCCTGCCCTGTTTTCCACACGGAGACAAGGGACTGATAATGGTGATCGTAACTGAGCAGAATGGCTGATAACTCTCGGTTGTTGTGGGGCATCAAACTAGCTTACTTGCATGCACTGAATACATCAAAGTGACAGATAAGAAAGATATATGGAGAAAACAAAAATAGAACTGGAGCAAGAGAAAGACAAAACACTGTAAGTGCAAACGTGTCTCCATGAAAAAAAAAAAGAACTTTGAATTGCTTGGAATAAAAAAGTTTAGCCACTTGAAGCCTTTTATTGTCTTATGTTCCCATGGCATGCAGTTCCCAACCCTCAGTTATTTCAATCAACCTTTTTTTTACAGTGAGCAAAATTAATACAATCAGCACAGAAAAAGATTAGCCGACATTTTAGAACGCATATTTTTTCTGTTGGGCGAGGAAGTGTGGCGGTACTGTTTAATTAATAAGTAAACACACTGTGATCTGAGAACGATGCTACTGATTTAATAGCTTCTCTTTTACATGCTTCCTAGGAAGGGCTTAAAGCTGGCAAGTAAAACATAACAAAAAGGTAATAGTCGAATGTGATTGGTCCAAAACCACATACGAACTCTTCAGCAAGATGAGAGGCGAGATCTGTAACACCTAACATGGAATACCAGCACGTACGTACCAAAAAAAACCTGAGAGGGTGGCGAAATAAGTCTTGGCATGGACTGGTAAAATTGACGCAATGGAATCTTCTGATGAACAGAAGCCGAAAACGCGCTGGGACTTCATTTTCAAGTGTTACGTAAGTGTGCATTCCCTCGCGCATCAGTGTGGGAAAACGCCCGGGGAAAATGCGCCACTTTTGCCGGCTGCTTTTTCGCTTCTCGCCTGATGGCATAGGGTATATGGGAAGTTAGCTCTACTGCTTTTTCATACTATTTTTTTCGAAAGCGTCGACTCTTCTATATCCAAGGTGTGTCGCTTGGGAGACAAAAGACTACAAATGTGTTTGGGTTAATTAGAAGAAAACAAAACATTTAAAAAACAGAGGGTTACATCTTGTTCGACCGCCTGATTGAAGGTTCAGATCAAAGTACAGTTTGCTGTGTTTTTAAAACCCTAATATTTGGTGTCACGTTTTATGTAATAATTCCTCTTTTGCCGGTGAATGTGGACGGGCCTATACCAAGGAAGGAATGAATATCAGATTGCAAAATATTAGTATAAGTACTTTCCTGTTTGTCCTAAGTTGTTTCTTCGTTGCAGAACTGAAATGAAGATATCTGTAACTTTCCTGGAAACGAGGATGATTTTTTTAAAATTTATAATGTTTTGCTGCGGAAGTACTTGTACCGTACTGATCTGTGCTAACATATTAGATATCAAAACAGTTCAGTGTTAATTCTCCGTGAGAAAGCATTTTTCAGGTCTTGAAATTACACTTGCGGACCGAATTTTTTTCTCGATTTGTATTCGTTGATCCTGGAGCGTTTCCACAATTGAAAGCAGAATATTGGAAGAATTTCTGAGTTATCTGTTTTCTCGTACCAATGTTTTCTCACCGGATGTGTTCTGTCGCATATCACCAGATAAAACACCGTGATATCCGATTAGAAATGTGGACCACCCCTTTATGACCTTTTTTCACGTTCTCCAGGCACTACTGTGAAACTAACGGCGACCTGAACGATTACTTTAGCAGAAGAATTTCAGCCCGAAACAAGCCAGCTCGATTTCACAATCCTACAACATGTTCGTCCGCTGCACGAAGAGATACTGTAAATAGAAAAGAGCGGTTTTTCTCTTTCCGTGCCGGAAGCCTTATTTTGAAAGCTTGAAACCGATAGCCAACTAACATCTAACCTTTTATGTATTTAAATTAATAGCTTCCTGTGACATTTGAATTTTTTACGTTAAATTGTCTTAAAACAGCATTCAGAGAATCCAGCGGCATGAAAAGCTAGTTCAAGGACTCGGCGTTTTATCTGTGATTGATCCATAACTGTATTTGCGCGACCCCTCGTGTGGGAACTCGCGATTTTGTTTTGGACATGTAAGGAGTATGAGAGGTCGTCAAAACTGACGAAACTCATCATCTCACACCACTAGCTTTGTTTTGGCGGAAGCTCCGCGTGGGAATCATAAACTAAACTTGTAAACAGCAGTCAAAGGCGGGTTACCGCACATAAACAGGCAACAGGTGAATTTTTCGAGCTTTATCGTCAACTGATGAATCTCCCTACTCAGTTAACTTACAACAGATGAGGTTACACGCCGCCAAGGTTAAGATACCTTCCTCTAATAGCAATTGCTGGGATTCTTAGAGGTTTTTGCATCTGCAGCCGATACGGTTACGTTTGAACGCGTGTTGTTATTCGATTGAAAAATCCACGCTTTAATTTTCACTTGTGCGCAATTTCCTGACCAAGTGCGTGCTTTCAACATGCGATACCCGTTTTCGTTTCAAAACACTGCGACGATTGCGCGGGAGCTTTTGGTCTCGTGGGAGTTTCTCGTTTCGCGCGTTCTGCAAATTTACAAACCAGGCGGAGCCAATCGGCAAAAGAAATCGATATCGTAAATCAATCGCTGATTGATAGAGGCAATCGATAAAAAAAACATTCGATAGATGTACAATACAAGGTGCGAGAAGCGCTGGAAAGTTCCAATGATCCGATCATGTAGGTTGAAGTTTAAGTTGCTTGCAAGTCTTTACTAGCAAAGTAGGCACAACTCCTGAGATCAGCAAATCGACAAGGCACCGAACGGACTGGGGGAACGCCCGCACTCTCCAGCTGCGCTGTTTCGGGTCACACATTTACGACCCTTGACGGAACAACCCGTCTCTCTCTATCTCCCGTAAACTTGCGGAAGGCATGAATATATGAATTGTCAAATTTTCTACGGACGGCCTTCAGTCTGGAGTTGAATGAGGCACATATGTGAACAAGGTACCTTCGATTTATCGTCACTTCGTTTGTTACGTAAAGAAATAACGATTGACAAGACAAAATTATTTGCATGTTTTTTTACTGACATCTCCAAATTTTAGTTTGATAATATAATATTGCAAACTCTCACTTGGGAGGCCATTTCCAATGTTTGAAATTAATATTTCATTTATCAGTAGTTTTCCTTCAAGCGTTGTCAGTCACAAGTTACAGCCCGGAACCGCTGCGGTGTCGCGTAAGGCGGACGCAAACATACCGTATGAAAAGTGGGCTTTTGGACGCCGTTATGCCCGCCGTCATTTTTTAGAGTGAGGCAAAAGCATTGAGCATTATTCAAGCATTTTACTGACTTCACGGAAAACAGTTATTGAGAAAATCAGAATAGAAGTTAATCTTTTAAGAGAAAATGGAGACTTAAAGAATAAAAGATGACTGATTGAGATTCTGTATTAAAGGAACAACGTCATCGTCCGTGCACTTGCATTTGGCTTAGTATCACTCCTTTGGTGCTTTTCGTCCTTGGCAAACTATTATATTTAGGTTTCCAAAGTTTTAAGGGTAATTTAGGTTGTCCAAGAAATAACTCGAAACTTGCATACGTAATAACACCCTGTTCAGTAAAACGTTAGAGTTATTAAAAAGCCTTTGTATTGTGAGCATAGTGGCTTTTTGGGGTGCAGACCAAGCATTTTAGTCGCAAAACCGGAGCATTATATTGGAGCATTTTTAATTTAGTGGAGAAGCAAAAGCACAATGTACAAAAGCCTAATAAAACGGCCGCGCGGCGTATGCTATTCGCACCACTATTCATCCTTGTTTGTTGTAAAGCTAGATTATTTGTAACGGTAGTGAATTAAAAGAAGCTCTAAGATAACGGGGGCGTCTCAAAAACGTTTCAGAGCAGTCTGTGATGACAAGGGAGGGATGCGAGGTCTTAAGTTCCCGGAAAAACGTGTCAGTGTTTTCCCAGGCTAAACACGGACACCTCCCGCAGTCACTGACAAGTAATTACATAACTTGAGGAGGGCCTAGAGGTCCTAAGACTACGAAAGGGCGTCCTCTTAAGGCGGGGTTTTACCTGAATTTGAATGAAATTTGGAGAGGTCTAGAGTAGGTATAAAAGGAAGAAAATTAGTTCTGAAAAATCCACAGACAGTTGACCCCCACCTAAGAGCAACCAGCTTGGTAGGGGGACTGTTCGGGTGTGAATATTCTAATTTTAAACTTAAAATTCTAATTTTCAAACCCCATTAAATCTTCACTATTTCATATTCCTCCCAATTTTCCTCCTCCTTGAAGAAAAACTCCCTCCTCCCAAATATACCCAAAAATCATCCAAAAATTTACAAAACATTCCCTGGTGAGATGAATGAAGGGTTTTGGCATTCCTTGAAACGCAAACCAGATAAGTGCTTAAAACCCACTTTAAATGACGGAAAACGGCTTTCAGGTAGAATCGCGCCCTTTGAAGGTATACGGTATACTCTTTTTATATACTCTTTATATTTATATATATAAGAATAAATATAACGAGGCTGAAATTTTAAGAATATTTAACATAAACCTGAGGCTTAAATTTTGAAAAGAATTTCTGTTTAAAAATTGCAACCCAAAACTAGCCAAAAGACACCAAAAAACAGCACTTGCCGTATGTTCGATGCTTATAACATTTCTATAAGAAGTTAAGTCGCAGGCTTTATTGTTTCATCTCTCAAAGAATATTCACAAGAATCAGTTTTCAGCCACAAAGTGGCAGAAAAAATAAGATTATTCTGTCATCCTGGGCAGGAAAAACAGTGATTCTTATAAAACTGAAAAGAGTGTATTGTATTTATTGAGAGGAAACATTTTGGTTGTGAAGCTTTCTATTAGCCTTCTCCTAATATTTTGTGAGTTACTTTTTCGTGAAAAACATAAAATAAACTGACTGTAAAAAGCGTTACTTATGTAAAAGAAAATAAAAAGAAAAAAAATGAACACCCTATGACAACTGCATTGAATTTCGATTCCCTTTACTAATTTTCATGCAGTTTCCTTTTAGACAGGAAAACATAACGTGTGTTACTGAAAGGGAACCATCCAGTTTGGGGCTGTAATTTTATAACATAGCGAAAAACTGACACACCACAACCCGACATTTTTGAGTAGGCTATTTATACACGGAAAATTGACATTTCCAAGGCTCTTAAAATAGTTGTCTTTTGGTCAAGCAAATTAAAGCTGTCCGGCGGATCAGGGAATTAAGGCATTTGTAAATATGTTTCCTCAAGTTCGCTCGAAGACCTCGGCAACAGAGACAAAATAAACATTTCTCAAACAACATACACGCAGTTCATAAAAAAAACCGCGGCAAAAACAAAGGGAAATGCGGCGAGAAAAAATGTCAAATACAAGCCAGGTTCTTGTCAAGTTTTGGCACTGTAACCGGATCAACATTTTCTCAGCTTTCACTGAAAGCCGGTTGAAAGCTACTGAAATAAAGTAAAGATATTTGGCGTGATTTTACTTCGTTAGGTTGACAAAAAAGAAGCTCGGTGTGAAGTCCACTGGACGGTCGGTACCGGCTTTCGAGCCAAAAGTTTAATTCATGTATGTTGGTTCTGTCCAGGGGCCACTGTTTGGAAAGATTTCTAAAATCTGATTGGTTTCCAAGTGATTCATAAGAGATTGACTCACTTTGATTGACGAAGTCACATTATTGCATAGCGTTGTAAGTATTCTAGGCCACATCTAATTGGTCCTCGAAAAATTCCCTGGGGAATGGCCTCGCGCGCAGTACACGAGTTTCGCGAGTACGCAGTGACGCATGACATGTTTTCACACTGAACAAACATAGCGAGGTATTGGCGGAGGAGCTCTGGCAGGCAGTTTAGTTTAGTGGTCAATGTACTCGAATTTCTTATTGAAGGTTAAACTCTTCAACGCCAATGTTATGCGTAGTGCGACAAAGAGAGGCATTTTTAGGCTGACAAGAATTGTATAGGGTGAGCATGGGATGCAACCATAGCAAGAAACTAACCGGTGAGGATTGCGTAAAATCGAGTAAGATACTCGATGAAGAAAAAGAGGCACGTGAAGTGTGGCCAAAAAACAAGAATGTGAACAATGGAACGGGCAAGAGCTCGGACAAGAAGCCAAAGAAAGGCCGTGTTTTTGAAGGAAAACTCAGCTTTGATCCAGTTGTGACAGAGAAGTACGAGATTCGAGCCCTTATAGGAAGGGGATCATTCAGTCGAGTTGTCCGTGTTGAACACAAGAAAACAAAACAACCGTACGCGATCAAGATGATAAAGGTACGAGGGGGCAAAGACGTGTTTGAATCCGAAGTTGCTGTGTTAAGAAAAGTAAGACACGACTACATTGTTCAACTCTACGAAGTGTACGAGTGTCCAGAAAGAGTTTATCTGGTCATGCAACTGGCGACGGGCGGTGAGCTGTTCGATCGAATCGTTTCCAGAGGATCGTTCACCGAGCGCGATGCTACTGGAGTCTTGTATATGGTTTTGGAAGGGGTTGGTTATCTTCACTCACTTGGAATAACTCATAGAGACCTGAAGCCAGAAAATTTATTGTACTACCACCCTGGACCCGATTCCAAGATCATGATCACCGACTTCGGGTTGTCAAACACCCGGCAAAACTCGGACAGCGAAACAATGGACACAACTTGTGGAACCCCGGAGTACATTGCCCCAGAAATTCTCAAGAGACAATCGTACACAAATGCGGTGGACATGTGGGCAATCGGAGTTATCACGCACATTCTTCTCAGCGGAGAAATGCCATTTTTGGACGAGAATCGAACGAGAATGTACAAAGCGATTTTGAAGGCGAAGTATTCTTACAATGGAGAGGTAAGTATTTACGCTGGTTTACATTTGTCGTTGTTTATTCGACCTCGGCGATTTCACTCGTACTTTATTTCGCCTGATGCTTTATGGTAATCAGCTTAATTGTTTTCGCTGCTAACTACTTCGCTTTCTTCATGGAAGGCCTCCACTGGTCTAAGAATACTACCGTGAGAATATTTATTGTTGTTACGTGCCGTTCGATTGAATTAAAGTGTGAAGGTATCAGTTAACGATCACTTTTCACTGGCATGTTCTCGCAGATCTTTTGTCTCTTTTGACAGAATTTTCCTGTTGAGATATTGTATGCAGTATTCTACTACAGACAGAATTCGTTTTGTGTGAATGTTGCCGTGGTTATGAAATTGAAAGCTTGAATAGTGTAAGTGATTTCGTACGCATTGCCGCGTTCCCGCGCGAAATGTTTGTTAAACTTTATCTTCGTTGTAATTACACAATGCGAATCGTTTGCCGTGAACTGTAGGACTGTGACCTCTATAATTAACCTTCGTTGAACAGAATCACTTTCAACGCATAATTGTTTTATTGAAGAAACCAAATTATCTTCTAAACTTTGTTTTGTGCGATGTTGTGTAGCAACTCAAGGAGGGAGAGAATCTATTGTCTATGCGCGAGGTGCGAGTGATTATATTATAATAAGTGTTTTTGTGATTGCGGTCTGGAACATTCGATTTTTTGTTCCTTGGAGACGCACGATTAGTTCGGCACAATAATTATTGTTTCTTTTCAGCCAGGAAAAGGATCAACGATTTTCTTGTAGTAATAACAAGATACAGGCGGTATGGCGGAAAGAGTTAACCCCCGTGACTTCTTCGTGAAGGAAATGTGGTCAGATGTCTTAGTGAAAGCAGCTTGACACACTTCCTGTGAGCACTCTTTGGACCTTACTGCCTTTCGCTGCCGCCCAGAGCTAAGAAATCCATCGCCGCTTCTAGCCGTTAGCGTTTTCCACCTGTTGTGCAGAAACCTTGAAAGCGATTCTTTGCTGTGCCGTCAAGGTCGCGCAAGCGCTCGTGTTTGCCTCAGCTATCTGCAAACATTCCATTCATGTTGCGGTGAGCCCACCGCCAGTTGCGGTCCACTGTTATCGTAGAAACATTCGCCTGAATACGGCGCATTGTTTACATTTCAGCTATTTGTAACGATCTGTTGTTATTTTTAGGCATATTTCTAAGTCCATTTGTGAAAACTAGTGTGATTTGAGCAGGATCTTTTTCTGATCCAGCTATTATGCACAGATCGAATTGGCACGATTTCCCTCGAAGTGATCCGGTACTTTGACAAAAACATTGTAACCTCTTTGTTAAAGTTAAATCGTATTAAGATCAATAACTTCATATATACGAAATGTTTAACGTCTTAGATAGGGGCAGAACTCTCCCACTTGTCATTTGCATGGAAAAGGTGTTCTCCAATTATGAAATTTCCAGTTGAAAATGGAAATGGACAAAAACAGTTAATTAGCCACTGTTGTGTGCCACTGAATGTATTTAAATTGGCTGAAAACCAAAACCTATATTTAGTGATGAGAGCTATTGTCTTCAGAAAATCAGTAGCACAGCAATAGAGCTTGTACCTAATTCTGATATATTTGCCTTTGTAAGGGTATTTCTGACAAAATCAAAATGAGTAGAGATTTAAATACAGATTCAAACGTCCACGAAAAAATTGACAATTTCAGCCAAGTTGTTTCACAGCGCAAGAGAAAACGAGATCTATAAGATTGCTGTGATGCTGTGCCCTGAGCTCAAGACTTGGGCCTCAACTGCAACAGGTTATTGCATGGTAGTTTTAAAAATGACTACAAATATAACTGGCCTCGTGGAAATGAAGACACCATGTCCACTGTTCAAAAATTGCTATTTCCACCCATGATGCTCCCTCTCAACCAACTGTCATGGTCTAATGCTCAGTTACAAGGATTTTGAAACTAAGTTTAGAAAAGAAAAGTGGATTTTAAAAATTTTGTACCTCGAGAGAGTATGGTTTGCTTGGTTATCATGCGAGGTTCAATACAGGCACCACATCCATAGGACAAATAGAAACACACTATTATAGGCATTGTTAGACTGGACACTTTCTCACTCAAACTTGTCTCACAATTTTGTTGTGCAGCTGTACTGTGAATAGCCTAGATAACTCATGAACAAAACTTGTGCGTCATTGCAACAAACTGCAAAAAATAGTTAGGAAGAAAGACATGTTCATTACACAATTTTACCCAAGTTAATCAATTTTTCATGCAGCGTCCTGTAGACAGGAAATCCAACAAGTGAATATAGCAAGTTCAAAAATTTAGAACAGCTTTTATCTTTCCTCAAATTTATCAGTGCATGAGTGTAGTAACAAATAGATTTTGTGAGTGGCTATTGATTTAAAGTGTTGTATATGTGATGGCTATGCCTTCCAATGCTGAAGCTATCAATACAATTGTATTTCAGAAACTTTCAACAGCATGGGTGACCAAAAAGAACACAACTGCTTGCAATCTAGCTAGACACAACATGACAACAATCTTATCATCTTGTGTGATGACTTTGTTGAATAATGAGTTGCTAAGTTCCACATACATAGGCCATGTACCAGTCAGAACATACCCAGATTGTTACGACAATTCTTGACTGTTTTGTTGCCCAGTCTTATCTGTAGGTGTTTAAAATGTGCTTTTGGAAAGTTCTTAGTGTATGACAGAAGCTTGGGCTGTATATTTTAGGGGTGACGAATGCTCCTTCGAGAAAATGCTTGTTGCGGAATTATAGTAAATTTTATAGGTCGCAGTCTCACTTATTTTTGTGAAGTCACGTTGGAGTCTCAAAGTCTTTTACAAAGCAGAAAGTCTGTCTATCTTGCAGTCCCACAAGTAATTAAGTAACTTTATTTAGCTAGGGTAGCCCATTCAGCAACAAGGCTGGTATCCAGAGGGACCCTGTCTATTTATTCACTACCGCTTAGTTTATTTAAACAATACCTTTGTTTTGTTAAGGGGCCTTTGACATTTTTTTCAATCTAAAGCACGAGTCAAGTTTACCTTGATGTCTAGCCAAAAGCCCATAAAAATAATTTGCTTACATACCGAAAGATGGCCAACAATATTTGCTATCTATTTCTTTCCCGATCATTTATGCATATCGAAATCTGTTGTACCCTACAGTGAGGTAGTGACAATTATATTAAAATAATTTGGAAGACTCCTTTTGGTGCATTAACAGGCTTCAATTTTGTTACTTACTTTCTACACTAATCATCACTTTTTATGTTGAACATTAGCAAGTCACAGTGATTCCAAAATAGTTGAAAAGATGCAGCCTAATTACATGGGTGCCCGTCTTACATATCTCTGCGTTGCATAAAAAATGCTGTATCATTTATCTGAGGGAACACTAACACCCTAAACTGGTATATATGAACTTTAAGCAATGTTAAGATTTACGATATTTAAGATGCTTTATGTTAGTAAGGAGTCAATAGAAAGTAATGACCTTGGACACAATTCTGACAGATTTATGCAGACGTAACAAAACTGTGACATGGCAACTAGGTTTGGACAGTGCTGTATTCATTTTGGAAACATTCCAGTCACTGGACAGCAATCATCATTGCCGCCATTTTGACCCACTAGCCATCTGAAAGCCTTTGTTATTGCAAGACATGATCATTAAGGTTCATCAGCAAGTGTTAATTTGAAATAATTTGCAGATTGAATTTATAACCAGGATGGTGTTGCAGTGCTCGAAATTAAAAATAAAAATCCAGGTTGTCCTTATGGCAAATTCTGGACAAGCTGGTTGCCCAAACAAAGTTTTAGTTGTCTCGGGCAACCAGGCAACCGCTAATTTCAAGCACAGTATTGTTGAAATGTAAGGAAGAGATTGACTGTCTCCATCTTAATCCTTTGATTTCACCAGTTGAAAGGAGTCATTGTCAAACCCATTCTACACCTTTCTAGAAACAATTAAGTGCTAATTTCTTTGAATGTGACATTTTGCTCCAGAAAGCAATTGAACAAGTGTGAAATTGGTTCCATGTGTTTACTTTGAACAGTTCTCAATTTAATAGGTAATTACACTGTCAGTTGACAAGTTTTAAGGGCAGTCTGAAAGCACATATCATAATGGAAACTTTTTGTGGTGTTAACAAAGCGTCACTAATGTTATTGTGAATTCAATCATAATTGGAGCAGATAAACTATGAAAAGTATTTTAATTTATGTTTTGGATAAGTTATTAGAAGTGATATTCCAGTGGAAGCCTGAGGTTTTTTTACCCTCCAAGGGAAATGGATTGGTATGAGAAACAGGAGTTTGAGAAATTTGGGGGTAAAACTAAGTGAAGCCAGTCCAAGGAAAGCAACTTTGGGTTCGAGTTATCAACAGGTTTGAGAAATCGTGATTCCACCTTATGTTATATTTACTGGCAGTTAAATGAAGAATAATACATGGGTGTACAGAGGTATGAAATTTCTTTGAGTGTTCAACTTGCAAGTGAGTGCAGCGAACGAGCAAGATATCACATTGAAGAGGCCCTGTTAGGGGGGTCTTAATGTCCCCCGTCTGAATTTCAAACCTTTCCACGTCGCAATTTCGGAAGGTTCGCATGTCCTGTGAGTCATAATTTCGCGTAAGCGGCTTGTCGTTCGTCGTCATTTCAGCTCCTTCATGTCGCCATTTCAGACCCATGTCGGCTGTCGGAATTTACCCTAACAGGGCCTCATTGAACATGAGAAGAGAAATTTCATATCTCCAAGTAACCATGTATTATCCTATCTTGTTTTTTTATAAACATGTTAATAACGAAGTTTTTGACAATTTTCCAAAGATTTCTGACTATTTTCCAAAGATTCTCCAAATGTTGTTCGAATATCACAAACATTTCTGAACATTTTCTGAATATTTCCAAAGATTACTGAAGGTTTCTGAAGATTTCCGAGGTTTGCCGAAGACGTCCAAGCAGGACCCGAAGATTTTTCAGGGTCAAACATGGTATCAAACTTGAAGTCATTCATATCATCACATTTACGTGTTAAATTACCATTTTTCTCAGGCAGGGGCGTAGCTCCCTTAGAGCCAGTAAGCCCAAGCTTACAAGCTTTTCTTGGTATATTTGTTTTGTCTTGGAATATTTTTTCATAGAATTTAAGTTTTTTTGGGTGACTTAATTCTACTTGACTTCCCCTGCTGGACTACAACTTACAAGGTATGGAACGGGCTTGCAAGCCAAAATGGCTTGCTATTCCCCTGTAACGGGCGGAAATCCTTAAAAGCAAGGCATCTAAAAATAAATCCAGATAACACATGGGTAAAATTAGACAGTAAGCAAATGACCTGCAAGGCGGCAAATGAGTTATTGAGGATTTGAGTTATCAAGATCCAACGGTATTTAAGGTTAAAAAAAAAAACAGAGATCTTGTAGAATTCAGATATTTGTAAAATGTTACCTTGGCACTGGCCAAGGTCGCATGGTTTGATTTAAATGTTTCTATGGTATGTCATTTGATGTCCAATGATGTTAACACCTTATTCAATAAAGTGTCCAGTTCTCAACGAGATGAAGATGATTACTTTGACAAAGCTGCAGGTCATTTTTTTAATTTATTAATTGCAATCGTCTGTGATGTTAACGTCTTGTTAAATGGAAGGGTTCAGAATGTTCTGTTTGCATTTCACTAGTCCAGGGTAATTATATTGACCTTAATGGAGCTTAGGTTGTAGGTACTACATCCAAACAACAGAGAGAAGTAGTGCGATAAATGCAACTTTGTTAAAATAATTAAGTACCAGCAATTCCATAATAAAAATGATTACATCCGCTAAACCTCAAAACACTAGGGAGTGACTGTGTAGGTTAAAGGATTCATGTCAAGAATCTCTTTGCGGTTTTGTTCCCAGCAACCACAGGGATAGGAATGTCTAAGTTTAATTTGAGACAACCACCAGGTCAGCAAAGTCATGATGGCAGGCAAATATTCAAAGCAGTGCAACATATCCAATGAAAATTCTTCCAAAAGCCACATACCAAGTACTCATAGTGAAAATCAAAATTAATAATTCAGGATTTGGGAATGAACAGTTGCCTAGAAAACACGTACCGATACATGTCTTCCAAGATGCTTGACAATCTATATATGATTGCAATGTCTAGACTGGATGTACATGTTGTTATATATTCTCTGTATATTTTCTTTTTGATTATCATGCATGGGTGGTTAAACTTTGACAATCTGATTGGATTGCCAATCTGTTGTCAGTACCTATTTTTGTTAATGTGCGCATGACGCAACGCATCAATTGCACTGGACATGCTTGGTGAATTTGCTCGCTCATAAATTATGGTGAAATCAATTACGGGACCAAGCGCACAACTAAAATGCAAGAAAAAATTCCGTTGTTATGAAATACATACAGTCTGGAAGTAACTAAACCAGGAACAGCGGAAGATCAAGTAAAATATCAGTAACCACATCACTAACTGATAAAATTTAATGACTCACATTTGACAATGTGTTGTTCCAGAAAATCTCCCTACTTGTCCCACAGAAGGGATTTGAAATTCTTGGGGTTATGGGGTTCTTTTTTGCCAAAAACATTAAAGAAATGTATGAAGCTTAATTGGAATTTCCAGAAGGGTGAGGGTTCTTGAAAGAAAAAATCCCCCCTGTGCGGGAGGTATGGATATTTTATGGAACTACACAATTAGCCATTTTCTAAACAAGTAGGGAACTAGAAACAAATATTTAAAATTGATTGAAACGAAAAATTGAACCTAGCACATAAAAGATCATCCAAAATAATGTAAAAATACCAGTGTTATTGGCTTAAAAAGCAAATATATAGTACACTTTTGTAGCCAATAATGCTGAAATGTAGTAAACTTATTACCATGGATGACCTTTCATGTGCCATGCTCAATTTTTCTTTTCAATCGATTTTAAATATTGGTACCCAGTCCCCTGCTCGTTTAGAAAATGGCTAATTTTAAAAAAATCAAACTCCAAATCACTCAAATGCAACCCACAAAATGCTAATTACATGTGGTGTTCACTTGGGAGGGGACAGGAAAAATGCAACCGACCCCAAAAGAGAGTCCATAGAACCTGAAAACAAAAAAAAACTTTTAAAAATGTGTGACGACCCCTACTTTTTTATTTTATAAAATGGCAGTACTGTAGAAATACATGATTAATTTGCCATTTAGCGCAAAAGTTGTTCAGGCTGTTTTTCTGGCCGTGCAAGTGAGAGTTGTTACAGTAAATCAAAAGCCCTTTGGGCTAATTAGTATAGGTAATTGTACGGTTTAGAGTTCAATTTGGAATTAATTTGCACAAGTGAGTTTTTCAAAAAGCTGACTTTTTTCAAACCCTGAATATTGTCTGACTGCTTGATTGTGTTGAGATAATTAGAAATTTAGGGGTTCAAGTAGTTTCAGTTCATGCACTACGCATTCTGCACCTGCAATGTTTACGTAAGCCTCTATGAAGGAATGTAAACAATCTAAAATGAAAACAGGTAAAAACTCATAACGACCTATAATGTATGCCGGTGAAGTGTAACGCATCAACAGATTCAAAATAAAGATGTAAACAAATCCGAAGATGCAATACAGACTAAAAATGAGCTTTGATACCTTATTTAGCATTTTGTCTGACTTTGTTCTTCTAGGCATGGAAAGATGTGTCAGATCACGCAAAACACTTCATTGGCAAATTACTTGTGGTAGATCCTGAGAAACGCATGACAGCAGAGCAGGCTCTGAGAGATCCCTGGATCACATCTGGTGCTGCTTCCTCAAGTTCAAAAAACCTTCAAAGGTCATTCAGTCACAACTGGCATAAAAGTACTTCAAGACTAAACAGCGCCAGATCAAACACTTCTCAAAAGTCTAACAAATCTGTCAAGTCAGGCAGATCTGTGCTTTCTCTTACTCGAAGAGCAAATTGCACTACCCTTTCTCAAGATGCAAGTTTGATCTCGGCTATTACAAGTGTGCAGTCCCAAGAAAGTAAACAGGTTGGAAACAAATCATCTAGTGTGAGGGAGTCCAATGTTAAACTAACAAAGCAGTTGGCTGAGAAACTCCACTCTGTAATCAATGAAGATGACAGGGAAATTCTTAATAGCACCTCAACTGAATGTGAACCTCCCATACTAAGACTTACTGCAGAGTGTGAAAGTAACAGACAACAAGTGGTGACAGAAAATTTTGTAGTAAGCAAAAGTAACACTACTGGCTCAAATAGGAAAATTCAGAATCCTTACGAGGTTAAAATAGTTGATTCCAAAAGTGTGCAACGTGCTGGTTCATGTGAATTTATTGAAGAGAAATTGAGAGGGAAACCAGTTCCAGCTGCCAGTGACAGGTTACAATTGTCGCATTTAGTTATGAGAGACAACTTCTTAGAGCAGGATCATACACAAGAGGCAGAACGAGATTGGTCTCAAGATAGTGGTCTCAGAAATTCTTTTGCAAGTGGATCTCCTAAACTACACCATTCACTGTCTCCATCACCAAGGAAAAACAAAGTATATTGCACTTATGATAGTAGTTAGTTATACTGTAAATATTTCTAGATTATTTTGTAGTGTGAAGTTTTTCATGTAACAGTACAGTATTTCAGTTTCACACTTAAAGCAATAAGTAAATTTGTTCTAACAAGAATTATCAATGGTAACTTAGGAAAACATTACTTTAATACATAGTTGATGTGGCAAATGAAAGAAGAACTCGCAAACACATTGGCAGGATCAAAAACTACATCAACTTTCCCTGCCCCCTGCAGTAGTAATTCTGTCCTCTAAGACAATGAAAATGGTTTTAATCTCTTGTGAAATCTTATTTTGTAGTTCCATAAAACATCCATACCTCCCCCATAGAAGGGACTTTTTCTAACTCCCACCCCTCATATGGTTTTGATCTCTTGTGAAATCTTATTTTGTAGTGCCATAAAATACCCATACCTCCCCCCATAGAAAGGATTTTTTTCTAGCCCCCTCGCCTCCTCTGTTCTTTAAACATTTTACTCTTTTGGGGCCCATAGAAGGGATTTTTTTTCTAGCAAACCCACCCCAACCCCTCTGGAAATTCCAATTAAGGTTCCTTGCATTTCTTTAAATATTTTGGTCTTAGAGCTCACTCCCCAGGAATTTCCAATCCCTTAGAACCATGGGAACTTTTTAGAACTGCCTGTTGTTCTCCAAACAAGCCGACAGCATGGTGGACGGAAGATAAATTTATAGTGTTATAAGTGTTTGTTGAAAAAGGAAGAGTATTAAAGGAGCAGCGTCACGACATTTGAAGTCATTTTCACATTTACTTTCAAATTGAAGGAAATCTAAAAGTAACTCGAAATGTCAGTTCTCAAATCTCTTTACGGTGGCCGATTCCCTAGTATTGAGTTTTTTACTGCAAATATCATATTATTATTATTATTATTATATTGTAACACCAAACGGTGTGCTACAGTGAGCTTTCAAATCACAAATATCAAGCAAATTTGTTGTCATCAACATGACAATCAAGAATATAATATACTGGGTTTATTACAGCCTTACTCAATTTCAACTCAGGTGGATGTGTAGTCCACTAAACAGTTATTTACCTTGGATGTATAATAATATATTTTTTATCAGAAACTATACATATGATATTTGTACTTTTATATGTTTTCAATCTATTATCAATGAGGTGCAAAGAGTTTGTACTGCAAATGTAAATCCCATAAAAAATCTATCAAGTTTCTGGAAATCTTGAAAGTGATTACCTTAATTTGTATATATGCTGGAGATGTAACATAAGAAGTAGAATTAGAGAGATGTATTTATTTCAAGTATATGTGCTTAATACAAATTTAAAGTTACAATGCAAAATATTAATAGTCACAAATATATTTTTTACCTGCTGATAGCTTAAGTGAAATGGTTGTGTTGTACGTACCACTTCTGGTCACCAGTGAAGACTATGTTATTTCGTATGGTGTTGGAAAGCAGAAGTGAAGTGCAAAACAGTCCTCTTTACCCAGGCTGTTGATACCGTAATGCCATAATCTTGTAATGAACATAAATGTTGTATGAAGGCAACAAAATGAAAGAAAAAACACAGTTTTGTTTTAATTTTGAGTTACTTTCCAGATTACGTCCTTTGCACTATTCATTCATTCGCTGTGTCATAACAATCACCTGTAGTCACTACCAAATTGGGGCTCATCCTCGGTGCAAGAACCTGTGAAGCTCACCAGTCATGTAAAACAAATAACAAACAAGACAACAAAGAACCTGGAAACAATATAGAAAAGCAAAACAATCGCTCAAAACCAAAGGAAAAAGTCACAGGTTCTTCCCCTGAGGTAAACCCCAAATTGGTCGACAGTCAGACCTGAGACTTTCATCAAACTGTCTTCATACAGTTAAAAAGGCAGCAAGGAGTTGGCAGATATTCCTAAACTGCGCTTTTGTTAGCTTATAGTACATTCTTTTGTCATGAACTTTATAAATTTTTTAATTTAGTGTTCTAGGGTAATGCAATTAGCAAGTCTGCTCAGTGGGATAATGATAGAACTCATAAGGTTAATAAAATTGTATGTAGTGCCATCCCCAGCAAAAGTTCAATTCATTTCTAATTCACTTTCCTGGACATTTAGACTCAATATTAAATCCTTCTACACTGTAGTTTCAAGAACTAGTCCTTAGGGTGATGTCTTAAAATAAAGAATGTAAAATCACCAATTGGTTTTGTTAGTTTTGACTGCATTCTGTTTGCTCCTCTGCTTCAAACTCTTGCACATTTCTGGCTGTTTATCATTTCTCAACAAACGATGACTTATTACAGAGCAGTTTTATCATTTGTGTCGCAAAACTAAAACCAAAGTTATCACTCTGCCCAACCACAAAGGACACAGGTGTCTCAAAAACTCAGATCTCAGACCCAGACAACTCAGACTGTTGAACTAAACAAACTCAATGCAAATACATGTTGCCTGCATAAAGTGCAGGGAAAACCCGTGCAAGCAAGTCCCAGTTGGTGTGGTCACTTCTAGCACAAATGTTCTGAACCAATCATTACTCGCAGTAATACAAAACAAAAGAAACATGAACTACTTTGATCAATCAAGTGAAAAGATTTCCAAACCAAAGAATTTTAATGGTACCACCTTAAATCAAATCAAATCTTATTGTTTTGCAGCTGGATGGAAGGGCTCAGTAGTGGACCCGGGGGGGGGGGGGGGGGGAGGGGAGTTCTCCCTTAAATTTTGGATAGGTGTGTGCCATGAAGGTTCTTAAACCCTGACCCTATTTAAGGATAATGCAAACAGAATTTGTTACCCTATTTAAGTACCAAACCCAAAAAATGAGGGTCAACTTGTCGTTCCGTAACGTTTTCAGCATGACAGACTGTTTCTCTTTCGTTTAGCATGTTATTTACGCATGCAAATTGCAAAATAGCCAAATAATACAATTTAGCTGGAACCCTATCTAAGGATCGCACCATGAAGAATGCCAAAAGAAGCAAAAATGATACCCTAGTCAAGGAACGAGAACCTCGAAAAACCATACCCTATCCCGCGGCACATACCCATATAGCCCATATATGGGAGTATCCCCGGGTAGTGAACATGGAAGAATTACACATAAAGTATGTGACCAACAGGGAGGTATTTCAAAAAAGAAATAGTGTTTTGTTTCCGGAATGACTTCTTGGGTTTGCGATGTTTGGGCAACATTGTGTTTAGCTTGCGTAGCTGGCGGGTTTTTGAGCACGGATGATTTGTCTTGACGGCGGAGCCGCAAGGGATCGAATCACCCTTCTTCTCGGGCTTTGACATTTTCTTCTCGGCACATGCTCTGCCACTCAAACAAACCATTCCCGCCAGTTACACAGGCTACATAGAGTGGTAAAGTGTGACGTCACAAATATTTAAATTTATAGAATATTTATAGAATATTTAGATCTTCAGAAAGTACATGATGAAGAATGCCTACTTGCCAAAAATCAGCATCTTATTTCAATTTGGGGTGAGATATTGGCCCTTTCATGCTTCAGTGACTCCATACAAATCCTTGTAATTTTGTCTCTGTTCTAAACCAATTTTGTATCGTGGCTACAGGTTGAACAAATAATTAATTTTGTTTTATTCACCTTAGCCTTGGTGCCATGTTAGAATTTTAATTTTAATGTATCAAAACTGGTATATTACAAATTATATTTGAACTCCCTAGATCTTCACTCGCTCAGATGTGGTCCATAAACCAATCAAAACTCAGGAATGCCCAGTTCCTTCTATGCAGCATGCCTGCAGTGTATCATGGTAATTGTAAAAAAGGTCAAGTCTGCATTGGAGCCTAAGTGGCTCATCAGGCCGGCGCTTATCTCCGGTTTCTGTAGCATGAAGCGACTAGGAGTATTTCTACTCCCCCCTGGATCGGATGCTAGTCCATCGAAGGGTTACCCCCCAGCTGTTAATTCGCCGGTACCCATTAACACACCTGGGTGGAGAGAGGCACTGTGAGAGTAAAGTGCCTTGCCCAAGAATACAACACCATGTTCCCGGCCCGGGCTCGAACCCGGACCGCTCGATCCGGAGACAAGCGCACTAACCATTAGGCCACCGCGCCTCCCACAACAGTAATTGTATTCAACATAAGATGGTTCTGGTCCAGAAGGAACTATTTTCAGATCAACTATTTTAGGAGAGAAGGGCAAAAGGGAATCTTAATTATAAATCACCTGAAAGCAAAAATCTAGACAAAACTCATGTTAATTTTTCTAATGTGTTGAATACAACTACCGTGATTCGGACCTCGCAGTTGTGTCTCGTAGAGGGAAATATTGGTTTTCTTGAAAAATATTAGTTTTCTTTTTATCCTAAAATAAACGTACGTAATAAAAGGGCATATATTTTTGCCCTTTCCACTTCTTTTTCACTGTAGTTATGATGTTAAATCTATTCTATTCATGTTGTTAAGTGGATAAATAAAATAAAAAATATTGGGCATTGCAATGTATCATGGTAGTTTTTAATTATTAATTATATACTGGTAGGTATGCATGGCACCAGGTATGGTATTCCACCCATTAATTTTAATATAAATTATAAAATAGGGTATAGATTTTGATCAGTTTGTTTTGAACAAGGGTATGGTTTGTGCACTCTGGTAAGCAAATTATTTATCATAATTCTTAGTAGGAACTTTTCCGATTGTTATTTTTCATCTCTTGGCAAGTTTGATTTATTAACTTCAAAATTTTAATGCAATACAATAATTTTGACCTTAAAATTTTGAATGAAGCACTTTTCAAGTCCTTCCATTTTTCATGCCTAATTGATAAAGACTGAAATTTGCATGTCTCCAAACTAAGCCATTTTAAAGCATTAAACAGTAGTCTGCATGAGAAGAAAATTGCCGCTTACTTTTTTAAATATCTTTTTTCATTACGGAGATATTCACGTTTTTATAATATAATACAAATTAGCTAAGTGATGACATCATAGACTCAACCAAATTTTAATCAAATAAATGAAGTAAAAATATCTCACCCAGTTTGGATCAGAAATGGTTGATTCTTTGCATCATGACTCTACTAGGTGAGTTGTGCAATATACGATTAACAATTATGTTACCATGACAACATGCTGGGCCCCAGACCTCCCCAATGTTAAGGGCTATTCTGGCCATTTTTGGCCGTCAATTTTGATATTTCTCAATGACTCCGGATCTACATGATTGCGCCAACATATTTATGTGCTAGGTAGGTTCTTTGGCCTGGTTTAATTTTTCTGAGCAAAAAAGCACTCAAATACTGAAAACAGATTCGAGGGGGCTGGAAAAGAGTGTGTTGCCTTGGAAACAAGATGAAGTTACAACTAAAGGTGTGTCGACTGAAGAACTATTACTGTGCCAAGTTTTAACTGTCTCTGTAGAAACCTGACCGAGATAGCCCTATATTTTTACTTGATATAAAACTGGGTTGAGTAGATGATGTCGTCAGTCTCCTAATTTGCATATTTACCAATTTTTTAAACCTGATTATCTCTGGAACTACTACAGATATTTGAAAACGGAAAACGGCATTTTTAATCTCACATGAAGCACTGCACGATTCCCTTCAAAACGCAAGGTGTCAAAGTTTGATCATAGTAGCACTTTAAATGTGAGCGATTTAAATTGAACTTGCAACTACAGGTCACCGTATACTTTTTCAAAAATTTGCTGTGCCAGTGCAGTGATACTTTGCAGGGGCGTTCCTGGCCAGTTTTTGACTATAAGCCAGGATGCACAAGTTCAAAAAACAAAATGTTTCTTATTACATAACAGGTAAATGATACAAGCTTTGTGACCAGCAATTTTCGAATTTACAGTAGGGGAAGCAATTTACTGACTTCAGCTTAGAGCTAGACAACATAACTGAAGAATGTTTAATGTTATTAATTGTTAAATTTTTCAAGTAAATTGTCAAATAATTGTCAAGTTAAAAAACTTGTAAGCCAGTGCTTGCGTGGCTTACAGGCTGGTACACATCTGCTTTTTAACAAAGTGGAACCATTGTAAAATCCAGTTAAAATAAATGGGGTGCTTTTAGGCTTGCCTAATTCTACAAGATATAATTCGTCACGTGCAACCATATCGTACATGAAAATATTTGTTAGCTTTGTTTTCTGAACACCCTAATATTGAAAACAAAATCCATAAAACCCCAATGTTCACAAACTGATGAGCACCCCTGGCCTTGCATATATAATGGCAGTCCCCTCTTCCCCTTCCTGCCATTCAGCCCCCCTTCCTGCCATTCAGACCTCTCACTTCCCAAAGCATTGTTGACATGAGGCGTCTTAAACCTGGCACTCTTTTCATACTAGGGGTGAAGTAAATGTCTTTGTCAAGACAGCAATTTTGGAGGGTGCTTCCTTTCTGGTCTCGGTTTATCCACACTTCTTCCTCCTGCCCCGCCCCCTAGAGGAGAGACAAGGGAGTGGATGACGCTACCCCTCATCTCCTAGTCAGCAAATATATATATATATTACCCCTTTTCTTTACCTACAGTATGTAGTAGGCATTATTTGCACAGCCAAAGAAAGTTTGAAAAATATGTCTTGATGATAAACTACCATAAAACAGTGGAACATTAATATTTAGAATCTGATCGTTAGATCCACTATTAAATCCTGCTGATGACTGTTATAACTGTTACTCCAATCCAGTACTGCTGATATATTTAGGCTTCTAATCGAAACCAGTGTTTCCCTACGAACACATATCAAATTTTCCATGTATAAATGATATATCAATCAGAAATTTTTAATAAAATAGAGGCAGAGTGGCGTAGTGGTAGGGCATTGAACTTTGAAATTCAAGTCCTCCTCTCTACCTCTATCTGGATTTGTTTTCGGTGGTCCTGAACTCAAATCCACCATGGTTTGTAAATAGCCAACTGGTCAGCCTCCGCCATTTGTTCCATATTTGTTTGTTATGTGCATTTGATCATATTCACATGGAATTTGCACCATATAAATGTTATTAGTAGAAACTCAGGTGTGTTCAATTGGAAATCTGTAAATCTGATTGGTTCTCCCTCTGTTTTCTATCCGCCGATGGAAAACGACCGCACACGCGTTGCTCTTTGAAGGCAATGTTTTTCTTAAATTTTGGCTTAAAATTACATAAAATGGTAAATTTTGCAATGTAATCCTTTTTCTTTTGAGTAATTCTTTTGACTATTCGCTCATAGAAAACTCAGGCTCATAGTCTAATTGTTAAATATTATTATTATTATTTATTATAAGCGAAAAGATGTAAAAAATAAAATAAAAGTAGCTAAAAGTTCTACAAGTTCTAATCTTAATAATAATAACAATGATAATAATGATAATAATAAATAATAATAATAATAACAATAAAAATGTAATAATAAATAAAAGCCCTTTCTGTCTCTAAATCATTGTCATTCGTAAATAAAGAATTAAAAGAGCTATATTATTATTATTATTATTATTATTATTATTATTATTATTATTATTATTATTATTATTATTATTATTATTATTATTATTATTATTATTACTATTAAATATTAAAATCCCTGAAATTGAAAAAGCTGGATAGCCCCTCAGTTTTGACCCTTCCAAATTTCTAGCCAGTGGCATGGTACTTTACATGAACAGCGAAAACCTACTCCTGTTGGGCTGCACAAAAAAACATTTCTCCCGCGAATAAAAGCTTAACAGTAGAATCAGAAACTGGATCTGAAAGGATTTAAAGCTTGACCATACCTTAAACGCTGTTTTATAGAAGTCTTGATATCGTAAAATGCTGATAATTTTAGCGACTTGACAGTGAATTTCAGTTCGTCTTGCCTTGACCTTGAGGTGCGGTCCCCAGAAAAACCCGCGCGCGGGAAAAAATCGACGACTGTGGCTTGGGACCCTGGTAACGAAGAAGCGTTGACAAAATGTACTGGGGTGGGGTAAAACTCAACATTTTAGCTCTGAAAAAAATTTTCATTTTGTCCAGTTAAAACAACCAAATTAGGCTCTTATGCGTGAGAAGTAGTATTTTCTATTAGATGAGTGCCAGTTTATAAAACAGATTATGGAAAAACCGTGGAAAATGTGACAAGTAAAAAAGAAGCAAATAGCCCTCCCCTGCTCGAAATGCCCCATTAAAGGAGACTCCAACGGGCGCACTATTTAAATTTCACCATAAGCCAATCACATCAACGCACGGTCTTTTTGCAGCATGCAGCTCGGCTATCATGGCGGATTTCGGTTCTCCGGGAACGCCAAGCAGACATGAAAAATCTCTTGGTTTATTGACGACAAAATTCGTTAGTTTACTGCAAGAAGCCAAAGATGGTGTCTTAGATCTTAAAGTGGTAAGTGCATAGAGAATGCGGGTTTTCTGATCAGCGAAAGAAGAAATTTTCGTGTTCGGCTTGGCTTTTCTTTGTGCCCCCGTTGCATTTTAGCATTCACCTTTTGAAGTGTTTACCTTTGTCGATTTTAGGCGGCTGATACCCTCGCTGTACGTCAAAAGCGAAGGATTTACGATATCACAAATGTTCTTGAAGGAATTGGACTGATAGAGAAGAAATCGAAGAATAGCATTCAATGGAAGTAAGTATAAATATAAAGGGGAAATTATTTCATGTGACAAAAGCAATCGCGCGGGACGACGAACGAATTCCATCGCAGTTCCCTTAATCTCGCGGGACGTGCTATGGCAGCATTTTATTATCATCTTCACATGACCAACTCTTATTACAGTTAAATTCCATTAAATCTCAATTATTTAGACGGAATTATTCTCTTAGAGCGAATACAAATCTTACATTTTGTAGTTCTTTGCATGTTCAGCGTTCGGACGCGTGTTTCTAGCGCGCAAACTTGATTTCGAAGACTCGTTTACCGCCATTATTTTGGCGCCCTTTGCTACAGGCGAGCGTATAAAAGAATGAAATTAATTTCGTTCAAAGACAGATCGCAATACTATTTTGCTTCGAAGATAAGCTTCCTTTTCTAAATTTTTTCTTGTGTAAGGGGAGCTTATGTAAGCTACAACAAAAGAGGAAGTCGGAAAATCTCGTGATCGTTCAGTGATTTTGTATTAAAATACGGTTCGAAGTTCGCAGAATTAAAATTACTTCAAAACTATCCTTAAATACCTCTTAACAAGATTTGTTTTTCCCAAAAAATCCAAATCACTAAGAATTTGTCTGTATTTTTACAAAATTGTCTTGTCCCTACAGTCCTGTTTGTATCGTGATTTCAGAGCTTTAATTTTGAAAGGACAACATAACGTCCACATAAAATATATTGGGTTTTTAACTGGATTCCCGCCAACGCATACTCTCGTTTTAAAATTTAGCTTTAATTTGAATTTGATTTTTTTTTCTAAACAAAGGTTGGAATTAAAGGAAGTTACTCTACTGATTGATTTAAAATTGTCAAGATTTCATTGCTTGCTTCATAAATAAATATAATATTTTATGTAGCCTGTTTCTATCCAATTGCCCTTGACTGACAAATATTGCATGTTGTCTTTTAGTTTTGAAATTCATTGCCTGTGCTGAGGTTATGTTTCCACTAGGTATAACTAATCGTAAATACAAGACTAAATGGCAAGAGTAGCAAGTTTGGGACTCTTTTGAGTTGTTGGATTGCAAATCGAGATTGACACCCCAAAACAAGACCCTTAATTTTTCAGTGACCATATTCACCATCCCTTCCACTGTACCACTACCCGAGAATAAAGCTGGACGGTGGCCTGACTAATGCATGGTATCAGAATGAAACAAATGGCACTTTTGCACAATGGACCTTTTTTTGGCACTGCTTGGGTGAAAATGGTACATTTAACCAGCTGGCCACTTAAAAAATGTTGGACATCGGCTAGCAATTTGTGGCCGCCAAAATTGTTCCTCCTTTTGACATTGGAACTTGTTACATCGTAGCTTAACAGGAAAATCTCTTTCATTTCTATTTCAGAATTAGCAGCAAGATCAAAAGTCAATTGTTGTGAAGGGGATCTAAATTTTACGTCAGTGTAATTGTTTTGACCGAAAATTAAAGCTAATGTAAATTTGACAAGATATTTGCATACCACGCATATCACTGTGAACTAGTGAAATAGTGAATCGCCCACTGGCGACGAGTTGTAAAATTCTGGTTGCCAGTGTAATTTTTTGGTCACATTGGTGACCAGGAAGGTACAATTTCAGACCTGCCTGGATAAATTTTGCAATGCAAATGAATATACGTCACCTGTGCTTGGACGTACTCAAGAGTTAGTCTCAGCACAGATATAGTAAAGAGTCTATGAAGTGAACTGGTTTTGTATCTAGTTTCGAAATTTACCCTGTGAAATACGCGATTCCAAAGTTTGAGATGTCTGGCGTTAAAAGTAACAATTTTACAAGCCTTCAAAGTTGAGCCATTTTGCCCTCAAAAATGGTATTTGAATTGCATGGTCAAAATTCCATGTGACAACAACCTCTGATGTCATTTGGGTGTCAATAAACGTCTTTCGATTTTGTTGGGGTTGCTGGATCTTTCTGACAAATTGCCCATTTCTGAATCGCTCGACATGTTTCTCACATAATCACTCCTCGCTGACAAGAAACTTTGATCGCGCAAACAAAAGTTTGGCATCAAGGTGACGTCACGGCGTGGTATTTTTGGACCCATTCCCGACCATTTTTGGAGGGCAAAATGCTCAGCTTTGAAGGCTTGTAAAATCATTACTTTTAATCTCAGAGGTCTCAAACTCTGGAATCGCGTATTTCACAAAGTAAATTTTAAAACAAAGCACAGTATGTTGCCCCATTTCCGAACACTTTTTGCATAAACTGTAATAAACCCACAAGTTAGCTTCCACTTCTGGTAAGTGGGTCGTAAAGTTTCATTGCCTGAACCCCTTTGGTTTCTTAGTAATTTTGGAAAGAGTTCGTCGAGTTGGATGCCCTATTTCCAGACGATCATTAAGAGATCAATGCTCCGCTTTTCTTGGGAACATTCTTCTCCCTCGTGGCAAAATATATCTTAAAGTTGAAAAAGAAACATTCATGTGAAAAATTACTTTTTGTCCAAAATTGAAAGCTCTCTCTTTCGAATTTAGCGAAGAAGTCATCAATGTCTTGAAACCACTCAAGCCAACATATTTGATTTGTATCACGGTAAGACGAGGAAGACTGGTGACTGGTTTATAACAACATGCAAGAATTTTTTTCGAATTTCAATTATCTTGATTTGTAACACATTTCTTTCGCCCACTTCCTTCACGGCTGCGCTGACCCTACTGCAGACTGTTTTTGTACTGCCACCTTCCTTTAGTTTGACATACAACTATCAGTTAATTTACCTTGACCTCAGTGACATACCTGCTTGATAGTGAATCTTTCCCAATGCTTTTCTTAGCAGTATAGAGTTTGATATGCCTGAAAAATTGCAAGAGAAGATATGGAAATGACTGCAGTTATCGGAAGTAAAATGAAACTGTCCAACACAATTGTTTCTTTTAAATTTATACAGGAATTACTGATAACACTACAAATACAGCTACTGCTGCGTTTGTAATATTAAATAAAATAAGCAAATGTTTCACCCGTTTTAAATGACGAAAGCCAAGTAAGGTTATTCAGTACCAAAACAGGTAAGTTGAAATTACGAAAGTGAGTTATAAAACGCTTGCCTTGCAACAACTCTTTGACAATGTTGTATTTGAAACAAAAACTTATTTGCTATTGTTAAGTGTCCGGAAATTGGCACACCCCACCAAAAATGCAAATAAACTCTGTGGTTAAGCTCGAAGATGCGAAGCTGAAAACGGAAAATTATTATATGCTGACAAACCAAGTCCTTTAAGCTTTACTTATGTCCAAAAATGGAATTAATCTGTATCACATTTTGTGAGAACAGACCGCTTAACTGTAAAAAAGTAATTTGATGCACACTAAAAATCGCATTTAAGAAGAAACAAATTTTACCAACCTCGTTAAAAACTTCAATGTTCCTGCCTAAACGGAGTGTGGCTTAGCCACGAAGATATCAAACGAAAGACGACTACTCACTAAGTCTTCAGAATCTATCGGTCGGATTTGTTTTACTGTTTCAACGAAATATGGAATCGTTAAGTTTCAGTGTCCGGAAATAGGGGTGTCCGGTAAATAGGGCAACATACTGCACAAAAAAAAATGCTTCATAGGTACCAACTTGACTTGGATAAATTGTATACTGGAAAGAAAATGCAAAACCAATTTTTTGTGATGAATCTTAACTGCATGCATATGCACAAATTCTTTTTGATAAAGTGGAGGGTGAAACATGTATTTTACGAATTTATCAGAAAAGAATAATAATAATAATAATCCTTACAATCCTTATTCTTGTTTACAGGGGAGCGGGGCCAGGATGTAATACGCGAGAGATATCTGACAAACTTGTACATTTAAAGGGAGAGCTGGAAAGGCTAGAAGACAAGGAAAGGGAACTTGATGAACAAAGATTGTGGGTTCAACAGAGTCTTAAGAATGTTTCAGAAGATCCTGAAAATGAACAGTTAGCTTACGTAACTTATGAAGATGTATGCCACAGTTTTAGAGGGGACACACTGTTGGTTGTTCAAGCACCGTCTGGAACGCAGCTTGAAGTCCCAATTCCAGACACAGTAAGTTCAGGACTTGCTTACACTCGCCAGCAGAGAGAGAGAGAGAGAGAGATAAACCTTTTTATAATAATATAATAACAAAATCAATGCGCACGCTCTGATTGGTCAATCAGCTATGGTTTATTGTGCGGGTAAACCCATGGCAAAATCGCGCGTCTTCTGAATTATTATATAAAAGCAATATACCACACTTTCTATGGGTTATAGTCTTAATAACCCACTTGGGATTTACAAACTTTTCTCATGTTCTCCTAAACATCCCGCATGGGTTATGAGCCCTATAAACCCATAGAAAGTGTGGTCATACCGCTCAAGGTAGCCCCTTCAGATGCAAAAAGCAATCTGTTATCAATAGCTGCCCTGAGCACAACAATATACCAAGACAACAATATACAAACATATATTACACTGGTACTGATAAGAATATAGATAAAGAAAACTATGTACAAATAGAAGATGTAGAAGTTAAAAAAATGTATACAATTCCTTTAAGATAGTTCGTTAAAAAGAGTGCAACCATAATAATAGAAAGATCTTTTCCCGATCTCGGTCCTTACAGCAGCAGCAGGCAGATGTAAAAGATTGCTTTGTCTAGTAGCGCGCACATGAATTGTTTTATTGCGTTTGGAATATTCTTTAAAATACTGGGGACAGTGACCTTGCAGGCATTTCTTGACAAGTTCAAAAACAGATTTATGTCTGCGCTCCTCCAATGTGGGCCATTTCAGAATGACCATTGATGGGTTGCTGTGCGCAGAGCTGAAAATAACAGTGGGACAATGGCCGACCAAACTTTGCCAGTGTCCAATTAATTCCCAACTGTAGTCAGACAGCATGTCCAGACAATTTTTACACCTTCCAATACAAAAAGAAATGTTTTGTGTCAACAACGCTTTACATGGTTGCCACGGTCAGTGAAAAGTCTGGGAAATGCAAAAATTTGTTAAGGTCATGAAAATGTCAGGGAATTTTGAAAAAGGCCAGGAAAATGTTAGATGTTTGGCAAAGTCGGTGAAAAGTCAGGGAATTTTAGTTCCTTTCAGAAAAACACGGTGTACACCAATTGATTTGTTACTGTTCAAGTGGCGTGTGCATAAACAGTAGTTTTGGCCAGCAGTTTCTGTTGTTTCTTTATTGCAATTTACTGCATCTAAGGTCAAAATTAATGGGTAAAGATTGCCATCAGAAAAACAACAACAGCCAACATTGCTTCACTAATGTCCACTTCATCACCAGATTGCCCATGGAGCAATCTGCAATAAGAAGGTGGTAGTCTGAGCGATAGTTCCACAAGTCCCAGGCTATCAGCAGGGGTTTCAAAACAAGGTGGCTACTGCCGGACCGGCTACTCTGGTCATAGCAATCAGCTTGTGACCAAAAAGCTCACCTATAACAGCCACCTACTCTGCCAGTCGATGACACCTACTTCAAAACATTTTGAAACCCCTGTATCGGACAGATTTTTTGTCATGTCTTGCTCTACCTCTTTAATAAGGACACTCTTCTCTGTCCCTTGAGTTTCCTAGAATTGATGCTAAGTATTATTTCAGTCTTACTTAATTATTTAATGGTATTGTAACAGCAATCATAAAGTGCACTACGTAGAGAAAAACACATAACATAAGATCTGGAATCCGCTGGAGTTCTAGTGGCAATTCTGCTGTGAATTACTGGCTATAAAGGGGAGATCTATGTTCTCTAACAGAGGTGGTAACAGTTATGGGTAACTGCCAACTTTAAATCTTATTGAAAGCCCTGAAGTGGGCAAGTGGTTTTCTCTACAGTATTTTTTGAGTGTGCTTGTCATGTGTTTTATAAGTGAACAATTGCATTTAATAAATTATCATAATGGTTCTTTCTCTCTTAAGACCCCAAACTCGCTCCAGCAAGCCAGAAAATACCAGATCCATTTGAAAAGTCAGAGTGGTCCAATCCACGTACTTCTTGTGAATAAGGACGCTGCTGCAAACAGCCCTGTCGTGACTCCTGTGCCTCCTCCAGCTAATGACGTCAATTCTCTGAAGGGGAGTGAAGAACCCATGGAGACTAACACCAATTCTAAACACGCAAATGATGTCAACGCTAAAGTGGGAGCTGTCAAGACTGAAGTTTTAGAGAGCAGTAGAGGTACTGTGTTGGGTATCTCTTTATTGGTTCTTAAGAAACTGGATGTTTCCAGTTTGTAGTTGACAGTCTTGGGGTTTGTTTTCATTTTTGTTTTGAATGGTTGAGATGTTACACTTCGGTGATAGTGAACTTTTCATTCAAATTTATAACATCGGTTTGGACATTCCTCTTCTCGTTCTTATTATTTTGCAAGGACAGTAATCTCACTCAGGGTTCCAGTTAAGTTTTTGAGGCAAGGTGTCATGCAAAATATTCCAACGGGTCAAATTCCCACAGTTCCCAACAAACCAGGTCAGGAAGCTTACCTAGTCGGGTTTTTGACCTGAGACCCCCCTCTTATCTGGAACACTGCTCACTTTAATGAATTAAATGAAGAAAAAATATGTTTGTCCTGAAATTGTTTTTCTTGGCTAGTAAAAAACATTCATTCATTCAAGTGGGGCTCACATAAACCAGAGATTGCACAATACCAGAAATCACTTTCAAGAATTTGTAGCATAGATGCGAGGCTTTGGAAAATTTGACCTAAATCTTTTTGCTCTGCATGTATGTTCATGTCCATCTCAATTTTTTCTCCAATTGTAACCTCTTTATAATTATTCTTTTGGTTTATTGTTAGTTCTTTGTTGGTTTTCCCCTTTACTTTAAAGACAACTTTGTATATTCTCACAAACATTGACAAAATAATAACTATTTTATTTGCTGTTACACTACTGAAATTTGATGTCTAACAAATTGGTAGAATATAACTTTAACCTACGGCTTTAGCCCGATTCCTATGTATACTGCTAAATTTTGCCTCCTGAAGGGTTGGACATTAGCACTCCCCCGGGCGAGCGCCAATCACAGATCACTTGCTCATTTGGCGAGTATGATTTTCATCTCCAAGAAATTCTTAAATTGCAAAAATAAACAATGTTTTTACATGCCATTTTGCAGAGAAAATCTCTAAAAATGAAAATCCCTGAAAATAAAGCTGCTCAATACATTTTAAGTATAACTGCTTTTCCCCTGTGGCAAAGTGGCTTTACCATTAGCAATTCAACTGTTATTTTAACTGCCACCTTTTGCTGAAATATTTTGGTTTCAAAAGATGAGTTAGTAAATTAATAAATGTTTTGCATAGCTAACTGTGACGTAACACAGTTCACACTTACTTACTTGCTCATGGGCAGGGTCCTAGGCAAGCAATCTGCCAGCTTAGTCACAAAAAGGTAATTAAACTAAACAGGGTCAGACCAAATTAAAAAATGTGGCTGTAGCTAGTCTGAAAAAAATTATCCTTTTGATTTTGGTGTTGTTTCACTCCTTTTCATGAATTGCCTGCTAAACACAAAATGTTTGAAGTTTGCCATCAGAAAAAAAGATGACACTGCTTCACACATATATTCACTAGCCCTGGGCTATGGGGAAACCTTTTTGTTGCACCTTGATTAAGACATGCATGCAACTTTCCCAGACCTAGAAATCATGAGATGCATTTCTCAGGGGATGGTGTAAAACCAATCTCTTTCAAGACCTCAGGGTTGTGAATTAGTGCTCGTCTGCTCACCCAGGTGAGGACAAAACTGTTTCACGAGTGCAAATCATGGATAACACGTCCAGTTTGACGACTACGATTTTCATATCCAGAAAAAAAACTGTATGATGTACATGATTGTCTTATTCAAATTAAGCGTAACTTTCTGCTTTCCAAAATAAAATTTACACTGTTGGCAAGCTTATTAAATAACAGCTGCTTTCAATGTATACCTCCATACAAAAATGGCTTCCACTTTCGTAATTTTTCATGATTAACTGTATATTTGAATTTAGTTATTGTTTAATGTGTAAAGATTTCTTCCTGGGGTGTCTAAAGTATCCTCAATAAAAAAGTATGCAGTAAAGTATCCAGTACCATTGCTGATATCAGCACATTGACAATGATCCAAGCCTGAGACAACTGAAGATGTTTGAGGAGTGTGTCTTGAATATTCTATTACCCACGTGCATCAATCTTGTACCTTGAGTCTTTGTTCATTACTGCGCAGGCTTGACGAAATGAGCGACTCTCTAAAGTTCCATTACAGGATCAATTTTGATTGGTTTTGAAAACAATAAAAATCTCCGGAAGTAAAATGTCATTTAGTTCATTGGGTCAAGCTTTTGAAAGGTAGGCGTGCGCAGTTCAACTGGAAGTCCGATATTTTCGGACTTCAAATCGGATCTTTCCAGGGTTGCTCGTTTCCCAAGCGACCCTGGGTACGAGGGTGCCACACACGTGCTTGAAGATCATTCGCCCAGATGGCGGGTGCTCCAAAATTTTAGTTCACAACCCTGAGCCCCTGAACATGTTTTCTGGAGTGTCAAGAAACTCAGTTTTGATTTTTGATCCTCTCGTTTTTTCATATCGGTTTCAGACGTTGAGGTTTTATATTTTCTTTCCTCAGCTAATGAGCTTAAAGAGGTTGCTAATGACATTATATTTGGAAATAACCTCAAAGGTAAAAGTACTATTATTTTGTGTTGTAAATTGCAATTTTTAAAGTGTTTGGTATTAAAAATTGTGAAACCTTTTTACGAATACCCCTGTGGCACTTATTACAGTGCTACACGCCTTACCGTTGCCACACAAGAAAGTTTTTGATTAAATTTTGACATCTTTTTGACAACTTTTTGCTAACTTCAAAGCGAGCCAGCCAATCAGTACATGAGAATTTCCAAGGGCGGAGATGTCAAATTATAAGTGCATTCACTCCCTTGGGAATTTACATTCTCGTGTTCTGATTGGCTGGCTCGCTTTGAAGTTAGCAAAAAGTTGTCAAAAAGATGTCAAAATTTAATCAAAAACTTTCTCGAGTGGCAATGGTAAGGCGCATAGCACTGTAAAAGAGTTTGTGATTTTTTTTTTATAAAATACACAAAATGAAAGTCAAACTAAAGATGAAAAACCTGAAACTATGGTACGTCCTCTTCGGTTTGCCCTCTCAAACTGGATTTTTGAACAAACAAACATTAAAGTAGAGCTTTTCCCTGAGTCTGTTCTTCTTGGATATGTGAGATGTACCCCCTTTAAAAATGCTATTAATTTATTTATAAATGTAAGATGGAAGGTTGTTTGCCTAATTTTTCTGGCGTACAAAGTTATCTCAAATATCACTGCACCATTGAAAAACGGGCACATAGTAAATGGGAACCATTGAAAACGTTATTCTCTTAGAATCCAACGTGGCTTTCATGTTTCTTTTCTGACTGTAAGCTATTGTAAGTAAGTAACGGTAAGTGTAAGTATGTATGTAAGTAGTGTTATACAGTGCAGTGTACAGTACAGTGTTTAATCTGTAATATAAGCAGTGTTTTTGTGGCATTAATAAAATAAAAAAACTAAAGATAATCATTTTCTGGTTTTAGGGTTCTGCTACCTTGTTATTAATACTAAAGTAAGTTAAATAACCTTTCTTATCTTTTCTGTACTCAGAACCCAGTATTGCTGAAGAAGTTATGGAAGAGTTCATGTCAGCAGAAGGTATGAATACACATGTTTAACTTTTGAACTGTAGTTTTTGTGTCATTCATATTTGCTCTCCCCAGAAACAAGTTTGTAAAGTAGGGCTGCAAATAATTTTTCTCTTGTCCTACTAAGTCAGCATTTTGATTGGACAAAACAGCAGTGAGACCAGATGTCATACATGTGTTATACAGTACAGCTCGAAACGCGAAACAGTAGAGTTTACACTGGAAAGCAAAACAATTGTCCTCACATTCTGTTCCCTGCCACATTTGAGATTTCAAATGCATTGGACATGCATAAATGTTTTTTGCGGGCGGATGGCCAAGATCGAAATTGATGCCAACTTGAAAAAGGCGGGCCAACGTTTTCAAGTTCTCCCATTGCATCTCATATGAAACCAGTACTAACATATTTTGCCTCATCCTCCTGTTCTGAATTTGCTTGATGTTATAAAATTAGCTAACTCTGACCAAAAATTGTGATAAACGCTGTGATACGTCCCCTTTAAAGTCAACAAAGAACTGACCTCTTTATTTACGGTAGTTATGTTTATCCACAGTGTATGCACCCCTTCTTCGCTTGTCACCTCCACCTGGCGAGCATGACTATTACTTCAACTTGGATGATTCAGAGGGCGTCTGTGATTTATTTGACATTCCAAACCTGGATATTGCTTCCCCATTACCTGGAGCAATGGCTTCCTCGTAATTAACAGATCAATTTGGTTTAGAATACAGTCGTGCTTCTGGCTGCAGTATAAGTCAGGTGGACTCGATGCTGTTTGCACTTGGCTTAATGTAAGTTTAAGCCCATGGCTGAAATACAGAGGTTACAGCTCCTGTTGGAAATAATTGTTAACTTGTAATGGGTGTGTAGTTTACAGAATTAATGATTGCAGTGAAGTGCTATGGATTAGTTCCAAACCAGCGTCTGGGATGTGCTAATTCTTCAAGAATTTTGTTTTTCAACACTTGCTGCCAGAAGATGGAATCCTGGTTGCAGACTGTAACACTTGATAGCAGTTGAAGATCCCGATCGATTGGATTACTGTACATTATGCTTAGAGGGGACATTGTTAAGCTTCAATTATTTGAATTACAAGTTAGAGTATTTGGTTTAGTACGGTAGCTTGGGAAACACATAACTTGATAACAACTTTTTCATTTCACCAGACTGACACATACACTTCCCTTCCTTGTGTCACTGACAAGAAGGTCCCTTACCCTGATCTTTGAACATACTTCACTTCATTCAAAAGTTGCAGTGTCGTGCAAAGTACCATTGTCACTTGAAAATGTTTTTTTACAACATTTTGCTTGCTTCTATTTGAACCAGCCAATTAAAACATGGGAATGTTTGAGGACAAACAAGGCTCAAACTACAAACAAAGAGCAAGTTGTCACATTTTGAATGGCCAATTGAAACAGAAGCTAACAAAAGTTGTCAAAAAACTGATCCAAAAATTAAAGGGGCACTGTCACAGGGATTTGCTTTTTTCACCTTCATTTGTTGCTAAAATCGTTACCTGGTACCTTTCCTTTTGCCCAAAATATCAAACAAATTATGGCTATAATGAATTTCTGGCAATATTTTCAGGGAATGACTCTAGAACTTGAAATATCTTGCTAGTTTTTTCAAGTTTCAATCCATTTTCATCCTTACGATCCTAAGTGATATCAGCGATGAACAGTTTCAGTGTAGTGATATAGTTCTGAGTAACAAAACTGTACCATTATTTTTGGGTTTCCATTGATGCAAGAACATACTTCAGCAAAATTCTTGGTTTTCATGTGGCGTCATAAAATTCTGAAATCAAAATTCACTTGGCCAACTAAATTTTCGTTGCCACTAGGTGTAAGGTGAAGTAAAAATATATCTCTTTGCAAATTTTCAGCTTGATAGTGCTGTTTGTTTTAAAAACAGAGTATCTTGAATATTTGAGTTCTTCGCCGCATGTGACATCAAGCTGAGTGCCGTGACAAAGCTGTTTTGTTTAGAAAAAGCCTATCCTTTCGATTTTCAGCAGTTTGAACATTTCAGATATAATAAGTGGTGTTTATGTGGAAACATGAGCCAAACATAGTCGCTATTATGGCACAACTGAGCTCCAGACAGTTTCTCGGGCATCATGGCGGCAAATATGGCATCTCCATACTGAGCTTTGTAAAATTGCGTGGAACATTTCGGCAGATAACTTGCGAACAGCACACTGCACTGACCTGAGACTTGAAGAAATGTTTTATGTATTTATCGTCTACACTATCTGAAATTCTTAGCTTCTGTAGTTGAATTGTTTCGAATTTAGTTTTTGATTGCGTGACAGTGAAAACCACCAATTGGTGGTTTTCACTAGTCACGCAATTAAAAACTAAATTCGAAAAAAATAAGCTACAGAAGCTAAGAACTTTATATAGTGTAGATGATAAATAAATAAACAATTCCTCCAAGTCTCAGGTCTGTGCGGTGTGCCGCTCGCGAGTTATTTCCGAAACGTTCCACGCAAATTTACAAAGCTTACTATGGAGACGCCATATTTGTGTCCTTCCGAGGGGCACAAATATGGCTGCTGTGATGCACGCCAAACCATCTGGAATTCAGTTTTGCTATGATAGGGACTACTGTTGGCTCTTGGGCTATTGTACTTCCACACAAACACCACTTATTATTATCTGAAATGTTATAACTGCTCAAAATCGAAAGGATGGGCTTTTTCTGAACAAAATAGCTTTGTCGCGGCACTCAGCTTGATGTCACATACGCGAATAACTCAAATATTCAAGATGCTCTGTTTTTAAAACGAAGGACACTGTCGAGCTGAAAATTTGCGAAAAGATATATTTTTAGTTCACCTTACACCTAGTAGCAACGAAAACTTAGTAGGCCTAGCGAATTTTGATTTCAGAATTTTATGACGTCACATGAAAACCAAGAATACCGTGACAGTTTCCCTTTAGCTAGGTGGGGCAACGTTAAGGTGCATAACACTGTAACGTCTTGAATATAAACTTGACAAATTCCTTGGTCTCATCCATGAACTCCTAGGTTGTGGCATTAACGTTGCAAATTAGTGGGATATGATCTTTGATTAAGTAGCCTGTAAGCAGGCACGCATGGAGCAATGCAATCGAAGAGTGCACTCTGTCGTGGCTTCCCCACTTGCATACCTACAGTGTATGTGAGCCTGTGAGCTCACAGGCTATGATTAATTTATGAGAATGCTTATGTTTTTTAGTAAGTCTCTAAGACCACCAAGTTTGTTTTGGTCTTTCTGTAGAAATATCTAGTATGGAGTTTGAAGGTGGTCAAATTTTTCATGAGAGTCAGCGAGAGTTTTCTTGCGATTCACCCGAGGTGATAGTCAATGAGAGTTGACGGAAACTCTCATTAGTCTACTCTCAACAGACAGACAGACATGTTTTATTTGGAGTCTTCTCAAGTAAATAGTATCTCGACTATGGCCCGGGTTTAATAACATTTGAATGTCATTACACTTGAGCGGAACATGGTTTGCAACCAATCCTGAGAGATTCAAATCACAATGTCTTGACACGCATATTGGTTGGCCAAACAAAATACCCTAATTAGAAATATTTTGTTAATGACAACCAACATGGTGGTGATGATGTCACTTACAAACCAAGAATAGCCCAATGACGATATTTTTTTAAAATTCGGCCTAAAACAATAGACATCACTACAAGGCTCTGGGGAATAAACCCCACAAACTCTATAGTTTACTCCCTAGAGCCTCGTGTTGAGGTCTTGTTTTAGGCTGAATTTTAAAATTTCAAAATTGGGGACTTGATTTCAAACTCCTATTTTGTCCCCTATTCATTTGCCTTAGCCTATTCTACCAGAGTAGAGTGTGTCTTTTACTTCATGTATTTTCTACATCTCTTTATTGTAAATGGGTTTATGCTTGATAATCATACATTTGTTCTATAATTTTTCCTTTTTTTCTTTGATTTATTTCGTTCAGTAATTTTCTTGTCATGTTCATGTACTTTATTGTAGTTGGCCATAGGAATGCCAATCTTCTCATTGTAAGCCATTTTTACTCCTTTACCAAAGTATTTTGTACATATGAGAATATATAAAAACATAAGAAATAATATGACAAAACCAGCACAATGGTTTCATTGGTAGTCATTTATGAGGGTAGAGGTAAAAGCTGCATTGGAGTCTAGTGTTCATAACTTTGTTCTGACGATGATAATGTCTGGTCAGTCTCAAGTTTTTCTTAATTGCTAAAGCATGCTCAAACAAAATTGCTAAAATGAGTAGCTGCTAATAACTGAAGACTAATCTTGTACCCAAACCTCCCATAAACTGGGTACGAGATTAAATTTAAGACTAAGATATCCTAATCCCGGTTCCCTACCCCATCCCCCTCTGGGTGGGATCCTAGTCTCGCAGGGCTACCCTGAGTATTGCTGTCAAACTAAGGGCCTGATTACATGAGCCAGGCTGGTTTGCTTTGTCAGCTAACCGGCCTGGCGAAGTTGATTTTTCTTGTGTTTAACAGAAACAAGCTCGGTTAGCCGGGCCATCCCGACACTAAGAAAACCGTGAACACCTAAAATATTTCAGGAATGTTGATTGTGTAGTGACCAATCACAATTTCAGTACACATGAACAACCCTCAAACTGGTTACTGCTTGTGGTTTAATTTTCTCATAGCTGATTTGGATTGGCTTTTTCCTTGTAATGCTAACATGAAATGACAGTAAACAACATTCCATAAGTATTTCTGGTGTTCACGGTTTTCTTATACCCGATTCACACCAACAAAACATGTTTAATTAAACCAGGTTTAACACAATGAAAGTCAGCATCAGAAAACTAAAAGATTGAAATTTTATATAGAGCTCAAGTGAGCCCTATTTTGTGATTTCATTGTGCTAAATTGAAGTTGACAAACGTCAGTTAGCAACTTGTACGAAGAAAACATTTAAACTGTATTTAACTAAACAGCCTTTAAACGTGTTTTCGCTTTGGTGTGAATGGTATAAGTTTCACAGTAAAATTCACTGGTACCCATTTGTACATCTGGGGGGAGATCATGGGAAGAGGCACAATGAGAGTAAAGTCTCCCCAGGAACACAGGGCAGTGCCCCGGTCGGAGCACGAACCCGGGGGCTTAGAGCATAACTGTGCCTCCCACATTTTATAAGGACGTTGTACTGTACAGTACGTACAGATACAGTCTTTCCGAAAGTCGTTCGCTTCTCATTTCCGGTTTGGTAGCAGCGGTACGAACGACGAGCTCTCGCGCCTCCACGGCCAGAGGTCGTGATTCTTGGTGCTGACCAAAAGGATCGCGGCCTCTGGGACGAGAATGTCGCGTCTCACGCTCGCTTTCGCACTGAGAGAATTCTGAGAGCTCGACTTGTAGGCAAGTCTAGTACAGATATTACGTACAGATAAGGGCGTAGACTTTCGAATAAGTCTTTCGACTCTTGTTTATACATGGCGCGCCGGACGTCGGTCTACGGATTACACGTCCTTCAACGGATCTGCTCGACATAAGGCCATTCCTTTCCTTTGGGATTTAATTCATTACAGGCGAAATTTGAATTTAGCGTCAGTAGAACAATTCGGCGGATGCGAAGAGCTAAACGGAATTAGTAAAATCCAACTAGTGGTCCATTATCAATGCTGCGTTCTGATTGGTTGTGCTACTACCAGGCTATATGTTATAGCCCACTAGTAGCGAAAGCGCCGGCTTTGAAAACCAAAACAATGGCGGCTTAATTGCGTTTTGCTGAAGTTTCGGACGAGTATTTGAGTTCATTATTAGATAAATATATACTTTCTATGCTTTCTAGTTGGATTTGACTAAAAAAATTATTCCTCTCGCCCTCATGGCCTCTGAGTCAATAGCCCATTCGGCCTCGTGGGCTCAGAGCCCAATCGGGCTCGAGGAATAATTGTTAACTAGTCTGTTTATTACTATCCACCTCAGACGTTTCGGCCCGCTTCACGGACCGTTGGTTTTAGTCTGCGGTTCAAAAATTCTGGTCACGTGAGAACATTTTTGCGGCTCTGCGGTTTGCAAAACACTGATCACGTGATGCCGTTTTGGTTGTTCCCACGGCCGCTAAAAGTGGACTAGCCTGCAGAGCAGGCAGTTTTTGTGGGTGGAATGCTTCGAAAATAATGCTTCGAAGTATTCCCCGCACAAAAACCGCCTGCTTTGCAGGCTAAAAGTGGACTGCCTTTCTCATCTTTTTCCCGCCTTTGTCAAAGTCCAGAGGAAGGAAAGATGTCCTCCATACAGTTGAAGATCTTTTATCAAAATGCATCGAATGTGAAAAAAGAAAGGTTTGAACTTACTACTTATCAGGAATTCGGCTGTGAAGCTTGAGACCTGTATTTTGTCGTTTCGGTCGTTGTGCTTTGTTCCTTGAAGCGCAGTTGTTTTCGCGGCGTTGGTGAAACACATCGTCGCTTTTTGAGGCCTTGTATAGCCTATCAGTTAGAGTGCATGCTACTGCCACTCCTGTTCAGGCTCTACATGTTAGAACTGAAAGGACGATTGAGAATGAGCCGGCAAAGCGAAAACAACTGCACTTCAAGGAACAAAGCACCACCACCGAAACAAAATACAGGTCTCACGTTTCACTGGCGAATCCCTGATAAGTAATTTGTTCAAACCTTTCTTTTTTCACATTCGATGCATTTTGATAAAAGATCTTCAACTGTAAGGAGGACATCTTTCCTTCCTCTGGACTTTGACAAGGCGGGAAAAGGATGAGCAAGACGGTCCACTTTCAGCGGCCGCAAAAATGTTATCACGTGACCAGAATTTTTGAACCGCAGTCTAAAACCAATAGTCACCGCAGCCGTTTTTTTTGGAATGTCACGCAGGGAGCGTTGCGTGACATCCCAATAAACGGCTGTGAAGGAGACTATAAAACCATCGGTCCGTGAAGCGGGCCGAAAAAAAGCCCTTGTCCACGGACGTTTGAGATGGATAGTATGTCGAGGTTGGCATAATGAGTAACCTGCGATCATGCCCTCCCTCCCCACTTCTTAAAAGACGCCTGATCACAGGTTCCATGATGCTAAGGAGGTGCTGGTGTTTGTCTGTTGGTTTGGTGTAAAAAGTCAGTTTCTATAATGAGTAATGAGTGATCACCAGAAAACTTAATAGTAGGATGAATATCATTGAGATATATAATCGACGAATGTTTTCAAATGATCTGGGTCTTCAGCCCTACATTCCAGTTTGCTGTGGCATTTCTTTAGACTGGTGTTGAATCACTGAACACTGTCAACAGTCAAACTGATTCCATTCGCGCGAAACTCTTTGTGTAAATAGTTCTGGATGGTTTACCTCTTGACATTAGAATGGCCAAATCTGTTGATACTTTTAAAAAACTTTTAAAGACATACCTGTTTAGTAAGGCTTTTACTCTTAGTTAGTACATAATTTTTAAGTTAGGTATTTATTTATGAAACAACAGTAATGAAAAAACAGCAAAGTAAAAAACGACTTGAGAATTTGCTAAGCTTCTCCCAGGTTGAGGTAAGTTTATCTCTTTATATATACATACCAAACAGTTGGGATGTTCCATAATTCATCAGAAATTTGTCAACTGACTTAATTAAATAGGGGAAGCGACATTGATTCTTCATGTTAAATTTTTCAATGTGTCTTATCATAGTTGTATAAGTAGTTGTCAACCAAACTCAACAATTTTAGTGTGTCACAGGCTGAGTTATTTATTGATTCCTTCAACCATTCTTTCAAATCTTTAATTAGTCAAAGATGCGTTAGTGACAAGGTTAGCCCTTAGGTTTCCGAGGGTTATTTAAATGATTGTATATAATCGTTTGATCGTCTTCTCAAAGCTAAGTTACCCGCGACCCGCCCTGTCCACCCGCTTCCCGCGAAGATTAGATACAATTTTATTGGTTAACAGGTTGACGACGGCCCGCGCGTGTTAAATTTCCATCCGTTTTTTCTAAGAATTTCCCCTATTCGGTTGAACGTACCTTAAAATCTTCAGAATCTTGACGGATTAAACTGGCTGCTAATTGAGTTCACAATATCATTTTTGTCTCCGGCAATTGTTTTTCATGAATGTTATGAATTTAAACACCTGCATGAGGCGTTGTTAACTTCTATTAGGCCTGACATGTTAAGAATCTTTTTACTATATTGTTTGATCTTTTTTGTTGGATTTCTTTGCAAGTTTTTTTTCTATTTTTATATGTTATGATTTCCTCCAAAAACGGAAAATTTTTCTCCTACACCTTGGAACAACAATTTGAAGTAAAAGCAGTGCTTCAAAAGTTGTCATATTCATGGTTTTGGGGGCTTAATGGTAATTAAAAAATTATTAAGTGACATCTCTGAATCAGTCCATACATAAATTGGAGATTTTTAAATCGCTGGGAACAACAATTGAAGGGATTAATGTGCAAACTAGCACAACCATTGAACGAACTTGACGCAATTAAATTTGAATGTAATTCGGACGCAGTGAAGTGCGATGAAACAACTTCAATAAATTGACGTATTGGAGATTTTTAAATCGCTGGGAACAACAATTGAAGGGATTAATGTGCAAACTAGCACAACCATTGAACGAACTTGACGCAATTAAATTTGAATGTAATTCGGACGCAGTGAAGTGCGATGAAACAACTTCAATAAATTGACGTATTTAAGTTCCATGCTTTCAAGTCCAGTTTCAGGTCATCATGAAAGTTGTATAAACTATGAATAAAAGTTGCATGTAGTTCTATTTTAGAACGTCCCCGGGAACGGTTCAGCTTAAAACTGGCCGATTTCCGCGTAATAATTGTTGTAGTTGGATACGAAAGCGGCGTGTCGAAGGAATTTTTATGTAACAACAGAGGTATTCAATCCAGGTCCTCTCTTTATTGTCCTGCTTAACTGTTATGGATCAATACTCGACTATTGTCATGGATACAGTATTGTCCGGCTCTCGTTGAGGCCAGGGGGGCTGATCACTGTTTGAATTTGAGTCCTGCCCATTAGGCCATAATTTCACCTTGGAGATAGTCGTCAAAGCAGACATTACAACATCAGTAAAGTTGATTGTTTGACTTCCGCTTGCCAGTTTTGCGTGCTGATATCTCAGTATTCAGCCGCAACTAACTGAAATAATTATTATCGTATTCTTTCCTGTCACTAGTTTGTAGTTGTATATTTGTACTTTTAATACTCTCCCTTTATAAACAAAGCTATGTTTCAAATTTTTTTTCGCGACATGAAGTTTCAAGACACAAATAACCTCTAAATGTCGACGATTATCGAGAACGACTTGGTGTTGAAAAATTCTAGCTGTATTTTAAACAGAAGATGGTTATGTTTTCTATTTTCCTCACAGAATTCTCTTTTAAACGCATCATTCATTTCAGTAAACGTGGCAGCTGCTGTTATCGGCCGCGAAATTAGCAAACTTTGATAGTCTGTCAAATTCCTGGATGAAATTCAACTTCTTGTTTGATTGGGCAGTTGCACTGTTTGTTTTATGAAACCACTTAAATACCAACAGGGATATTAAACTAGACGGAAACACAATAGTTTATTAAAAAATAAACCCGAAACAAACTCGAGTAGATGCTCTGTAGACAAGGGTTAAATTATTTCGCAATTCTGTCCTTCTGAAGGCGGACTGCAATCTTTACCGTGTCATTTTGAACCATCACGTTCACACAAGTTTATTTGTTTTTCTCTCTTTTGAGTCTTTTCCAGTGCAGGTGCTTAAAATACAAAAATAAAAATATCGTATCCATAAAATAAAATATATAAATGCGGTTCTAACCTTGGAGAAGCATTTTTTCTTTATATCTTGTAAATCACAGGGCCTAAGAAGGGGTTAAGTTTATTTTGGGGTGCCACTACCCTCCCAATCCCTGCAAAAGGTTCAGGTTCCCCCCTCTTCCCTCGTCGCCAAATGAGATTCCGCTTGTGGGTAGAGGTAACTCAAGCAGTTGACTGAAAATCGCCGATAAGTTTGTACATAGCCTGATCGTATTCGTGATTGGGGCCTAAAAGAAAGGAAATCGGTTAAATCGTCGACAAACCTGCGATGGCTGAGTCGTAAGTCATCTCTGCCCGGGATTTTTAAACACATGGAGAGCGACGTGAAAAACTAATCGCGATTTTATGATCTTGCAGGGTGAAGGTAGCCGTCCGAGTTCGGCCTTTCAACTCGAGGTTAGTAGATCGTGACAGCTCCATTGACTGCTTACAATGTTCCAAAACGTTAACACTTGGATTTCCTTGCAGGGAGAAAGACCGTGGAGCAAAGCTCGTTATTGAAATGATAGGAGCTCTTACCCAAATTACGGACCCAGAGAATCCAGGTAGGGTCGGAGCCTGAATCGTCTTCGCGCTTTTGGAATGTTTACCTTGCTACTTTACCGCAAACTTTCCGCGGAAGGTTTTCCAAAGGTGCTTTAAGTTCTTGGACTAACTGATTTGTTTCTTTCTATTTTTCACCCTTTCACACAGGAAACCCGCCAAAGGAGGTGAGAATGTATCTTTCGCTTTTATGTTTGTTTTCAACTCGCTAGCTACCGGCAGTTCGGCTTGCGTAACTGGCGTTAAAACTCACTTACTAACCAAATTTTATTTCTTTTCCTTTCCTTTTCACCATGCCACATTGAACAGTTTACGTTTGATTTCTCGTATTGGTGAGTCTCCAAACTTTGATTGTAAATATCCTTCAAGATTTTGGAGTAAGCTTATAATACATAAATTAGTACAGTTTATAAAGCCAAACTCCTATATTAAATTTGAGGGCCTAACTAGTACTGTTTATCGCTACGTGGATAAGAGCCATTTTACTTCATTACAGGTCTCACGACTGCTTTCACGAGGACGAAAATGGCTACCTGGTGGCAGATAGTGACAAATACGCGACCCAGCGAAAAGTTTTTGAAGATTTAGGACAGGGTGTTTTGAACAACGCTTTTGAAGGTGAGCTTATTATAATCGGTATCTACAAATCTTTCAATCCACCATGTTTACTTTAAAAAAGACATCGATGCATAAAAGATTTAATGTGGTCAATTTGAAAGACTTCTAAAACTTCTGAAACAGCAACCACACCATCATAAATTAAAGGTCATGTTAAATTAATTTGTTTGACATCGACTTTCGGTCAGTTTACGATACTATTTTTCCTAGTGGTGTGCAAATTTATTAGCTGAAGTGCAATATAACAGTAGCACTCTAAGTACATATATTGGTCCAGTTTAGTGAAGTATCGATAGTATAGTTTAATTCCTGTGTTTTTTTTTTTAATATATTACTCGATCTGTATAATATTTAGCCTCACACTTTCGCCTATTTTGAATCGTCACTTACTAAAAACAGCTGAGCAGTAGTGGGCCTGCTTGCTGAGATTTGCATCTGAATCGAATCTCTATAGAACCTTTATTAAAAATCTGTTGATTCCTTAATTAGGAAGTAGATAAAATGTAATTGTTCAATTTCCATTGGATTGAAATGCCTCACTGTTTATTTAGCGTCGTGAAAAGCTCTCCGGCTGACCAGGCTATCTTTGTTCAAATTAATTAATTTTTTTCATAAAATACTGGCAATATTCACCAAGAGGCCTTACAAATGTTGTACAAATGTACCTGTTTTTAGCACTATAGCTAATTTTTTAAAAGAATTTTTAACAATATTTCTGTTTGCATGTCACAAATCATCAATTTGTGGCAAGTGTATGGTTATATTAATTTTATAATTCAATGGACAAGATTCCTGGCTTCACTTCTCTTTTTTAACTGCATGATGAGTGGTCAATGCCTTCCCAGATAAAAAAATTAAAAACATTTCTTTTTAAAAAAGCTTTTTGTAATTAAAACCAGCCACAAATACTAAACAGAAAACTCATCTTGTTTTATTTTTAATTCGTACATACATAGCTGGAAATGTTCCAACATACACATAAGGTTCATGCCCGAATATTTCACATCGACAGCATGAAACGTACTTCGAATCTGGCTCCTTAGCAATGATACAGTGAACTTCGTCAACTACAATCGGATTTAATCTCTCTCTGTAGGCATCACTGCTTAGCATGTACTGCCATCGTTTTGGGTGAACTGAACACTATTTGACACTCTCCATGTTCCACGAGTTGTCTGTTCTCTTCACTGGTTTGCTTGTCCTCAATAAACTCTGCTGTAATCCCCACAAATTTGAGAAATCAAACTTGATCTTCCACAAATCACAAGAATGATTGACTTCGCATTCAACAGAAGACCTTACTGTGTTAAAAAACAATCTAGGTGGACTGAAAAATTAGTGAGTTTCCAGACTCTGTTGCTTCAGCTTGGATTACGAAGACATCCTGGCCGCTAACCAACTTCTCTAGAGCTTCTCATGGTAAATTTTTAAAACTTTCGTCCTTAAATGCCTCTAAAATTTGATTGCATTCCACATTCATCAATTCTGCATTTCCCCTCATTTTGAAAACTTTGTCTGACAAGATAATTTATGCGACCTGACAACAATCTACAGGCCAAATTGTGATTGACTAAGACCAACAAAATAAATCTCATGAGTCCAGTCGTGCATGCGGAGAGGAGCACAGGTTCTGGATCCCGAACAGTGGCTGGTAATGGAGCCTAATCTAAACATCAGATGGTGCTTATAAGCCACAATAGATGAAAGCTCCCCCAAACCCCTTCCTAGTCTTTCAGAACTAGAAGATCCAAACATTGAGTACCAAACGTTGGTACAAAACTCAACTGTAGCCTAGGTATGTGCTTAATTAAGCACCCCTAGCCTATTGGTTTCTCTCTTTAAACTTTAAATTGACCATTTCTTAATTTACTGCCAGGTTTCAACTGTTCACTATTTGCTTATGGACAGACAGGGGCTGGCAAGTCATATTCTATGGTTGGATATGGAAACAACAAGTAAGTAACTTGATTTGGCTTGATAAATGCCATGTTCAGGTACTGTGTTCTAACGGTTAGTGTACCAGCCTATTCCAGGTGTTCGATGAATGGGGTACGGTGTGAAGGAAAACAGCGAGCAAAAAAATATGGAGGGGGATGGGGAGAGGAAACGAGAGAACGCCTTTGGGCTTTTTTTTACAAAAGCTCTTTCCACCCACTTTCGACCTCAGACAGCGAAGAAGCTGCCACTGTTTGACATATGTTGCCAATAAGGTCCAAGGCCTACAGGACTCTTGTCAACATGTAATAGCTTTCATGAATCTGCCCCTTTTGTATAAAATGACGGACGGGTCCTTGAATTTTTTGCGAGGCGATGGTTGATTTTGGATCAAATGCTAGTTTTACATATTTTGGGTGTTTAGCACTGCTGGTTTATATTGCGTGACAGAAGGCAAGATTCACTTGTTTTGTCTAAATTTTGGTCAAAGCTCTCTGTCTTGAAATTTAATCTCCGAGAGCATAGTGTAGCTGAAATAAGAGTTTTGGGAAAGCTTTGAACGAGCCTTTGTAAAGAAAGTCCACACGTGCTCTTTCATTTCCTCTCCCTGTTCCCCCGCTCGCTCGCTGTTTTCCTTTGTGCCATTCCCCATTAACCAAACTCAGACTCAAGTTCAACCATTTTTTAGATCAGTGTATTAAACATATCACCTCATGGATCCAACAGCTATTTTGACAATGATCAAAAACAGTATAATTTTTTATTGGATTGGTGGTCACTTGTGAAAAGGGCTTGTGGGGTGGTGTTTACTCTTTTTCTTGGGTGCTCCTATCACTGTTTTGTATGCTTTATTCCAGAACTAGTTATGATTAAGGTATTCATCTGTATGTGGCTTGACAGAAATACTGCAAAAATAAAGTATCTTACATAAGAACACGGGGTGGGTACAGTCAACTCTCTCTAACAGACACCTTTCTAAGACGGGCTGCTGCTGTTGGTCTGGGCATGCCATTTTCAATCATTTTGCTCTATCTAAACTCCATATAAACCAGACACCTTTCTAAGACAGACAGGCGCATTTTCTGATGGTGTCTGTCTTAGAGACAGTTGACTGTATGGATACTTTTTGGAGTGGCACATTTAACATTCAGTAATATATGCATACTTTTTTGTCTTTTTAGGGGAATTGTGCCCATTACTTGTGATGAGTTGTTTAAAGCAATGACCAGTTCCTCAGGAGACATTGTAAGTTTAGTGTGGCGTGACCCCAATGGTTTATTGCAGAAAAGCTAGTTATTAAAATGTGACAAGCTTTGATACTACAGTAGCTGTTGACAAATGAAAATGATTTTCATTTGAAAATTAGAAGACTCTTTAACAAGAAGCGACCCTATATAACAGCGCTGAGTAGCTCAGCTTGACGACAGCAGCAGGAATGCCCCAAAACAAAAGTTCAATGAGCTGAACAATAGCGTTCTTTGCACATGCGTATTTTCTCTGCAAAACGAGAAATGATCAAATTCTGTATCTTCTGGAGGGGGAGCTTGAACCACAACAGCAAATGTCATGTTTTGGTTATACTTTTGATCCAGAAACTGAGCCTTTTCACTCTTTAACTATATTTATTATTCTATTCTAAGTAAATCAATAACCAACCCTATTTCTCCACAACTTCTGCTGTTGGTGGGTGTGACTGTTGTTGCAGCACTCGGCATTACCGATAAAAGATAAAGGGGGAATGTCCTTGCCTTTTGGAGGCTCGCTCTGGACATGTTTAAATGTCAATGACATAATTTTAGGATTATCCATCTAATAATGGAAGAATTACTTAACAGTAATCTTCTTCAAAGCTTTCACATAGAATATCCTGCAGATGAGAAGAAAAAATGAAATTGAAAATTGTTGTAAAGAGTGACATGTATGATTTTTACATGGTGTTATTATAGAGAGAGATTTCATCTTGGCCTTTTTTATTTTGTTTTTCCTCTGTACAGAAATACCAAGTTTCATTTAGTATGTTAGAGATTTACAATGAACAAGTTCGTGATCTTCTTGTCAAGAACAACCCAAAGGGGGGTCTACAGGTATGATGTGTATTTTTGTGTTGAATTTAACAACTAGACGTGAGCTTGTTGTGGTACGTCCTGTAATCGACCACAAAACAAAGCCAAAATGATTACACGAAGACTTGCTTTCATGATTCAAGTAAAAGTGCAAGCGAACCAATTCGAAACTTACAGAACCACAAACTTCAAATTACATAAAGTAACTCAAAGCCAAACTATAGAAACAGAATATTAACAACTAACCTTTATTCCATTCGGAAATACTCGAAAACCAGATGAATTAATACAAAGTTCTGTCCACTCGTGGCGCCTCGGCAGAACACGGCAAAAACAAACGATCCCATTCAGCGAGTTTCAAGTCAAACTTTGGAGTTTTCTTTTCGCAGATTAATTCAATCGCAATCCATATTCATCTCGAAAACGAATTTGATGATTGCCCCTTTAAAGGTGTCCCTTTGGATACAATTTGTTGCTTATTTCAGAGAACTAACAGCACCAAAACAGTTTGAGCGATTGAACTGTTTTTTAAAGTTTTCAACGCGCATGCAACCTGGAACCCAGGCTTTCACTCTTTTGTGTTTCGATGAATATTTATGCCGCGAACGTTAGCCAATGAGCGCGCGAGAATTTCTGCAGTTATGTAAAAAGTATCTGTAATGTACCAATATAATTTAATAGAGTAGCATATACCTTGTACAAGTTAAAGTGATATTTGCTGAATTTTGCTTATCACAGGTTCGTCAGAACCCAAAGGAAGGGAATTTCTTTGTTCAAAACCTAAAGAGGGTTGCAGTGGTCAGTTATGATGACATTGAAAGACGAATTGAGGAAGGTATGTGACTGTACAGATTTATAAGGGTGTAGTGATTCTTTCAGTATGCTGAGTATGCTGCTGCCTTGCTGAAAGCTACTCTCAGGCCAACTATTAATAACTATCTGGTCTTCTTGTGACAAGGGTAAACCTAGATTTCACATATATTCTCATCCCCCAAGGCTGCCATCCTTTTGGTCAGCACCAGGAATCGAGACCTGGCCGGTACTCATGTTTGAGAATGCACAGAGTACTTTATTCTGTAATTTAAAGCCAATCAGATTTGTCAGATTTGACAATGCGACTTGTGGTGTTGGAGACAGCCAGAGGTCTTGATTCATGGTGCAAACCAAAAGGATCGGGGTCTCTGGCGACCAGAGTGTTTCGCATAAGGAAATGTGGATTCAAAAGTATTCTTGACCAATAACTGACACAATCATTGTATTTCAAATATTAGGCACAGCCAATCGAACTGTGGCTGCAACACAGATGAATGCCACAAGCTCTAGGGCTCACACAGTGGTGACAATTGGGTTTGACCAGATAAGCAAGAATACGATGGGACAGGAAACAAAAAAGAGTAGTAACATCAACTTGGTTGATTTAGCAGGTTTGTACAACATGTTCATTTCCTTGTGTAGGGAGGGTACAGTTAGCTAACCCTGAGATATAGTGGCTTAACGGTTATTGCACTACACACTGGATTGGATGGTCTTGGTTTGTAGACATGATCATTGCATTGTGTTCATTCCATCTAGGGGTGTAAATTGGGAACTGGAAAATTAACTGCTTGGGTCTACCATAATTGACATTAGGCAAGGCAAGCCTAATCTCATGCTGCGCATTTACAGGCAAAGTTAAAGAGCCCTAGTCAGCCTCCACCATTTTCGATGCCATCAAAATTATGAAGATTGTATGGTGAAGTTGAACCTGTCACCCATCAACTAACTATTTGAGCCAAAGTTGCACATGAAGCCTCTCTTTTAAGGTTTCTGTAATCATACCAGTTTTACAGGGTCAGGTGATTAGCCTAACACCCAACCCCCAACCTGGAGGACCAGGGGCTGTCCTTTGTCTGGCCTGGACCCTCCAGGGATAAAATCCCCAGCGGCATCTCTCTTGGGGTCATTGAGACACAGCAAGCTCCACCACCACAACAGGGTGACTAGCCCAGGGATGGTGTTGAATATACTCAATGTAATCTCTGATTACTCTTAGTCGTAATTATTGCTTTAATCGGTCGATTGACGATGAATTTACCAGGAAGTGAAAGAGCAGACAGCACTGGTGCCACAGGCGACAGACTTAAGGAAGGAGCCAACATCAACAAATCCTTATCGGCATTGGGTAACGTGATCTCCGCCTTAGCTGACCTGTCCATGGGTAAAAAGAAAGTTATGGTTCCATATCGTGACTCTGTTCTCACCAAGCTGCTTCAGAATGCTTTGGGTGGCAACAGCAAGACTATCATGATAGCTGCCTTGTCTCCAGCTGATATCAATTACGATGAAACTCTGGGTACACTGAGGTGAAGTAATAATGTATATCAAAGATGCAAGGTAGTGCTGCGTCACTAGTACAAATACCAAGAAAATAGATGAAAAAAAGGGAGCAGAGTATTTTTGAAGTATTTTTTGACAACATTTGGTGTGTTTGGTAATGTAATAAAACACTATAGCTTGACATGCTTGATATGCCTCCTCAATCACAACTGAAAATTAGTAAACAGAGACATAAAATTTAAACAAATCTGCTAATTAAGATCAGGTTACTTCGCTCTGACGAAGGGTTAACGCTCGAAACATCAGCTCTTGAATCTCTTTACGGTGGCCAATTCACATTATCAACCCAGTTGATAAAACCAAATTATACTTCACCACTGGCCTGGTTATGACTGCCTTTGGTTTAACTTGGCGAATTGATAAGATCAAAATGATTGATATTGTTATATGTCGTGAGGGTGGAACAAAGAAATAATTTTATTTCCCTGACAGGGTTCAAACCCATGACGTCCTGGACACTTGTTGGGTGCTGTAACCAACTGAGCTGCAAAGAACTCCTGGTGAGATAGGGCATTAACTAGGTTCATGTCTGACACATGTCCTGCATACCACTAACAGTGTACCGGACATGTGTGAACCTAGTCAATGGCCCAGCTCACTAAGAGTTTTCTGTAGCTCAGTTGGTTAGAGCAACCAACCGGGGTCTGAGAGGCTGTTGGTTCAAATCCTGTCGGCAACTCAGAATTTTTCTTTGTCCCACACTTGTCTTGAGCATAATTGATAATTTTATCTCATCATTTGTCTACCCAGCTGAAAATTTACCTGCTTTCATATTACCTTAACGTAACTCAAACTTAAATTAATAATTTTTAGTTGTGGTCCTTTCTGTCAATCTATTTGATTTTTAGTTCCATTTTACTTAGAGTTCAGTGCAAACAGTATTGGAAGGAAATTGCTTGTTGCTTTTCCTGACCAAAGTTCTCTTTTGTTTACTATAACCAGTTATTTACACTGCTATTGTTTTCTGACAGATATGCCGATCGTGCAAAGAAGATCAAAAACAAGGCAGTGGTTAATGAAAATCCAATGGACAAACTGGTCCGTGAGTTGCGTGAAGAAAATGAAAGGCTAAAGAAAATGTTTGAAAGTGGAGGACTCACCATGGACCTTGGTGGCAGAGAAATGAGTATGTTTTTAGCAGATAATCATAACCATTACAATTTCCTCACAACTGATTAGTGCCTAAACTGCTGTATTTTGCATTAATTAATCTGCAAGGTTGTAATCGGACAGTGTAATTGGACAGTTGGCTGTTATCGAACACCTGTAATCGGACAGTTACAAAAGCCAATCATTTTAATTCCGGTCAGCTAATTCCACCGATCACCATATTGATTACAATCACTATAGCAACAAAAATGTACCCTTCACAGCTGGGGCTTTTCCAAAATGACTCAAGCTCTTCTCTGTATATTTTTTGGAAATTGTAATTATCATATTTTAAGAATTGCTATTAACAGCTTTTTTCAAGGAAAACTTTTTGTTTTTCGGAAATTGTAATGGTTATGATTAATTGATAACAGAACATCGTGTCGTCCAATTCCGTCTTTAATCATACTCGTGATTAACAAATCGGACTCTCGCTTCGTGGTCGTCTGATTTTGTTAACCACTCATGATTACAGACCGAATTGGAGTCCACTCAGTCCTATTACCATTGTTAATTTGTGAAATAATCCTAAACTTTGTAACCATGTGGGGATCTTTAAAAGTACCAATTGAAATTTGTATTAATTCATGTCCTTCAGGTGAGGAAGAGAAGGAGGAAATGCGGCGGAAAATGAAAGAGGAACTTCTTGCACAGATGGAGTTTAATAACCAGAGCATGATGAGCTGGGATGAAAAGGTATTTCAAGTGATGTCAATCTGCATATTCTCCTAACCTGTTTCCATTGATTTTACAATGTTTTACGTGGGAGAATTTGATTAGAAGTTCCTTGTTTAATTTGTGAAATAATTATTAGCTGTTTAATATTCCTGTGAAGCCTGTTCCACTGCCAAAGATAAATAAGTTAGGCAAGTTTTGTTTCTGCAAAGAAATGGGGAAAATCTACCTACGATCAAAACCAATTTTGAAAATCTTTTAAGAAAATAGGCAAAGTTAGGTTATGGAAAACTGTGCATGGTCATGGTAAAGATCCTAGAAAAGTCTTGGTGTTTTGAAAGCTTAAAAGAGCATAAACCCTGAGCTACCTACTTCAAAACTCGGTAGCCTCGCAGCTCCTATAACCTCTAAATTTCAGTGGCAGGGATAGTGTTGCTGCCTTATTGTTTGGGCTAGGGTCCATTGTTTGTGTTGTTTGTTCTTTTGCCTCACCTGAAGGGCGGTCCCCAATCAGGTGAGACCTTGTAAGAGCTGTGAGGTGACCCTCAAAACTACTGGTGCTACTCAGGGACTCAGCAAAACACCCCCTCTTCAATTTGTCTTAACAGGTCCAGATGTCCCAAAGTGAATCGTCAGTTGGAGAGCAGAGTGAGAAACAGAAAAAGGTTCAAAGTGTACCACACTTGATCAATTTGAATGAGGATCCCATGTTGTCGAGAGTGATTTTTCATTTCTTGGAGCAAGGTAAGACATTGCATATTGTCATCCTGCCAGGTACAATAACAAACCACGGCCAGACTGGGACTGAATTTCAAGGCAAAGAGGCATATGAATTGGGCATATTCTCTTGACCAGTCCTGGGGGTGGGGGTGGTACTCCCTACAGGGCATTTTGGAGGGGGGCTCCTCCCATAGGGGATACCTTTTTCAGGATGGAGGTGTATAAAATGGTAGGGGTTTCACAAGTTGATATAATTATATGTATATGTCACAGGTCAAAGTTGTCTGCAGGTAATATTTTTTAACCTAGGTTATATTTTATTCCATTTGCGACTAGGGGGTTAATCTATAAAAAAGTCATCTATCCCCAGGGATGTAGCTAAGAAATTACAAAGCCGGCTCACAAACAAGGTCAGCCGGCTTTTCTGACCATTGTACCTGCAACATTTCTTTGAGTCTTCTAGCCGGTGATAAGCTCACTTTCAGCCGGTGAAATTAGCCGGTAGCCAGCCCTTAGCTACATCCCTGTATCCCTCCCCTACAACCTCTGATCCGTCTGCCCTCTACTCAACCTTCTCCCCCAATTTACATGATTTCTGTGAGCAGGCTAATCACCTGGCATGCTTACTTGACAAATTCTAATAATCTCTTTTCTTTATAGCGGAAACAAAGATAGGAAGGAAAGATGCTGACCCTGCACCTAACATTGCCCTAACTGGCTTGAGGTACGTACTGAAGACCTTACACTGTTTGTGTTACACTGGGTGTGGTCATGGCCTTCAAACTGGGGTCAAGTTAGAAATTTTAATATCGCAGTGCCCCTAAATTCCTATGAAGCACATTCCTTCAATTCATTTAGTCCCTACCCCCCAGCTGGTAGATAGGGTCTGAATGAAACACATGGATATTTGATTGAACTGCAATGTACCAGTAATAGAGAGACAGAAGGTTTCTATTAAAATGTCCATCTCCAAGAAGGGTGCAAGGAAAACAGATTTTTCAGGTTGTTCTCCAGGCAAGTTGGGGCCATTGTGTGCAAGCTGAAGGTCTGATGTTCCTTTCCCATTTGGCAAGGGGTGGATAAAAACCACTAGCCCAGCAGGAGGTTTCTTAATAGACAATATTCGTATTCTCTGATGGCCCTGGGGCAAGAGCCTTCTGAACATGAATGCGAGGCTAATGCGGGGAACTTAGCTCGGAAATGCAAAGAAACATGAGGAAAATTACAGCTCGGGTGCCAGAAAACCAAAAAAGCATTGAAAGTTGCAAGGCTCTGGAGTTTGTAAGTGATCTGCAGGTTAGAGGAATACCTTAATTAAGCGAACATGCAAAACGATTTGGTAGGAGTGATCAAGAAGATTCACAGATTAATTGATCTGATAGGAGATTGCGAGTCAGTCGGGAGTCAATATCCCCAATCTGCAGCGAAATACTTTTTAACTATTTTGTCAAAAAAATTTGCTGAACTGATTCTGTTTAGTCCTTGATGACCATCTGATTTCGCTTCCAACAAAAGGGGGAAATACTGGAGAAACTGCAAGTAAATATATTTCTCACTCGCCGGCACATTTCTTTGATCGCTAAACTGACCAAAACTTCCACATTCATGTTGAGCCAAAAACATCAAACCTTCGGTCCAAAAACCAGCTTTTCATTTTACTTTAGCGATAGTGGTGTCCATAGTTTGAAGATCATTTAATTTTCTCCTTGCAAAAAATGTCTATAAGTTAACAGAATTGCAAATAGTAGAAAGTAAACAACTTGTGTACGTGACGAGTATGAGTAGCCGTTCGAGCCTTCTCTGTCACTCCTGCCACATTTTTTTGCATTTTTGTTTAATACTGGTATTCCTCTTGCCTGTAGATCACTTGTAAGCTCCAAAACATTGAAGCATTTAATACTGTTTTGGTTTTCCAGCACCCAAGCTGTAATTTTCCTCATGTTTCTTTGTATTTTCGAGCGAAGTTCCCCGCATTAGCCTCGCATTCATGTTTGGAAGGCTCTCGCCCGAGGGCCGTCGGGGAATACAAATATTGTCTATTGTGATTTTTGTCTCTTTTGTTGCAGCATTCTTAAGCAACATGCTTTAATTAAGTCAGCTAAGGGTGAAATAACCATTGAGCCTGCTTCAATGGGTGCCAAGACGAAAGTGAATGGAATGCCACTCACTGGGGAGCGTGTTCTTAAGCATTATGACAGAATCTTGTTTGGTAAGCTATGAATTTTAACAAAAACTAGCAAATTCTATTGAAAAGGTACATAGCAAACTAACACCCACTACAATTTCATGAACAGTTTTGCAGTCTGAGCCTAATTTTGCCAGCACTTGAAAACTTTGAGGCATCATTTGTAACCCCTTCATTTATTCAAGTTCCTTCATCCTGATTAGACCAGGGATGTAGCTAAGGGCCGGCTACCGGCTAATTTCACCGGCTGAAAGAGAGCTTATCACCGGCTTAAATTTCACTAGAAAACAAAGACTCGAAGAAATTTTGCAGGTACAATGATCGGAAAAGCCGGCTGAGCTTGTTTGTGAGCCGGCTTTCTTACCTACATCCCTGTTAGACATATATACATCAGGTGCAGTTTAGTGGCAAAAGTGCACATAGCAACATGCCATTTAAATGGAAATGTTGTTTTTAATGTAATTTATAATTATGTGATAGGTGGGTGGTCTATATGTTGCAATATTTTACCCTGTTACAGGTTCAAATCACATGTACGTTCTGGTAAACCCAACCAACACTGAGAAGAGTGAAGGAAGTCCAGATAATGTGGACTGGGAGTTTGCACAAAAGGAAATCGCCCAAGCTAAGGGCTTTGCCACAGGGTTTGGATCTGGACTTTCTAAAGGTAACCTTGTCTTGGCATTATTTTCAATATCGGTGTTGACCACTTAGCCAGAGTGGTACATCCACGTTAACATTATGGATAATTTGTATTATTTTATGGCATATCTCCTGGATTATCTTATAGGCTCCCAGATACAGGGCACCTTGGTCAATTGTAATATGTATATTTTCATATCCCCGAATACCTAGAAAAAAAAAACTATTGCACACCACTTTATTTGAGATCACTGTATCACTGTGACCTGGGATTTTATTCATCCCAACACTGCACAAAAAATGACCAGCACAGCAATGCCACAAACGCCCAATGCCCCCCTCTTCCCTAGCCAGCATTGGCAATCTCACGGATTCATATTGTTTTAGGTAGACATCTCTGAAGGTGAGGTCTGAAAATAAGTCTTTTTCTTGAAGTGGTATGGGGTGGACATTCTTTGCTGGAATTTGTGTTTCAGAAATGCCCCTAAAGGCTGACATTTAAATTGAAGATTAACGTTACAATGTGACTGGATCAGTTGGTAGCAAGATTATTGTTTTAGTATGTTGTTGTGATCAACAGATCAACAGCGAGCTCAAGAGCAGGTGTTAGAATCGCTTCCCATGGTCAGTGAAGTGAACGCCATTAGTGAAGAACTCAATAAACACAAGTATGTCAACATTTATGCTGATTAAATTAATACTGTACAAGTGTTTTAGCTCCTTGCTTTACTATTCATGGACACTCAATTCTCTTTGATCATGGTGGAACATAGGTAGTCAACTAGTGGCTGTCACCTGACCCTATTTTGCTCAATACCCAGTGTAGGGTGCAGCTGCAATACTTATATCAGTTTTTGTAATAAAAAGGTTTTCCCGGAGTGGGTTATTAGCCCGCTGTCCAACCCCCAACCTGGAGGACCAGGGACTGTTCTTTGTCAGGCCTCTACCATTCAACCAATCTGGCATGGTTTGACCTGCCAGGGACCGAAGTCCCAAATGGCACAGCTCATTGCCAGGTCCTTGAGACACACAAGCTTCACCACCACAGCAAAGTGTCAACCCAAGGGGAAGGCTATCCATGCACAAGGCCCCAAATAGTTGCCTTATCTCAGTATAAAATAATGTTTTTCTGCCTTAATTTTATTGGACAGAGAAGGCAATATAACAAAAGATGAGCTAATCCTATTTGCAATGTTTCTAGGACATTTGAGGTGATTCTTATATCAGGTGCAGCCCATGGAGGAGATTCAGAAACAAAGTAAGTAACAAAAGCAGCCATCCTCCGGATTGTCACACAACACACTGTAACGCAACATGCTGTCACACAACACATTGTCACACATCATCATTGCTCACTGATCTCAAACACAGCTATGGTTGGCTTCGAGAAATTATCAGCTGGGACATGCCACCCTGATACACCACCAAATTCTTAAAAATACATTATAATTGGTAGGGTGAAATAAAAATCTTGTGCTCGAGACTGAAGGAGCTTTGTCAAAGACAGCAAAGTCAAAAGTAATAATAATAATAATAAAGTCATAATAATGATGATAATAATAATAATAATAATAATAATAATAATAATAATAATTTATGCACTTCTTACAAGAGTAATGTCGGCTTGATTTAGTTTAGTCCAATGGGCCTTAATCACACGGCGGCCATATTGGCTACTGACAATAGATTTCGTACCCTGAGCCTCGAGTTCAAATGTTTGGGAACGAGTTTCCGCGTGGCAAAACAAAAGTTTTCAATCCCTCGGGACTCAACATGGCCGCCGTGTGATTAAGGCCCACGATTGATACAGTGATGTTTTCACTGCTGTGGTCAGCTTACAAGTCTGTAAATATTTGTGTCCTTTTCCTTGAGAAATAATTTTAGTTTGCTAGATTTGTTAGAAGTAGTTAGACACCAGAGAAGGTATGTAGAGGTGATGTTTGCTAATATGTCTATGTCTGATTTGTTTTTGCTATGGTAGAAGTGAATTCAGGGAGTCAGGTTACTGTGGTCATATTGAGTACATGTAGGTCATATAATCTTTTTCTGCTGCTAAGGATAGATTATGTAATGACTGAGGCAGGTCATTTCAAAATGTTTTGAATTTGGCGTCATCATTTGGAAGATTAAGCAACTGTATTGAGTGGGCTTGTTTGTCCCTAGCTGATTGCTATGACTGGATTAACTGGTGAAATATAGAGTGGCTTTCATTTGAGTGTTGAAAGTAATTCTGCATTTGATTGGTTTAAAAATCTCACGCCACTTTTTCAACCAATCAAGAGTAAAACCAAAACCAGTGTTGACTCGTGAGCGCACGTTTTTCCACACTTTGTGTCGGCTACGTGTACTTACTTCGAGTTTTGATTGGATCACCGGATTGTCTCCGTCCTTTGTGATTGGCTGAAGTAACTACTTTGGTTTTGGTTTTATGACAACTCAATTGAAACTAGCTCTAATCAAGCAACAGGGAGATCTCAGTTGCTGCTTTTAAGAAGTGCTAATTTAGACAACAGGGGGTTACAGCTCTAACAAACGCTGTTTGAGCAGTACCGTGTGTAAATAAAAGTCCTCATGAAAATCTGGAATATCGTACCGAATATTTGGGAGAGATTCCCCCAAAAAAATTCAAGAAATTTTAACTTCATTACTTCGTGTTTCCCGGAAAATTTTCCAAGTCTCCCGATTCCCGGCAAAATCTTCAGATTCCCGGAAGAATTTTGTTTTTCTCCCGAAAACCCTTTCTTAGAGTTGACACCCCCTGTTAGACAGAAAGATAGTTTGAACTATTTAGAGCAGCTGTATATCAGAGAATTAATTTTATGTGTTGTAAGTAACCCAGGTATTTCAGTTACTTCCAAACGTTTGCCCTAGAAATAAAATTGGGATCACCCAAGGCAAAGGAAAATTCTCTTGAATTCTGTTTATTTTTTCGCCAAATTATGATCTTTTTATGGGAAAGCTCTAAGTCGGTGTCATACTTTTAGAGTGATGGTTAGAATGAAGAACTTAATGAACGGCAATGTTTGGCTGTGGGATCGCGGCAAGTTCATGAACAGAAGGTTTCTTATGCAGGTAAGCTGCCTAGCATTGTTTGATGATAGTCCATTTTAGAATGTTTTATTATTAGTCGTAGATGATGGCTTCAATCAATCAAACTTTATTTATAGAGGGTAACTCATGATAGTTGCACAATTAATAAACGTGTGGCCCTCCTAAATATGTGATAATTAAAAATCTATTAAAACCTTAAGTAAGGTAGGGAGTGTTTTTCTGCAATAAAAAGAACTAACCACACAATATGTCCTGAGGGGAGGTACCCCCATAAATTTCGGATGGGTGTGTGTTGCTAAGGTTCTTAGTGTTTGACGCTTTTGAAGGCCCAAACCCGAAAAATGGTACCCTATTCAAGGGAAAACTAAACTCTTAGAATGGCCTGAGTGGGTCATGAATCCTTATAAAATCGCTTTAGTAATACTCCAACAGATAGTTCAATTTCAATAGACCAACCCTTTTCCATTTTGGTTTTCGTTTATGCACTGCGATTTAGCTCATACAATTTGGGTGCCCTATTTGTGGATCTCACCACGGCCCAGTTGTTCGAGGGCCGATTAGCGCTAATCCGTGGTTAAGTTTTAATCCGGGTATCTTTTTCTGTTGTTCAAAAGTATCTTCTCTGACAATTTTCTGATTTCTTTTTAGAGCATCTAATCATCAAGCTGTAGACAAAAAGAATTAAACTAGATTAGCTTTTTAAGCTTTAATAATATCTGAATTCCAATTTTGCACTAACCCTGGGTTATCTTAACCCAGCTTTGAACGGCCCGGCACAGGAATACAGTGCTAATAGAGGGAAAAATGATACCCTATCGACACATGCCTATGTAACCGATATATGGGAGTACCCCCACCCCCTGGTTTATTGTTAGACCTTGTGTTTCGTTTGCTAGGAACATTATCAATCATCAATTGACGGAGAAGATATGAGTAAAATTCCAAAAGAACAAGACCCATTCTGGGAACCGCCTGAAGACGTGCTTATAGGAACAGCAAGTGTGTTTCTACAGAGTCTGAGCTATGCTCTGGATTTTGATGATAAGCTTTCTATTACAGATTACAAGGTGTGTAAGACTGCTATTACTTGTAGAGTTCTGTGTTTCTGTTATGGACGTACATTTGCCTCGCTTTCTTTATTGGCCTCAATTTGACGCGTGGTGATGCCCTCGCTTGTGTCAGTAAGCGAAGTTGGCTATTAATATGTACTATTTTTGTGACAACGTGGACAGTTGTTTTGACGCGACTTTGAAATATGTGAGGGGGTAAGTTTCTAACGAAACTGTGGTGCTGCGTCGGTGGGAAGTATAACAATATAATTTGGTTTTATCAACTGGGTTGATAATGTCAATTGGCCACCGTAAAGAGATTCAATCCATTTGAAATATGTGCACTTTTCACGTGATGGTATTTATCTCAATGCAGTTTCCAGGGTTCTGGGTCATTTTTTCATGACTTTGCAAAAAGCTTATTTTCTTTAATTTATATTTTTTTTATTTTGACTCTATTTGATAAAATAAGAACCTACTTTGAAATTCTAGCCTAAACAGCTTCTTGTAACATAAAAGGGATCTAAATTTAATTTTTAGCCTAACAGGTTCTTAAATTCTAGGTTCTTATATTCGGGGTTTTACTGTATTGAAGAACTCGAACGCACCCTCGTAATCTCTGATTACTTCTAGTTATAGCTGTGTGGTAATTCTCCATATATGCTTACTTTTTAGCGGATATTGATTTCGATGACGTTTAAAAGGACAAAGAAAAAGGAAAACGGACTCAGTTAATTACTTAATAGATCCTCAGTCATACACCTTATTCATAAATGGCGGGCGCGCGCGGTAAACCTGGTACTAGACATGGAAACGAGGCGTTTTAGGATAAACAACTTTCGTTTCACAAGCGTTTCAGAAGGAATTTTGGGTGTTTCATAGTTTAGAAGCTTTTTTTAAGCCAACCGGGGCGTTTAGAGCGTTTTCGTGATCAATTTCGAAATAAGTGAGCTGTGTGCCCGGTTGTACACAGATGCGAACTGTTGATCTGGAAGGGAATAGAGTTGGAGTTTTTGGATTCCCTAAAGGACTCACTTTTTCGACAGGAATGGCTTGCGAAAATACAGCGAAATGTTGGCCCGTGTTTCAAGCTTACAGAGGTTACAAAAGTATGCTCTATGCATTTTATCCCTAATGATGCGAAGAAAGGATTGGAGGCAAAAAATGGCTTTATGTAAAGGAGCTTGGTTCTCCAGGTTTCCTTGGAGAACTTCTCCTCGAAAGCGCCATCCACCAACACTAGGAACAACTGAAGCACCTTGTAGCAAAAAGCGATGTTTGCAAAATGCAAAGAGCATACGTTTGAAGCCTCTGTAAGCTTGAAATGAGGGCCAACATCTCACCATAGTTTCACTAGCCATTCCTGTCGAAGACGTGAGTCCTTCAGGAAACCAAAAACATTCACTAAACTCTTCCCTTCGCCCTTCGGATCAACAGTTTCCTTATGTGTATAACCGGTCACAAAACAATAGATATTTCACTTAAACTCTCATCACGAAAAACACTCTAAATGCCCCATTCGGCTACAAAATAGGTTCTAAACTATGAAACACGCAAAATTCCGTCTGAAACGCTTGTGAAACGAAAGTTGTTTATCCTAAAACGCCTCTTTTTCATGTCTAGCAACCAGTTTTTCCGCGCGCGTCCGCCATTTATGAATAAGGTGTATGCAGCGGTTTTATTGTTGACTAAGCCTTGCTTAGCTGTGCTTAGTAAAACATGTGCAATGTACTGTAACCAATCAGAGAAAATGTCTTATTTTTTAACCAATCAGGAGTAACCGTGGTTTGGCCCTCGCGCGTTTTCCCGCGCTTTGAACTGTTGCATGTTTTCTTTGGCGTTTGCGTTTGTTGTTTGGTCTGTTTTCACAAGATCAGTTGTTAGAGTTGAATGCCAATTTTATTTTTAGAACAGAACGGACGGTTTCACTTTGAACGTCTGATGGTTTTCTTGCTGTTTTAGGGCGAAGAAGTAGCAACCACTGTTATCAATGTCTCGCCTTGTAGCGCCAATGGAAAGCCATTGAGTGAAGATGTTTTCGTTGAGGATCCGTCCGAACTCCTTGGAAAACCTTACCACTTCAAGGTATTCGAATATGAAAAATCCTGGCTGTTACAGTCGGGAATGAAGTACTATTCTCGAATCTATTCTCGAACGGAGAGAGCGTGAAGAGGAGAGTTAAAAGGATCTACGTCACGATATTTTGAGCCTTTTTTGCGACGAACCAGGAAGGAAGAAAAACACCAAAGAGGCGATACTAAACCAAAAAGGAACAAGGATGGTTAAGGATGGAGAAGATTGAGACGGATTTGAAAAATTTAGGCTAGCTTTTTCAAAATACGCAAACTGTGACGTAGCTCCTAACATCCCTAATTCTCTTTGGATTCCTTTTGCGTTTGGCTGTCAGACCCGGCGTCTAAAATCATCGAGTATTGTGTGACAAAGCTGTTGCGTGACAGCTTTCAGTAGTTGTGCCTACACTCTTTTCTTATGCCTCTTTTCTTATAATGCAGGTCACCATTCGCAATGCTAACGTGTACGACAGCAGGTTCAACAAAGGACTGTACATCAAGTACAAGCCGTTCAAGGAAACAGAATTCACCCAAACTAAAACCGTGAAAGACACGCTGTCGCCTGAGTTTGGTGACGAGGATTCTAAAGTCTTCGGCTTTGACGTTGCCAAACAAGAACTCCTGGATTGGTTCGACTCAGGCTGTATCACGTTTCAGCTGATGGGCCGTCAAGAGGACAGCGATCCGGATGCTAGTCGTACAAGAATGACCACTAAGGTAATCCGATTTATTTATATTTTGATTTTGATTCTGTTGGGGTGCATACCCGGCATGGTGCCTCGGGCGCTTTTAGGATGGTTTCCCTCTCAACTCGTTGTCTCTAATCTCTATGTAATATAAGCCGAGCCTTCTCTTAGATTCCATGTCGAGGTTACCCTTGACGTATCACAAGCCACTAAAAACAACCAACCAATCAATCAATGGACCAACGAACTTACCAGCCAGCCAGCCAGCCAGTCAATTAATCAATCAATCAACCAACCAGTCAGCCAGCCAGCCAGTAAATCAATCAACTAACCAACCAGCCAGTCAATCAATCAATCAACCAATTAACCAACCAGCCAGCCAGTCAATCAACCAACCAACCAACCAGCCAGCTACTCAGTCGGTCAGCTAATCAACCAGCCAGCCAGCCAATCAATCAATCAATCAATCAGTCAATCAGTCATTCAGTCAGTCAATCAATCATTTAATCAATCAATCAATCTATCTATCAATCAATCAGCCAGTCAGTCAGCCAGTCAATCAATCAATCTACCAACCAACCAGCCAATCAATCAATCAACCAGCCAGCCCGTCAGTCAGTCAATCAGCCTGTCAGTCAGCCAGCCTGTTAGTCAGCCAGCCTGTCAGTCAGCCAGCCAGCCAGCCTGTCAGTCAGTCAGTCCGTCAAACCAGCCAGCTAGCCAGCCTCCAAGCCGGCCAATCAATGAATCAGCCAGTCAGTCAACTAATCAATCAATGAATCAATTCTACCAAATCGCGAAAGTCTCGTGATATCTGTCCCTTCCACTTTCGCAAAGTTAAATTCCCGCCAAAATAAGTAGCTATAAGGGAGCTCATCACAGCCGGCATGTTTATTTTGTTGCATAGGAGCTACGGCAGATGGAAATGCAACTGACCAGACCGGGAATGGGGGCTCGGTCGACAACCATGATAGGCAATGACATCGCCCCAGCACAGCTCAAGGCTGAGCACATTTTGTTGAAGAGAAAGAACAAGCTTCTACTCAAGAAAGAAAAACGAATCCAGGTCAGCTTCTCTTTCCTTTTTTTTTTGGTTTTTATTCATCGGTATGGTATTTTAAATAGTTCTGTTTATTTTTGTTAATTATGAAAAATATCCCTAATGCATGTCTACTTCAGACACCACCAAGCCTGGATTTCGAATTGCAAACATCGGTTAAAATAGTTCCCCACGTGAAAACTGCATCAAGGTTGCAGAGGGTTCAGGATCATACACGGAAACGAGGCTCGTTGGCATATGACTTTATCCCATATAAGGGCTCACTAGCGGGGCAACAGCCATATAATCATAAAGAATCATAAATCGAAGAAATGCATATATTTTTTTAAATATCAACAGGATCTCTGTACCGAGTGGGCCAACAAGCCGAAAGAACAGCAGTCATTTGAAGATTTTCACAGAGCTGTGAAGGCGGCAGCCTATCACCAATATGGACGAACAAAGTTCAAAGTCAACACCTATATCGCGGTGAGTGAATCAACTGGCGTTAATATTTCTACCTTGCAAGGCCTGAAAACCACCGAATTCAAGAATTTGGCTGGCTAAAATTGACGGCGATCTAGGTTTTCCCATCTTGGTTTAGCCTTCCTCTGGACACGCGCATTTAGACTAATCTAGACGGGCATCTAGACCAGTCTAGCTGTCAGTTCAGAATATTTGTCGTGAGAACGTTAAAGTAAAAAAAGTAAACGTGACAAAATATGCAAGAACATTTGTGTGACGAAGGAAAACAAAGGTAAACAAAAAGAAAACAACTTTGGTAAATTAAGGTTCAGTCACTCAAAGCACCATCCAGGAGTCTAATAGAGCAATCAAAAATATCGGCCTTTTCTTGTCTGTTTTCATCTGCATTCGCAAGCATAAACAGGGTGTAAGAGCCACCTGTTTAAGCATCTTTCGACCAATTCAGTTAAGCTTTATTGGTTGGCCATAAAGTATGGAAAATCTTGACCTAAGTTTGGCTAATAAGATCTAAATAAATGTTTCATTATGCATTGATATAATGCCGGCTGTTTGCTATCTTCGCTCGTTAAATGAACAAATCTTGTTTACAAAAAACAATTTATCCCTTACTATTGTCAATAAAAAGTTAACTGTTATATTACAACAACGAAGTGTGTAAACGCTGGAACTATGTGCAAACAAAAACTCACCCAGGAGTTATACTGGCAGTTTATGGAATGTTTGTCTGATTTCTCAGATGTTGAAAGATCAAGATGGGAGCACAGCCAACGGAGGAATCGTCAAAGCAGACCCCAAAGTCACAGAAGGCAGTCGCGCCTGCGTGATCATGTGATCAACCGCTGGCCACTGAAGCAATTGTACCGTGGGCCATCATTGTAGCAGTTGCGTAGTTAGTTGTTTGTAGGTTCCTAAATTTTTCAACAATGTGCTTGTAGAACTGAGCCGCAAAATACTGTTAGATGCCTGAAGATCTTTTTGTAACTGTGGTCTTGCTGGACGAGCCCTCTGAAAAACGAACTTTCATAGAAAGTCCCTGAATGTCCAAAAACGCGATAGCGTATAACAGCAGTTCCATTCTTGGTACTTGAAACAACGATGCCCCCTCCCTCTCCCCCCTACTTAAATTAAGCAAGCACCAGTTCATTTGTACGTAACATTTGCTTAAAGTGTCTATTTGGCCTACAGGGTTTTATGCTTTGGTATCTTTATATTGCATAAGCAAGTATTCCATTTTAATTTTTGGATTCCGCAACTTTTTTCTCACAAAATAAAGCTTTAAAGTTCCCGCGTCGGTCACGCCCTAAAAAAGAGTCCTGGTTCCTAGAACGGGTCTTGACGTCGAGTCAGGAATTGTCAAATCTTCTTGTCAGTTCATTTCACTGTTAATTCCGAAATATGATTAATTGTAACGGATTTCATCCGAATAATATGTCTGATAGATGTGTTGTTGTGAGGTGTTCAAATTCTGCTGACTCAAAGAAAGGAATTGCCTGAAGTGACGTCATTCTTCACCAATCTTCGATCACCCGGTCAACTTCATTGGGCGTGGCCAAAGCTTGATTTTGGGGTGAAAGGTGACGGAATCGAAAAAAAATTTTCAGGATAATTTTCTACGCATTCTAGAGATACCAAATCCAAAACAATCGCTTTTGGCCGAATAGGCACTTTAACCCTCGACGCCCGAGTGTGATCAGCGGTGAATTTCTCTTTACATAAGTAGTACACTTTCAAGCTTATGGGTTATGAGAAGTACTGAAAGTCATTGGCTTTGGGATATATTATCGTGATGTAACACCAAATTCTCATAACTTATATGACAAGAAATGTATGGAAATTAGTGAAGAGAATTTCCATTTTAACCATTGGACTGAAAAGGTTAGTTATAATAGTTAGGGAGTGAAATCATTGCGATTGTCTAGCAGTGTAAAATATTTAATTCCTTAATCAACAAAGGTATTTGAAAATATATTTTTATAAACGTGGTTGATCACTGAATACGTAGAATGCTTGTTTTCTTTCTCTTACCCTGGCTGGTATTTGTTGTATGGTGAATTCTTTGATCTAGGTGTCAACAAGAAATAATAGGATACATAGTTGGTAATATTTATTGCACCTTTTGTACAGATACAATTTTTTTGTAGTCATAATCTTTGTAATAAAAGATATCTGTTGAGTGTATTTAACAGCGTTGAAATGGACAATCTTGCCTCGTTTCTGGTGAAAGGCCACGTGGTCGGTCACGTGGACTAGTCATGTTGCACACTGCATTCTCATTACATAAACAGAACATGTTACCGACGAGCAAAGCACAGAACACGTCGTGCTTAAGATGGCCTCGTGGGAGCCTATGCTAAAGACGAATTCGTGTTTATTTTTTGTCCCGTGAACGAGTCATGTCCCAGGTTATGGTATCACGTGAACAACGCGTGGTCTCCAGCCCGTAATATGGTTGATATCGGGAGCGGACCTTGCGCGGCCAGTTTTGTTGTAGCTGCAATGCAAAGGTTAAGATTACATCAGAGGTTTGACAGAACATAGTTTACAGCAAGGAGTCCAAGTGTGACCACTTTTAATTAATTCATTCGCATTCTTTGTGCACGCTTTGTGCTGTAATTTGACTGTTCATAGGGGTCTTTCTCGTATAAGCTGCATGAAATGAGGAGGCTAGAACCCCTCAGTTTAATTACTTTTTACGTTCAAAAATTAATGGCAAGGTCCGTCTCGCTAAAACTTACCTTGCTGTATTTTCTGGGATTTCCAATTTTGCAGGTTTCTTGTCCTTGGATTTACCAGTAACGCTTCTGAAAATTTTCACAAATGATGACCAAACGAAATATTAGAAAATCGTCATGGTTATGCTCGAACTAGGAACGACTGGGGACAAGTCCTGGACCGGCTTGTCTTGTCCTCAGATTTAGACTGGGGATAGACAGTGTTGGAATGACTGCTCATAACTGCAAATGAGGCAACAAAAAGCGGGGAATCTGTTAAAGTTTTGGTTTTTGTTTTCTCTGTATCTGATTAACGAACAAAAGAATAGTCGCAAATTTGCATTTTTATATCGAACGTGGGCTGGTCACTCGTCAGGTGACACTGAGGTCACGTGACAATTGATAAAGAGGTGGAAGTTCGATTTCATTCTCGTCACCATAGCCCTTTTCGTTTCTCTTAGCCGACAGGGCCTTGGCACGAAAAACGAATGGCTCTGGAGACAGGATTTCCGGTCCGAGATTCTAGGACTTCCGGACTTCATGTATATAGCATTGATGTTTTAACATGTTGTGTGTTGTAATAAGGCGGCCGGCGAACATTTTCACTTCCGTTTAAGATTTCTTTGTTCTCAACAGCCAATAAAGAAAATTCGAATTTTTCTTAAAATCCTATGTCCCCAGAGCCCTTCGTTTTTCGTGCCAAGGCCCTGCCGGCTAAGAGAAACGAAAAGGGCTATGGGGACGAGAATGATTCGATTTTTATCTTCGCTTTTACCGACTCCTTCACCTAACCGACAGGGTATTCGGACCTTCCGGTGTGGGGTTTAATCGCACAATATTCAGTCCAAAAAGGATTGTTCTACAATCCGAGTCTTCCATTCAGTGAAAATGTTCCGTTCCATTAGTTATCTCGACGATATTTTTGACATCACTGATGCCTTGTTTGCATACCGATCTTGCCGTTTTCTGTCTTGGAGGACGTAACCCCTCCGGCTCGCCATCCAGTTTATCCATTCCAGTTCCAAGGAAATTGCTGAGCGCTTTCATCTGGAGGAATACAGAGCCAATGTTTTGCAGTCCTTTGTTGAGGGCTTCTCCTGGCGATACTTGAACTAATACCGATGCCAAGAGGACTGAAAAAGGCAGTTACATGGCGTTTTACGTTTTTTGTTTTTATCCGTTCGTCTGTAGAGTGCATGTGGTATAACGAGAGAACAAACATGAGGACCAAAATGGAATGATCCGTGCTTAACGGGCAATGGAAATGAGCGCAAAAGGCCAACGACCCCCGGGTGAGGGAGTACTTGACCCATGTTTGGGTATAGGGGTGCCGCTGGATGTTTGGAACCCTGACCCTGTTTAGGACAAAAATAACTTCAAACACCTACCCTGTTTCGGACAAAGGAAAACGTTTTTACACTATAACGCTAAAATCTAGTCCTGAAAATGATCTCATGTCGACTGATGACCGGCTAAATAAATATTGACGAACGTTTACATTTGATGTGATTTGATTTATAATTAATATAATTTGATTTGATTTCATTTGTGCTTTACAGTGTCCCCAATTAGTACGTCAGTGCTAGATACAGTCGACACTCAAATAAAGTTTACTATTATTATTATTGTCATTCTAGTTTCGGATATGACGACAGTCTTGAAACCATACGAACCCTGTCTAGGACGACTGCAGACCCTGTTTAGGCCATACTCACTATATCCTGTTCAGGACTGAGGGGTCAAAACTATACCCTATCCAGCGGCACGTCCCCGTATAGCCCATAAAAGGGAGACCCCTCACACCCCCATTCCCCCTCAACCCGGGCGAACGACAGAGCGTTGAACTGTAAATTATCAATTAGACTTCTAGGCGTCGTTTCCTATGAGTGGTAGTCAACTCGGCTGTGCTATTTCGGGCTCGTAGTTTAATTATTCAATGGCAAATAGTGGGAAGACCAAACAGATTCGCAAATTCCCAACAGAACACGCCGCGCGCGCGCGGCTTCACTTGTCTGCTGGCTGCGCGCTGTACAAGTTTCTATTCTGAAAGCCTTCCTACGCTACAGCCCAATTCAGCAATCCAAAAATAATGAGATACAAAAAGAGAAAGGTGCGATTAAGGCGGGATTCTACCTGAAAGCCGTTTTTCCGTCATTTAAAGTGGGTTTAAAGCACATATCTCGTTTGCGTTTCGAGGAATGCTTAAATTTTTGGAAGATTTTTGGGTATATTTGGGAGGAGGGAGTTTTTCTTAAAGGAGGAGGAAAATTTGGAGAAATTTAATGTAGTTTAAAAATTAGAATATGCAGACCCAAACGGTCCCTCTACCAAACTGGTTGCTCCTGGGTGGGGTCAACTGTCTGTGGGTGTTTTAAAACTAATTTTCTTCATTTTATACGATCTCTAAGCCTCTCAAAATTTCATTTGAATTCGGGTAGAATCCCCCCAGTCTTTTCCCAAGTTTGTCTAAATAACGACAAGAAAAAAAGAACATACACGGCATACAGCAATTAACAACTTTACTGATAGTGTAAACCTCCAAGTCTTTCTTATACAACGAACAACTACTACGCAAAAAAATAACGTTTGCTTTGATTCGCCTTTGTGGTTGATGAAAAAAAATTACCTTGCAATCAAACCATACAAGTCGGTTTTCTAACCAAGCAGGCTGACGCGCGTTTTCCCGCGCTTTTTTTCTTCGTGGTTAATTACTGGATTGGTGTCTGATCTGCATGGTTGTAGTTAACTCACTTTCATTACTTTGACGATATTGTGATAAGAATTTCTTTTGCTCTTGCACTTCAGTCATACCGTTGATGTAATATATCAAACACGAGAGACAGTGTTTCATCACATTTCCAAACACGGAGAAGAGATTTGAAAATACGACGCGCAGCGGACTATTTTTGATGACCTTCGAAGTTTTCGGAAATGTGATGAAACACTCTCTCTCGAGTGTTATATATATTCTCAAACGAAACTAAAACTACGGAGCAAACGAAGAAATAAAATCGTAAAAATCTATTCTAACACCATTACCGTGTTAACTGACGGCCGGATCCAAATCAAATCAAATCGAGTGCGGTTACGCGCAGTGGCATGTACACCCAACGAGTCTGTTCCTCACTCTATCTGTTCCCCAGCGCAAATGTTGCTGGTTGGCAAAATGTTTCAGTACATCATATTTTTTGATTGGACTTGTAAATGAAAAAATACTATTTTTGCGCTGCCTGATTGAAACTCGGAAGGGCGACTGAAGGAATTACTCGACGAGGACCTGAGTCGTGTTTGGAAGAGCGGATTTCAACGGTTTTCGGTATCATTTCCCCGTGTTTGTTGTTTGTTTTAATTGCTGGCTGGGAAAAAATATGGATCATATGCTGGAAAATAGGAACAGGTAAATTTTTCCCAGCAACTCTCAATAACTCCTGTTAAGGTTTTAATATAATATACAGTCAACTCCAGTTATAGGGGACATCCCCAGGACCGCGATTTGGTGTCCGTAATAGCGGGGTGCGAAAAAAATTTTGGAGGAAATATTTGGACAGATTGGACCAACTTATTAGGGAGCTTAAGCAAACCACGACGGCAACGTCAACGAGAACGTCGCAAAACAAAAGATTTAATGAGCAGTACAATAGCTCTGCACGTGCGTTATAATTTTTTGTACATTTCTCTGCCGTCCTCTGCAAAACAACAACGTGAAATGACCAAATTCTGAGCACTTTGGAGAACGTGAACCTCGACGGCTTAATTTTCGTTTTTCAGTTTGAAAATAAACACCGTCCTTTTATTTTCTACAAGAACTGCGTTTGAAAGCGATAGATGCACCGACTACATCAAGACAATTGCGAGATTCGTGCGTCAAGTATAAAATCATTTTTAAGCAGGCGTCGTCCTAGCCGTCGCCGTCGTCATTGCTTAAGCTCCCTATTCATGGCAGCGAGACGGCAAAGAGAGCCCTTAGAAAAAGAAGATGAAGGAATTTTGATTGATGGACGGTAGAAGCGGATATCGACCAAAAAAGACAAAGGCAATCTCAAAAAGCAGAAAAAATAGACTTGATATGTGTGCAAATATTCCAAGATGCGGCTCGGTGTCCGCTATAACGAGCGAGAAAACATTAAAATTGTGGCGTTGGGACCGAATAAAGTGTCCGTAATAGCGAGAGTCCGTAATAGCGGGAGTTTATTTCAGTCAAAAGTCTTTCGTCGGGGATTTAGCTGCTGTCCGTAACAGCGGGGTGTCCGTCAGGAACAAGCAAATCGAAATTCTATTGTTTTGACACACGATTGGTTCAAATTATCGAAATTAGTAATGCTTTGGTCAAAGGCTCGATTGCCAGCCGCTGATCGGGAACCTAGTCCCGAACCGGACTCGAGAAAACGGTGGAAATCGAGCGCAATTGTCTTGGTCATCTTGTGTTACATGCAGTTTTCACTGAGTGAGTAGAGATCTACCAATAAAAGAGACGTCTTTTTGAACAAGGATATATTGCATTTTATTTTATTGGATGCCAAATAACGTTAACGACCTTTTTCCAGGAGTTTGTTGCGCTGTTGCTTGTGCAATCATAAGTTTATTTTGATACGACTGACACATCTGTAGGGTTCAATAACCGGGGCCCCCTGAGTTATAAATATCCAGATTTGAAGTTGCTCCGATGAGCAGATGGACTGCACTCTGTGCACAGTTGCTTGGTCCTTCGTTGTGTTAGCTCTTCATCAACAGCTACAGATTTGCAATGTTTTCAACAGTCCTTGACAACTCTTCCTGAGTAACGTCTCTATTTGATGGAATGAGTTTCTCTTTATTGACCTGTATATATATCAAAAAATGCCTGTTGACATGAAATGCATTGTTTCAAAGCTAAATGACAGAAGAGAGTGACTGGGTTTGTTTGTCAATCAGCAAAACATATTGAAAAATCTGAGATTTTCGTAGATTAGATAAGTATTATCAGCTAAGTACATAATTTATTTTTAATTAATGTAATAGCTTAAGGATGGAGGACCACCCAGAAGCGTCAAAAAAATGCCTGACGCTCGCCCAGCTATTTATGCACGCGGGTGTTGGGATCAACAAGGTTCTGCCTTTTTCGACATGAAGATCTCAGCCTTGAGCAAATATAATGCTAGCATGAATACAAGAAAAAACCGCTCATATACAAATAGAGTTATGGAAATCGAGCAAGGGACATTTACGCCGGTAGTATTCTCAACTAGAGGAGGAATGGCAGAAGAATGCAGACGATATCACAGCAGACTAGCAGAACTCTTAGCAATAAAGAAAAAGGAAGACTACTCCACGACTATCGCTTGGGTCAGAGATAAGCGCTTTTATGCCTTAGAGGTTTGCGCACTACCAGGATAAAGAACACTCGAAAAATGAATGGCACTAGCTCAAGGATGACCACGAATTCAATAGATTTTAGAAGTTGGATTCTCGAATTATTCCAGTTGAGAATAACATGTATAGAATTTTTATCGTTTTCATTTTAATTCAGTATTTGTGAATTTTGAATTTTGATTTTAAGTGGTCACATTACGAGGAGAAGGAACACTCCAAATATGAATGACACTGATTTAGAGATAGAGAAAGGATGAGAAATAAGCAAAACAAGACAAGGAGTGAGAAAATGGCTATGTGTCACATTCGATGGACAAAGAAATAAAGGGATTGCTTGGAGTCTATTACGATTATGAAACTTTAAAAAACATTTCTGGAATTCACGTGATTGAGCTGGAGAGGATTTTCTTTAATTTAAAATACAGTGTTTGGTGACAGATTAGATATACTCGTACCTTTACGCATGACTGTTGTTGTGTTCCTGTTACTTTTGAATGAGGTGTGCCTTGACTCTTCCTAATTAATGTGTCATGTACAGCTGTAAAACTCTTGTTGACTTCTTCAATCTGCTGGAATGTTCTTTCTTTTAACTGTTTAAAGGAGATAAAAAGAAGAAAGGACATAAAGAAATGACATACACCATCTATGTCATCCTTTATTGTTTAATCAAGGGGGTAGATAATGTTACCCACCGTCAGTACATAATGATAAAATGGAGAAGTGCTAACTTCACCAATCATGCTGCCCACTGGAAAAATAATAGATCCAGGGGATCGCATAATCTATTCATTAGCTTATGCTGCAAGCACTTCCACAGAGTACACACAATCCACTAGCACATGATCTGCTTCTAATTCTTTGGCCACCCCAGTGGATCATGCACGCTCTATGGGAATGCTTGCTGTGCAGGCTACCTATATCCATAGCTCGACCAATGGGCCTTAAATTTTCAATACATGGTTGATAAATTAATAAAGCTTAACTGATAATAAATGATATTTTTTGTCTCATTTGGGAAGGTGAAAGAGGTTGCAATGGTCCCAGTGGATAATGTTCAAATCCTTCGCACTCCATCCTGGCTACCCTACTCCAATCCATTGTTTCCATCTTCCCTCCACAAATTCTTACAATTAATATTTTCTTTTAGAGCAGTTACAAGATTAATCATGGGGACACTGGGGTTAGGAAAATAATCTGTGCAATGAATGGCATTCTCGTCCCCAGAGCCGCTTGTCCCTCTTAGCTGGCCGGGCCTGTGCACGAAGAACAAGTGACTCTGGGGACACATGATTTGATTGGCTAGAATCTAATAAAGGGAGTCCAATGAGTCCAATGGAATTTAAAAATGGTTAATTTTATTGCATTCCCTTTTTAAATTCTAGCCAATCAGATCATGTGTCCCCAAAGCCACTTGCTCCTTGCGCACAGGCCAAGCTGGCAACAAGGGACAAGTGGCCCTGGGGATGGCAATTGAAAAAAAGTACGCAAAGAAGGGCTTGCCTGTTTCCCTTCTCATGCCTCTCTGCACACTCTATCCATCCCCTCTCCTCATATCACTTCTCGTTCCTTCTGGGGCTCTTTTGCAACAACATTGCTTAGAATTTATGCACCTATCAATGTTAAGCCCAAGGGGGGGGGGGGGGGTCGGGCTGCCCATGGGACTTTGACTGTGACTATCTGACTATTTATTTATTCTATTTTCTTTATTTTTTTTCTTCTCTTCTTTGTAGTTTGTAATTAAGTTAGTTGTTGTAAATTTTGTAATGATTTGCATGTTTCGATCTGTATGTTGTTTGTACTATACCTGTAAAAGGAAATAAATAAATAAAATACAAAAAAACTTTGACTGTGAGTTTTGCCCCAGGGTGGGGATTTTGATCGTGAATTTTGACATGGCCGCCATTTTTAAGAGTAGAGATTTTGATACTTTTGAGCAATTATGTTGTCCCCGGGGTGGGGAAATTGGCATATCTTTTCAGAAAATGTCAAAATCCCCACCCCATGCCTGACCCCCCCTCCCCCCACTCCTTGGGCTTAACATTGATAAGTGCATCATATGAACTAGCATATTTTTAATATTGTCCTGGTTTCTCTACTTTCCTTGATGCTCTTATTATTCTGGGAGTAAACACTGAAAGTTATCATAGTTGTTTATTAATTGACTGATCGTTACTATCAACTGACTTTGACAGGGCCTCTTTTCAACCAGGGGTTTTTCAAAAGTTTGCAATAATTTATAAATTCGGAAAACAAACTAAATAGGCTGCAAAAACCGTGTACGAAGATCCTGCTTGATTGAACGTTGGATCTCACAGGAGATCTAATCAGCCAAACTTGAAAAATTAATAAACGATGATAAGTCAAAGACTACTGCAAGGCTGAAACAATGTGATATATTTTTAACAATATTTCGGCTGGCCACACCAGCCTTCTTCAGGTTTAGAAGTTACTAATTTTTTAACATGAAATTTCAATATTATATTATGGTGGTGTCGCAATACGTATTTCGAAACCTATAGGAGCAGCGGAATTACGTATACAAGATGATTCCAGAGAAAGATAGAAATATCTATATAAAATAAAAAAAAATAATAACAATGAAAAAAATAAAAATAGACTAAGAGCTACAAAGCAAACATGAATTATAAGTTAACATAAATAAAACATTTCTACGTTAGTTACAAGTTTTATGATTCATCGCGTCTATTCAGTCCATGGAGCTCCAATGTCCCCGCTAAATCTATTAAAACCTGCCGAAATATTGTTCAAAATAGATCACGTTGTTTCAGCCTTGCAGTAGTCTTTGACTTATCATCGTTTATAAATTCGGATGATTCAAATGTTGGTTCTGTCCTGGTGTACCGGTACACAAGGGAATAACCATTGTTCTTTCTTTGTTTAGGTACCATTGGTTAGCTGTTGTTTGGTCTTTTGTATCGGCTCTTGTGAACCGGTAGACGAGGACAGAACCTCAATGTTCATGGAGTTATTTAAAGCTAAAACTTGACTTGAGGAGAACACAAGAGACATTTTGTGGATCTAGATTTAAACAGTCCGTTTTCAGAAAATCATACCTGCTTTGAATGACGACTGCTTGTCTTAGCCTTTTTGATACCAGAACTATTTCTTTTTCCGGCTCGAAATTTGTTTTTCAGCTTCGAAGTCTTTCCCGGAGCCATGTTTTTTACGCAACATTTTAGAGCATCACCGCTGCTCACTAGGACTACTTTGCCATTTTGCCGCTCTGACATCCGGGACTTTGTAGCCCGAGTCCCTCCCACTGCACTTGCGCATTACTTGCCCGGCCATCTTCGACTTGTCTTCGTGGAACGTGGAGCGTTTTTCAACCCTGATTTCCTCCTTTCGAAGGCGAAGTTCGATCAAAGTCTTTAAATCAGGTAAGTGGCGATCAACTAGACGGTATCTGGCGTATCTGTTCAGCGACGTTTAGAGGTACAACTCTTTTGCGAGTGGCGGAAGAAGCGAGTTTGCAATGCGACACTTGTGTAATTTTAATGCCGGATCTCACGAAAATGTACAATGTTACTCGGAAACGTTGCTCAAACGACAGTTTATCAATTTATGCTGTAGCAATTTAAACGCCGGGGTTTGTAGTCTTTGTTTGTAGTCTGGGAAGCATGATATTTAGAAATCAAACTTAGTTTTCTACAAGGGCAAATATTGTATACTGTGCACTTTGTGGCCGGAGTACCCTACAACAGCAAACCTCATGCACTCGTTACGTGCATAGCTGAAAATCACTAAAATTTGCGAATTTGTCAACGTAATCTATAATTAATTGAAACGTTATAGGTGTAGTAAATTTTATAGGTGCTATTTTAGGTTCAACATTTCTTCGGGATCAATTCAGCCACAAGGCACCCGGGCAAGGATTCATGCTGAATGATGTTCATTCGTTCTACTTATTGATCTTGCTTATACATGAAAATAGTTAAATGTTGATGTTATTGTGATTCATGGGTGGTTAAGGGTTAACTCTTCACACAAAAACTGGATCTTTATGGGTATTAAATTAGTATGTTCGGTTGCTGTCAATTCTCTGAGTAATTTATTAGATCATTTCGATCTGGTATGTTTTTCTTTCATTTTTATTCAGTGCACTATTACATGTAGAAAAGAAATATGGAATCTTTGACTGTTGATTTATACATGTGAAATTAAAAAGCATATATCAAGAGATTTCTGACAGGGACAAAAGTCGTGTCTAATAGCTTGGGGCTAATCTTCATTAACAGGTGAATTTATAGGTGCAATGTTCCTTTTAAAATTTGAATAGGAGGTTTAGAACAGGTGGGGAAATTTCAAATTCTTGTGAGTCTTCAAGGATCATAAACTGATTACTATCAGGGTTTCAGAAAACTTAGCTTTTTGTAGATGACAGAAGATTGCTTGCATTAAAGAATTACCAGAATTACTTGTGCCATATAACATTTTATATTTTAGCTAAAGGCTGCTCTGGGTATTATTAATATTAGCTGGCATCAGAAGGCAGACTCCACATTTCATGTCTTCAAATGACAAACGATAGTTATTATTTACGAACAACTTGACCAACTCGATAACTCTATAGAAACACAGAACTACACAAGTTTCTAGCACAAGTTTTTGTATATATTGATTGTGGAGAAAAGAATACATTTTGAAAATCTCAGTGAAAGTAAGTGAATGATTTTCCTGTGCCTTTTATTTCCTTTTGGTATTTGATTTTCTTAAGAAGACATTGAAATCAAATGTTAGGAGATGTAAGTGGCTTGCATGCAACAAGACTATGTTGTTATGATGTCATAGTCACGCCATAGAATTTCCCAAATTGCATGGTCTGTTGTGAAATTGTTCATAAAGCCTGGGCCTATTGAGGATGAGAGTTGTTTCTAATGAGAAATTTCATCAAGTCTTATTGACTATCATCAACAGGGACCAAACAAGAGAACACTCTCATAGATCCTCATGAAAAATTGCATAATGAGAGTCAATGAGAAGAGAGAGAGAGAGACCTCAATCCCTTATCAACTCGCACTATTTTTTTGACCCAGGCTTAATCTTGATGTAATCTGTGTTTTAACAGGAGCTCCCGAGTTAAGGCCGAATCATGCCGGCTCCTGGGAAGCTGAGAGACCTCAAAGTCTTATCAACTCTCACCCAGGCTTAATCTTGATGCAATCTGTATTTTAACAGGAGCTCCTGAGTTAAGGCTGAATCATGCCGGCTCCTGGGAAGCTGAGAGACCTCAAACTCTTATCAACTCGCACTATTTTTTTGACCCAGGTTTAATCTTGATGCAATCTGTATTTTAACAGGAGCTCCCAAGTTAAGGCCGAATCATGCCGGCTCCTGGGAAGCTGAGAGACCTGATACGAACAATACGAGCAGCACGGACGGCAGCTGACGAGCGATCAGTGATAGCCAAGGAGTGTGCTCACATTAGGGATTCTTTCAGGGAGGAAGATAATGACTTCAGATGCCGCAATGTTGCCAAGCTGCTTTATATTCACATGTTGGGTTATCCTGCACACTTTGGACAGGTATCATTATAACTGGAGTCTTGATAGGTTTGAATTGTCACTGTCATGTAAATGGACACCTTGGGCTAGGGAAATCCTCACACCGGTATAAGCGAACAAATAAGTAGGGTCATAACTACAAACAAAGTACATTTTTAACCTCCCATGCAGGCACCTTCTGTTAGTGAACACTTTTTCTAGTCCTAAGGGTTCCTGCTTACAGGAATTTCAACTGTTCAAATGTACAATGTAGTATAGAGGTTGAAAATGGACCAGTGAATTCAGAGTGTTTGCTGTTGGTCTGTCATTGATCTTTTGTTGTGTCTAAAATGTGTAGCAGAGAATGCCGAGAAAGATTTTGAGAATAACCCGTGTCTGTGCATGAGGATAAATGTCTGTTACAGGTTACTAAGTTAACTGTACTGTCCATGAATGCTCAGATTTTTAATTTAGCAAGGATCTTGAACATGTACATGTACGACATTTATGTAGGAGCTTTTTGTATTCCTTTGATGAAAATGCAGGCCAAATTTCTGGTAAAAATGTCAGCAATTCATTTTGTTTAAGTTGAAAAAAAAGTTTTAATTATGTAGGTCTGTTCAAATTTAAGAAAAAGCTCATTAGTATTGTTGCTTAAATGTGGATTTTGTTTGTTTTGTTATTCGCCTGTACATTTTTCCCTTCTTCAGCTAGCGGTCTTTTCTTAAAGTATCCCAGTTTAAAACTGAGAAAGACTTTAGGGGATTGTGCTTTTTCATCTGCGGCCCCTAATTTGTGGAACAATCTGCCCCTTCATATCCGCCTTGAGGAGAATTTTGAACGTTTTAAATCTTTACTTAAACTCATCACCAATAGATGAGTGTGGAGGGTGGTGCCATAAAGGCTCAGTGGGGGGCCGCCAGCAAAAAGGGGGCGTGAGGTAACCA
>OX393561.1:38733992-38812057 GCA_947652115.1 Blastomussa wellsi
CATTAATAAAAAGACAACTTTAAAAGATTGACGCCACCATTTCTTTCAATTCACAACGCAATATAAACTACATCCCGGGTACCGGGCTTCTATAGTTTTTACCCATGTTCTATTAAAAATAAAGCCCGCTGAGATTCCATGGCGAACATACAGGGCTATATTCTAATCTGTTTTTATATGCAAAGATAGAAATGCGAGGGACTGTCAACTTGAGGTGCTTTTGAGCAGTACGGTATGGCATAGTTGCATGGTTAATACAAATTATGATCCTTAATTCAGTTTCTTTTCTTTCATTTTTCAGGTTTTAGCAATCAATATTTTAGGACGCTTTCTTTTAAACAATGACAAAAATATAAGGTGAGCCTAGTATTTATCATTATTTTTATTGTATTTTTGTCGTGTAATAACACCGTCTTGTAACTCCATTTTGCACTTGCATACATTACAATGTTTTCTTGAATAAATACCGTAAAATTCCGAAAATAAGCATTGGGACTTATATTTTTCAAAGGACCTTTTTGAGGGGCTTATTTTTGGAAGGGGCTTATATTCAGAGGGGCTTATTATAGGAGGGAAATTATTTGCATTTCAAAATTGGCTGGGCTTATAATTGGAGGGAAATTTGTGTCAAAATTTTTGAATGTGCAACTGGTAATATTAGAGGTTTTGGCTAGAAATTTGTAACAAGTTAATCAGTAGGAAATAGAATTCACCGGAAGAGAATCAGCGCTTAAAGAAAACAATAGAAAAAGTAAAGAAATATTGCCTTTTGTTACACAGTACCAACCATCTGTGTCAAACATTAAAGGAGCCTTGCTTAACAAATGGCGCATTATACAAAATCAACCAATGCTTTGACAAATAATTATTTTCAAAAAACCACCAATAATATAATATCCTTAAAAGATACACTTGTTAGAGCAAAACTTTAAAAGGTCAACAAGTGCTTTCACAGCGGTCTAGATGTGCGGCCTGTCAACCATTGCTATTTCCTACCCTTATGTGTAGTTTGCTTTGGTTTGTATAATTGAGGATAATTTCCAAATACAAGCCACCGGGGCTTATATTCGGAGGGGCTTATTATAGGAGGTATTTTTGCGTTTCAGATTTGGGGGGCTTGTATATGGAGGGGCTTCTACACAGAGGGGCTTATTTTTGGAATTTTATGGTAATTATTTTGCGCCCAGAAATTGGTTACAATCTCCAGAGAATATTATTATGTCATGGCAAAGAAGTTCTGTTTTTTTTTGTCTCAAGAAACTTTTATGTTTTCTTGCCAAAGTTGAGATATTATAAAGCATGTCAAGAGTTGATACAGTCAACTCTCTCTTAATGGACACCTCTATAAGGCGGACACCTCTGTTAGACAGACACCTGCTGCTAGTCCCGGCTGTTTGTCAGTCATTTTATGATAACCAAACTCTCTATAAGACGGATGCCTCTAAGACGGACAACAGACACGTTGAAATCATTAACGGACACTTGTGAGGTGCTGAATGTTACCGCAAATTACGTACAGTACAAGTTAAAATTAAATCAGTCATTGTCCCATTCAAAAAATAACTTGGAGGTGACAATCGAATTGTAATCTAAAACAGTTATTTTCTTGCTTTCTTAGCTGAAAATTCCTGGGGTCATGTTACGTCGACTCTCTATAAGCCAGACGCCTCTCTAAGACGGACAGGTGAGGCCAGTCCCTGATGGTGTCCGTCTTAGAGAGAGTTGACTGTATCTTATAATGAACAGCTGTTATTGACCTTGTAGTTGCTATTCTGTGTTGCAGATATGTTGCATTAAACACACTTTTAAAGACAGTACATGCAGACTACAATGCTGTGCAGAGGCATCGCACCACAATTCTTGACTGTCTCAAGGATCCTGATATTTCTATTAGAAGGTAAGAAGCCATGTGCAATGTGTATTTGTAGCTGTTCTTTTTTAACAACATATACATTCTTTCCAGGGCTACAAATGACTGTTTTCCCTTGAAAAGACATGTGCCCAACATTTACTAAGTCATCATTTTGATGAGGCAAACAGTCGTGAGGTTGGACGTCATATTACAATACTTTTCAATAATGCTTTGCATTGGAAGGCGAAATAAAGATTGTCCAGACATTCTGTCTGACCACATCAGACATTGGACAATTTTGGTCAGCCATTCCTATGTGGGTGTTATTTGCAGCCATGTACATGTAGGCAGTCACTCCTCCTTCCCCAGGCATGATGTCAAGAGTGTGATGACAGTTCTTTGAGGGAGCTGTCGTAACACCCTGCACTGGTATTTCTTTAGGATGCTTCATTTCCTTCATTTTCCTTTCCTCTTCTGAACTTGGTTTAGAATATTGCAGATCCCACCATTCTACAGAACTCTGAAAATATATACAGTGTAATGATTGTTGTTGCATCATGTCGGTGCTTTAAATTGATGGAAAGAATGGTTGACTATCTTCTTGTATGTGCTGCATGATGATTAGTACTGTAAAGCAAAATTCATAATTATTTGGAAAGCAAAACAACTTGTGAAGTCAGTGAGAAGACTAGAGCAGTAAAAGTACTGGTAGTTAACATATACAGGAACTGACATACAGTTGCAGAGCCTTTTAGTGTTGCATCACAATCTGATTTTATCTTTAGGCGAGCAATGGAGCTTTCTTTTGCTCTTGTAAACTCCAGTAACATTCGTGGCATGGTGAAAGAACTCCTGGCCTTCTTGATCAAAGCTGATGTGGAATTCAAGTCATATGTGACCTCTGAAATCTTCTTAGCAGCTGAAAAGTAAGAATTTTGTTCTTTTTGATGTTTAACCATCCAAAGTAAAATCAGAGATAATTCTGGTAAAAATTATCCTTCTCAATTAATACACTTTCAAGTTGCATTCGCTGAAAACTTAAAAATAATATGTATTTGTTTATTTTGTGTTGTGTTTTTAGGTATTCCCCAAACAAGAGATGGCACATTGACACCATGATGAAAGTTCTCACTACAGTAAGTGAAAAAACCTTGGGTGCTTTACATTCATCAGTCAAGTTTTCAACAACTTACCAACGAACAGCAGTGCCCAGTGATTAATGATTTCACACACTACTAGATTTTGCTGACAAGAGGAATGATCTTCACATTCTGCAATATGAGGGCTGGTACATTTATGAATGGTTAATTTAGTTTTTGGGTAAAGGATTACACTGAGTGGAATACATTATTCAAGGAGTACCAAAATGACAAACATGACAGAACAGATCGGAAGGTCCATTGCCTAATCAATTGTATGCATATTGACAATAAGTTTTAAGATTAGTATGTCTTTGAGAAACAGGAGGCAAACAGCAAGGAAGAACCCATTTGTTTAGTACACACAATTGTTGTGTGCATGGTTTACATCAGTTTTGTGTAGGTGCCCAAGGCAATTCGAGCAATCAATTATTGGAAAAGTTTAAATTGTACTCCCGTACGAATGTGCTCCAGCTCGAGTAAAGTAATACATGTAGTTAGGCTTCAGTGACTTGACTTATTTCCTATTTCTCCTCTGGGAGAATAGGGCCGTTAGGCTTCAGTGAACCAACCAGAAAATAAGAATGGTTATGGCTATGATTAGGCATTTTGAACTTGAACTTGGGGCTTTTCAGGGCCAATTTACATATCTAATCAGGGTTAGATCGCATGTGAGCATGTAAAGGCACCCATGGCTGCCGTTATCAGTCCATCCATGATCTCATCCAACCCAATCAGCAGAGCAGACCACAACACCGGGAACTCCATGCCCCACACTTTGCAATAAGTGTGTGGGTTCTTTAACATCCCCTGCTGACCCGTAACATTGAAGATGCAGAAGACAGGACTACGGTTTATCGTCCTTATACAAGAAGACTAGAACATCTAACCATTTGTAGATTTTAGTTACAAAGGCAGCACGTTCTCCTAAGTTATTTTAAGACCCTGAGTGTTGGTCTAGAACCCATGACCTCCCGCATGGTAGTCCGGTGCTCTACCAACTGAGCTAATCGGTCGCCAGTTAGCTCAGTTGACCCTATGATCCTACAAAAAATATTTATCGATGTTCTCATTGCTGTACCTGGCTGGTACAGTATATACAACATGTATGTGTTGTATGTGTTTTACATGTGTGTGGTTGATTGCTATCATCTCGTTTTAGGCTGGGAGTTTTGTGCGCGATGATGCAGTTCCAAGCCTGATCCACTTGGTATCAACATCCAGTGAGCTGCAAGGCTATGCTGTCCAACGCTTGTTCAAAGCCATGCAAGATGATATAAGCCAGGTACTTTATAGAACACTACTTTAGGAACATTATTGTAAAGTACATGTACATGTGATGTGTTTGGAAGGTGCGGTGGCCTAATGGCTGTTAGTTTGATCTTGATTGTTTAATTTTCTTTCAGCAACCACTAGTGCAGGTAGGTTCCTGGTGCTGTGGAGAATATGGTGATCAGTTGTTTGTCGAAAATGAAGAGGATGAAGCCCTTAATGTAAGTTTTGTTCAGAAGTGATGTGCACGAGCTAAATGATCTTATGTAAACCATTGGTGAAGTGAAGAAATAACTGTCTTTGCCTGACAAATGTAAGTGAAACAACAGCCCCAAAGTTTGCATTGTAAGCTTATTTTACAGTCTTTCCCGTAAAACCGTGAACACCAGAAATGTTCATGGAATGTTATTGTGTTACAAAGAAAAAGCCAATCAGGTGTGAGGAAACTAAACCGCAAACAGCAACGGTCATTAGTTTGTGGTTTTGAGGTTTGTTCGCGTGTCCTGAACTTTGCTGCGATTGGTCACCACACAATAAACATACCTGAAATTTTTTCTGGTGTTCACGGTTTTACGGGAAAGACTGTAACAGAATTACCTTGTTGGATTGTATACCATGTAGTTGCAGTCAGTATTGCACCTTACCATTTCTTAAATTTTTGCTTTTAGATCACGGAGAATGATGTGCTTGATGTGCTGGAAAGTGTGCTATACAGCTCTCACTCTACACCCACCACTAAGGATTACGCACTGACTGCTGTCATGAAACTCAGTACACGTTTTTCCTCCACCATGGAGTAAGTGCAGATGGCTTGAACATTTTAACTGACAGTTTTTCCCTTGACCTTCATATGTGAACTAGCAACTAACTGACCAAGAGCCAGACCTCGCATCCAGAGTATATTTATCTGACAGGGAACGTGTTTGTTGACAAAACTGAGGCAATTTATTCACACTATTCAATTCAAGGACAGTCACTGAAAGAGAAGTACAGTAAAAGCTTCTATGCAAGAGCTTAGCTCTCTTGGTCATCATTTCCTTTTTTCCATTTTCAGGCGGATTAAAAATGTCATCAACCAATTTGAAGTGAACATGGACGTTGAACTTCAGCAAAGAGGTGTAGAGTTTGGATCCCTGTTAAAACACCATGATAGTATGAGGTGACTTTTCTTGATTTCATGTATTATGAAAAACTATTATTACAAATTTGGAGGCCTGTTAGTTCTCGCATTGCACTATACTTCAGATCCAGAAGTTAAGCTAGATAGTGCAATGTATTGTACTCTCGCAGTTGGTAATGGAAGGGTGTCAGAGCTAACCTTTAAAGTTTATTGACTGGCTACCCTGGCCAACCTCATTCCCAGGTGCCTGGTACGGGAAGAAGAGAGACCCTGAGAACGAGGTCGTCACCCTTGCGAGGTTTTGAGCGGTAGCACTACAACTGTACATCGGAGCAAAGAGACTTTGTTCCAATGAAAAACTAATGCTAAAAATCTCAGCTCTTCAAAATTTGCAACAGTGGTTTATCTTCCTTTGTTAACTTCCAGTTGATACAGTACCGCTCAAAGTAAGTTGACACTTGATACTCTAACCTCGAGACTCGATCCTCGAGCCTCGATGCTTGAAACGTTCGAGGATCGAGAAACAAGGCGTTCAACTTACTTTTGAGTGGTACTGTTATAAGAAATTAACTGTTTCAGCTGGCCACTGATGCAGTGCAAGAGTTTCTTTAGGAAATGATAACTTTCTAACCCGCAATGGACTAACATTCCATCCAGGTACATGTACAGAAACCGGTGCTAAGACAGAGTGTGGTAATGAGTTATCAGACTGTTTAACCCCCATATCGCTAGTAAGATGTCACTGTTCAGACCCAACAAAGCTGAATTTGATTCTCAATTGGTCATACACCTGTGCAAACAAAACTGCATTTGAACATAAGAACATGACAAAATAATGCAAGAGACGGGCAACTCTCTTGCCAATATGAGAAAGTTTCATTGTACTAGGACAGTTTCTTAGCTGGCCATTGTAAATCTAGCGAGTATCAATCTGTCTTTAATGTTACATTTTCAGGATTGTGTATTACTTTTGTATCTTTAGACCTGCTTTGTTGGAGAAAATGCCTGTCATGGAATCGAAACTTTCTTCTGAGCCAGTTACAAATGGAGAAGTGCCTTCACAACCAGAAACAACTGAAACAAAAGAAGGTTCCATCTTCATTTCTTTTCATGTTACCTTTGCCAAAACAAAGTTTCTGTGCACATGTGTGTCTCCATTTCCAGGTGCAAATACTAATTATCCCCTTTTGGATTGCAGCTGTTATAGAACAGAAACCTCCTCCAAAACAAGCGGTAAGACTATTATTGATTACCAACAGTTAATTTTCAATAGTGTTCTGTCTGTTTTGCAGTGGTTGTCCTGTAAAATTATTGATTTTCTTGGCTGAATCCCCCCCCCCCACCCCGTCCTCGTTCTGTACCTGTGATGCAGGCAGTGAGATCATTACAAAATTTAAATAATCGACTGAAATATTGGTTGTGTTCTGTTGGAATATTACATTTAGAGGTTTTACTAAAACAATTAGACTACTTGCCCTTGTTTTCTGTAAGCAATAGTCAACTCGTTGACTTATTGCTCATAGAAAACTCGGGCTCGTACACGACGTAATCTAATTGTTAATCAGTGTGTTCCTGTCCACTGTGGCAAACTTGCGTTTTCTTAAATCTCCAGTCAGAAACATTGTTGGATTTGCTTGGAGGAGGACCACAACCCGAACCTACACCCGCCCCAGTCCAGCCTCCAGCTCCTGCTGCTTCATCAGGCGGGGATCTCTTAGATTTACTAGGAGGTCTGGATCTGGGCTCAACAAATGCAGGTCAGTGACGCTATATTTATTTTCTTTAGGATTTGTTTACAATTAGCGATTGTTAAAATATATGCTGCGTTAAATGTCATAATTAAGGTTATTTTTTGTTATTCCTCATGTCCAGGCCCTCCTCCGATGAACATGATGGCGCCATCACCCGCGGTTCCTAACTTATTAGATGGTGGAGGACTGCTGAACGCAACTCCAAGTGGAATGCCGGCTCAACTTCATGTCAATCATGAACCGATTATTCCTCAGGGTCAAGATCAAAACTTTTCGTCTGGTGTGTATTCAGGTTAAAACCTGTTGTTGTGTTCTCAGTTCGTAAATTCTTCCTAAAAGTTTTGCAGTTGCTTACGGGAGCTGTTATTGACACTGAGAATTTAAACGGAATGAACGTAAACTAGTAGGTTTGTGGACTGTTTTCCCATATGAAGTTTCCCCGTGATAATTGTACAAAATAATGATTGTAACCAGTGTGTTTAACGGAACTGTTTTTTTCTTTCTGTGTAGGTTTTCCACCCATAACAGCCTTTGAAAACAACGGTTTAAAGATAAACTTTGCGTTTGAAAAGGTTCCTGATAACCCGTCTAACGTGTTGTCAATTATGGTATCAGCCACAAACTCGCTTGCTGTACCCATGACTGACTTCGTTTTCCAGGCTGCAGTACCAAAGGTGAGTAGTACGAATGTTGTTCTTCATTCCTTCTTTTAAAGTGCACCTTACCCCAAAATATTTTTTCATTAAAATAAGCCTTTGCACCAGTTCGACATGCATTGCACCTTTCGTTTCTCCTTTTCACAAAATTCCGACTATGTATACAGGTAGCATTCAAAAGTTATGAAAACCTGTGCAGCATTTGTTCCACGACCAAGTCAGATGGGGTGTGGGTCTATTCCCTATTGCAAACTAATTTGCATGTATGTTTACAAAGACTTGATGCGATTCAAATCAGTTTGTGACGTCAAACAGGAACTAGACCCACGCCCCTTCTGACTTGGGAGTGGAACAAATGGTGCAACGTTTGAACGCTATAAATAGTCAAAAATTGGGAAAAAGGAAAAACAAAAGGTGCAATGCGTTTCAAACTGGTGAAAAGGTGAGGGGAAGTAGGGATGACATAGTGGTGAGAGCACTCGCCTCCCGCCAATGTGGCCTGGGTCCGATTACCGGGCCACATTGGTGGGTTGAGTTGGTTCTCATCCTTGCTCCAAGGTTTTTCTCCAGTTTTCCTCCCTCTACAGAAACCAACACTTCCAAATTCCAATTCGATCTGGAATTGGTGGTTTTCACTGTCACGCTATCAAAAACTAAATTCAAAACAATTCAACTTCAGAAGCTTAGAATTTCAGAGAGTGTAGATGATAAATAAATAAAAATTTTCCCCAAGTCTCGGGCCTGTGCGGAGTCCCGTTCGTGAGTTATTTGCCGAAACGTTCAACGCAAATTTACAAAGCTTAGTATGGAGACGCCATATTTGTGTCCTTCCGAGGGACGCAAATATGGCCGCCGTGATGCACGCGAAACCAACTGGAATTCAGTTGTGCTTTAATAGCGACTACATTTGACTCATGAGCTATTATACTTACACATAAACGCCACCTATTATATCTGAAATGTTCAAACATCTGAAAATCGAAAGGACAGGCGTTTTCTAAACAAATGTCAAATACGGCTGAGAACTCAAATATTCAAGATGCTCTGTTTTCAAAACGAAGGGTACTATCGAGCTGGAAATGCGTGGCAGTTGCAAGTAGCAACAGTGAATGCGACTGCCTGGCATAACAGTTTCAATTGGTAACAGTGAATGCGACCGACTTGGTGACAGTTTCAGTTGGTAACACTGAATGCAACCGACTTGCGTGACAGTTTCAATTGGTAACACTGAATGCGAACGACTTGTGTGACAGTTTCAATTGGTAATACTGAATGCAACCGACTTTTGCGACAGTTTCAATTGGTAACACTGAATGCAACCGACTTTTGCGACAGTTTCGATTGGTAACACTGAATGCAACCGACTTTTGCGACAGTTTCAATTGGTAACACTGAATGCAACCGACTTTTGCGACAGTTTCAATTGGTAACACTGAATGCGACCGACCTGCGTGGCAGTACCCAGTTCCTGGTGTTTCGTTCGCAAAAGAATTAACTAATGCTGTTTTACAAACTAATAAAAGTACAAGAAATAAAAGAAAAAAAAAATACAATGCATGAATCGTACACGAGCTTACTCGGGACAATACCCGGCCCAATACTTGAATAATTGTTGTTTGCTGTAATTTACCTCTCGTTTTCTTTCCTTTAATTCAGACATTTCAGCTTCAACTTCAAAGCCCGTCCGGTAATGTTATACCGCCAAACAATTCAGGCGCTGTTAATCAAGAGGTCAAAGTGGCGAATCCCCAACAGGTAAAGGCTGCTGCCGAGTCAACTGTCCAAACATTCTCATCCTCAGCATGGGCATCAATCAAAATGTCTGTTAGTAATCCAGCGACTTGGATGATGATTGACAAGGGAGGAGCACGAGCACCCTAGAAACACCCATCCCCTACGCCCCTTGCCCAGAGACTTGTCAGCTCCAAGAATTGACTTGGTTGGGTCAAATTTGATAGTTCGCAATTCACTCACTTTTGCTCACGTCTGATTGGTTGGCAATCGGAAATGAGTTCTTGGCACATGCTCAAAATATCGGCTGCGGCCTACCCTCTTATCCAGATGATTACTCACTCCCGAGATTAGCTCCGACCAGAGGTTAATTAAAGGGACACAGTCCGCTGGTGCACATGCGCATTAGATACCTCTCCATAGCTAATTTGCATGTCACGCTTTATCGTGATCCATACTGTTTTAACCGAATATGATCAAATAATATCACAGGATGGGCAAAAGCCCGCTCAAAAACAGGTTTCAGTAAACGATTGAAAATCGAGTGAAACTCTGTCAAGATTTAAGCAGATTTCTTGATGTACTCGACGCATACCTTTGATTTCAGGTTGAGGTAAACTTTTTTCAGAGTGAGAAAACTAGCGTCCAACTAGCCCCAAAGCTGACTGTCCCTTTTCGTTAGAGGTAGGGATTTTTGGTTCCGGTCAAAAGGATCGCGGGCTCTCTGAGTGACAATGAAATGAGAGTGAAGATTCCGATTTTTTTTATCCGATCATAGAATAGCACGTGCACTCGAGAGCTCTCCGAAAGTTGTCACGTCGTCGATCGTGGCGTGATCTGTTGCTTAGCAGCCCCGAGACAAACGTTGGGCTCAGCTCGGCCTCGGAGACCGAATTTCGCCTGGGACCTGTTACCCTGACTGAGTAGTTGTGCTTATCTACTGTTCACTCGTAACCAAAATATTGTACACACCAGAGACAAGGACAAATAATGTGATACAATCGCAGTTTACATGAACTTCACACAAAACGCTAAGGCGTACGCGGGACGCAAGCTCAAGCGACAGATATAACGCATGCGCATTTGAAGCCAATTTTCAAGATGGCGGACGGCACTGAACCGCTGACACAGTTCGGTTCCCACCCATTCGGAAAAGACATTTTGTTTTGCTCCTTCGTCTGTCGTTCATGTATTTCGTGGGCTGTTATTTTATCATTGAAGTACAAACTTCTGTTTCCGTTCCCCTTAGTCAGAACGTTGTTGAAAATAATTGCAAATTCGATGTTTGGCTTGTGGAGTCAGATACCAGTTAGATTTGGCTTGTGGGTTGTCAGACACCTCGCCGTTTGCAGTGAGTGTTTGAGTTTGTTTCATGCGAGACCTAATTTAGTAGGCTGGGTTTGCCTTTCCAAACGAAAACGTGATGATTTTTTGCAATTCCTTCCCTTCTTACTGTACAAAATTGTAGTACGTGCTTGCCTGCGGTGAAGTGGGTGGTGTCGAAAGAACATTTGCTTTGAGTTCCTTTAAAAAAACACGCGTTTAGACTGGATTGTTCACTGAACTATTTTCGGCGCGTGAGAGCTTAGCCACTGGCATAACACATGTGGCTCTCTTCCTCTTCAGCGTTCAGGATGTAATATTCAGCAGTGTCAGCCGGCAGGCGTTTTCCCATGTGTTTTTTCTGACCGCGTTGTCAACATGTCACAACGAGACGCTCCAGCGAACATATTGTTTTTCACACGTGTAGAATTTGGCTCTTGGCAGAAGCGTCCTTGCTGTTTTGATCGATGTGCGCCCTTTGTTTCCTCCGCTGTGTAGTACAGGTTTTTGTCCTTTGTGGTATCTTCTCGGCTTTTAGCCCAATTGATGTTGACAGCTCCAGCTCTGTTTTATGCTTGTTGCTCTTTGTTTGCGGTTTGTTGTGAACGTTTTGTTTCTCGCCGCTAACAATCAACCTTCCTCGGACGGACAATTAGCCGCTTTGTCTGGGAATTATGTAAATTAGTTCTAAGCGGTTGTTTGATTTCGCCACGTTGGGCAAGTTTTGGACCTGCTTTGATTCACGAACCAATTCTTCATTTCTCGGCCATATTTTCTTTACATTTTTGGTGCCTACTCATGACTCTAGTTCTTTTAGTCTTAAAAGACGGTAAATGTAATTTTAATGAAGTGTTGTAAACGTCACAATGCAATGGCGATAATAAGCCGTTCAGCCCTGAAGTAGTTAGAGACAAAAGAACAAAGGTAATTTGGTATCAAAGACAAGTATTAATCTTAAAGTGTTTGTGAAGTGTTAATATGTTGTTTGAACACGAGGCCTATGATATTTTTGCCATTAAAACCATGTGACATCGCAGGAAAAAACAATCTCACTCTTGCGACAGGAAACGAGGCCTGAGAAGAGCGACAAGCGTCTGTCTCCTCGCAGAGCACATGAAAGTCTGATTTGAAAACATTTCAACTTCCTTCCAGTTGCACCTTTGATTAATTATTGTTTTGAGGATTGGAAGGCTTCTGTTTTGTTTTATCTTTTTCTCTAGTGTCAGAATTAAAATTAGGTAAAGTAAATAAGACTTTCGCCCCACGGTCACCAGGACTGTGCACTTCATTAAGATAGTAAAAAATCTCAATCAATCATTATATTGTTGAACAGCCCTTTCAATACGACCAACCCGACCACCAGGTTTATTTTGGTGGTCAGACTGATGGGCTTCCATTGTATGAAGTGTGTAAAGTTGGCGTTGTAAATGTTTTTACCAAAATAAATATGAGGCTGAACTCTGGACTCGTCCGCACCGATGCGAAAATGTTTTGTTTGAGTTCATGGAACAGTAAACGCACCGCAAATGCGGTCTTGGTAGCGTTGTTTTACATACGCTGATATGTAGTACATTTCGGTTCAATTCTAAATTTTGAAACAGGAAAACTAATAAATGCCACAGAAAGTTATATTCTCAATTAATATGGCAAATTGTTTTCCTTTTTTCTTCTTGTGAGTCTTGAGTATTCTATTTTATGTGAATCATGCTTCTCCGAAAGCTCTCTAATCAGCTGAAATCTCATTGAGATGTAGAGTGAGATTTTCCTGTTATTCAACAAGAAATCATTGCATGATCTTTTACAACATCGAATGGTGGTGTTGGTATTCATTGGAATTTTAAATATCAGCGTAAAGAAATCTTCAAGTTTGTATTTTTTGTGTGTGAAGTATATGTTTTTCCTCTTATGACACCTATTTCTCTCGCTATTACATAGTTTGGAGTTTGGAAATACCTTGTTTTCACATTTCTGAAGAGAAAGAGTTAAAACGCACAATCACGTTTACCACGCCCTTATATTTCATTAGCGTTTTGCGTGTTGTGTAAGCTTGAAGCTTCAACGTTCACTGAAATAGGTGCAAACCAGTCGGGTGAACAAGTGCCAGCTTCGGCAAATCTTCGTGGAAGCACTCGACGTACTTTTATCCGATCAAAAACTAGCGTGAGAGCTCGAGCTCGCCACAGTTGATGACGAAATCCCACCCGGCCTCGGAGACGGGTCTGAGCCCGCGGTGTTCGTCCCTGAAGTTGCTTAGCAACATGACGTGTATGCTCGCGCGATTACTTTGGGTGTATCACTTGTTTCTCCGACTGACGCATCGGCATCCAGTTTTTAACCTGCCAGTAGGCTCACGTTTTGCTCGCGTGTTCCAAAGCAGGCTGTCCAGTTTTGTGATTGGCCATTCCACGAGATAAATCGCCTTGTAAACTAAACAATGCGCTGTATTTGTTTCCACAGCAACCGTTGCGTATGAGGTTAAAAGTGATGTACAAGATAAACGGAGCTCCCGTCAACGAACAAGGAGAAGTGAACAGTTTTCCTCCAGGTCTCTGACGACCATCCGCCGCATCGTTGGATTATATGTAGAAATTATATTTTGTACGGTAAATGCTTATCGATATGTTCGGCAATCATACGCCTGGCTGGCTGTAGACGTGTGTAAAATGTTTTCTTGGGTGTTCAGTATCAACCGATACTCAAATGATCCCCACTAATACTGAAATACATGTATCTTATTAGACGTTTTGTTGTGTAGTATCGCGGAGTATTTTTACGAGTTGTGACGTATTTTGACGAGTCCGTAGGGCAAGTTAAAATACAAACAACGAGTACGATACTTCACAACAAAACGTATATTGAGAGATCTATTATCCAACGTGCCAAATTGTTATGTCCGTGCGGGCGAATTTCTAACCGGTTTTCTGGAGTACAAATACCGCGTGATATTTGTACTTGTTTTGGGCGTTATTTGTACTCTATGAAGCACAGTTGGATAATAAAGATATTAGTATTTAGGAGAATTTGTATGGAACAGTTGGACCCCCCAAGTACATGGCTGTTGAAGAAATTAGGGCTTTTCACGAAACTCCATTGTAATTTTAGATGGTATATTCGTACACCCCCACTTCAGTTAACCCCAGGGATATGGGAAGTCTTCCTATCCAGATACAGAAATTTCCCTTCCCACGTTTTAAAGGCCCGCACTGTGAAGTTTGTCTTCAGTCAGACGGTAGTGGTTGCTGCTTATCCTTTTCACCCCCAGTGGTAGTGGTGGAGTCTGGAAAGGTGGAGTCTGTGGAAGAAATCCTGCATCGTGACCATTCAAATAAAACCTCTTCGGTGGTACTTTCACATGGTACTAATTGTTTCCACCATTTGACAAAATGAAATTTGGGATTTGTGTCGAATTTTGACTTTGGCCACTTCTGGGAGTGAAAGGGTTATGGTTAGACTATAGAGAGAAAGGAAAATACTCAACAAAGAAATTAGAAAAATTGTAATATGAAAAGGAAAAAAATCATAACTCGAAAATGATGCCTAAAAAACGAATAAATGTCTGGAAGCACAAGTACATGGTAACGTACACAAGTTATAGTTGAAACTCGCTTGGAACTATTGAATTCCTACTAGTTTTTCTCGTTATTTTTGTTATCAATAGTTGTTTGGAGTGGATACTTCATCATTTCAGTTATGTGATATATACAAATGTAACTGCGACCCAGCGTTCTTCTCTTTTCGCGACTCGTCACAGTTTAGAACAAATGATTTGTTTAAAACTAAAACCAAGTGGCACCGTTGGAGCGGATTTCAAATTCGTGTCCTGAAACCAAAACCAAAGTAATTACTCTGGCCAATCAAAGTGGACAAAAAAATCCAGTGACCCAATCAAAACTGTAAGCAATACATGTAGCCGGACAAAGCGCGGGAAAATGTACGTGAGGAAGTCACGACTGCTTTTGGTTTTACTTCTGATTGGTTGAAGAAGTGGCGTGTACAACCATTGCTAAATATGGTTTTTCCTCGCCACTGCTTGGTCAAAGCACGTGTCACAAGTTTCACTGATTAATTTTTAAACGCAAACTCAAAGCAAGCTAGCCGACGAAGATTAATTGACGTTTTTAATACGTCACGGGAGTCCGTAAATCTCTGCTTGAGCCTTAGCATAGAATGGAAAGCGATGTAAAAATAAACAAATTAGCTGCGTCGAGCCGAGCATTGGTCACGTGCCACGGGCAAGAGATGATTGAGATGTTGAGGCAAGGTGCATTACACAGGCGCACACCAACGATTTGTTTATCACGTTAGAACTTAAAGATCGTTTCCAGCTGTCTCTGCATCCCGAGTCAGTTCGCAAGAAACTTAACGCTAGACGTGTTGTAGGCCACGGACTGTTAAAGTGCCTGACCCACCCACTTTGCATCACGCGCCTCTATTATTGTTATTGTTATCACAAGAAGCGATTGTACAAAAAATAACGAACCCCAAGGAAAGAAAAAATAGCGAGGAGTATATTTTCTTAAAGATGTCCCCTGCTTGAGGCATTCAACGTCGCTGGAAACAGATAAAATATGTCGGTCACTGCAACTCGCTTTTTCGGGGGCCCCAAAAATGGCGGTTTGACTCGCGATGCATAATGGGTGGGTCAGATTCTTTAATGATCCTCAAGTGTACGATGAATTTAACTCGCTGTTCCCTAATCTTTTGGTTCTTGCCAGGCAAGATCTAAATACATGTAGATTGTGAATTATGAGGTGTAGACACGGTGCAATGTAACCTTTTTAAAAACTGACGTTTAATAATGTAAAACCTGATGTGAAAATAAAATGTCAGAGTTAAAAGAGAACAAGACGCGAGATTGAGTTATGCCGTTTCAGAGAATGTTCACAAACTGCGGCTCATGCAGCGACAAAGACTCGCATTCACCGATAGTTATTTAGACTTCAGCTCAATGGAGAGAAGCGAAGTGAAAGCCACACAACAGCAGGCCTCTCAAACCCACTTTTCTTTTAGTCAGCACCAAACACGAAGATTCTGATCGATTCTGACCAGTCCAGATTCCCGAATTCCTCGTTTCTTCGACCTCCGGTCATTCTGCACAGAGTATGCGTGTTCAGTCTGACTGGCTCAGATTCAATCTAAAGCACTATGGTCCAAAGAATAGTGGACTCTGGGGCGAGATTGCTGTCTTGGACACTCGAGTTGTTGCGGGTCTTGCACACCGCTAGGAAGTTTTTGTGTTCCAAAACACTGGCTTGAAACTGTCGGTGTTGCCTATAGAGCAATCCAAGAGTGGGTTTGATGGGTCAACTACCTGTGAACACACCATGCGATTTCAAAAGTGGAGCTCACTGAAATCTCCTTTTTTATAAATAGCTCAAGAGTTCAATTCATCCAATGCGTAATTTAGACATGGCGGATTGGTAACTTAGCACTCGTCACATCTGAAAACTTACCTTGGAGAACATTTTGGTGGTTTGTACAAAAGTATTGCCTCCTGGTACGTGATATTGTGGTAGGTGACACGGTGCGCGGCTAAGACGTGTGTCTTCTGAAACTTTTGCGCATGACGTGTGAGTAAACCCTGAGTTTGGGTTCAGCACTTGCATGCCTTGTAATTTGGGATAGGGATAGGCGATAGAGACGAGAGGGAGCAATCTAACCATGAACAGATTGAGTTGTCTTACACGAAGCGTGGAATCGCCTCCGCCCCTTCAGTGGCTACCGACCCCTCGAGCTTCCTACTATTCCACGCTTCGTGTAAGACAACTCAATCTGTTCGTGGTTAGAAAGGTCCCTGTCCCTTTCAGCCTTCACCTTGCATTTGGTGCTAACTTCCCCGTCCCACTCCACCCCGATTTTCGCATCCCACACAAGGGTAGGGATAAAAAATTCAACTTCCCCTCCCCCTGGAGTAAGGCGCAAGCACTGCCAGTGCCGAACCATTTGAGTATTGGACCAGAGTAAGTAGCAAGGCCTTTTAAGCCAAACTGGCTCAGCTGCCTTGCGCTTGACTACAGTTCCTGAAGCATGAAGTGGCCAGGAGTATGGGATGCTAGCCCATCACAGGTTACTCCCCAGCATTCTGCCAGGTTGTCTCAATTCACTGGTACATGTACCCATTTATACACCCGGGTGGAGAGAGGCACTGTGAGAGTAAAGTGTCTTGCCCGAGAACACAACGCAGTGCCCCGGCTAGAGGCTCGAACCCGGAGTCGAGTGCACTAACCATTAGGCCACAACGCCTCCCACCTTATTGTATTGCCAATAACAAAGGAATGGGGAGCAGGGTTGGCGCAGTGGTGAGGGCGCTCGCCTCCCACCTTATTGGAAAAGACCAGCTACATTATTTTTGTTTGCCAATAACAAAGGAATGGGGAGCAGGGTTGGTGCAGTGGTGAGAGCGCTCGCCTCCCACCTTATTGGAAAAGACCAGCTACATTATGTTTGTTTGCCAATAACAAAGGCATGGGGAGCAGGGTTGGTGCAGTGGTGAGGGCGCTCGCCTCCCACCAGTGTGGCTCGAGTTCGATTTCCGGACCCGGCGTCATATGTGGGTTGAGTTTGTTGTTGGTTCTCTACTCGCTCCGAGGGTTTTTTTTTCGGGTTCTCCGGTTTTCCTCCCTCCACAAAAACCAACATTTTCAAATTCCAATTCGATCTGGGATTCGAGGGCCGCAGGTTTGGTGAATTTCGATGACAAAATGCACGTTTGGAACAAAGAGATGGTAATTTATACCCATTAATGCGCTTGTAGACTTTGCGGAATGGGTATAAATTTCCATCTCTTTGTTCAAAACGTGCATTTTGTCATCAAAATTTACCAAATTGGCCACATGTTTAACTGAATACTTGTAATTGTTACTGACAAAGTCAAAGCTACGAGCAGTCTCTATTACTCTAAAATCCATCTAAAAAGGCGAAAATAGCGAACGAGCGAGAGCGAGATTCATTGACGAGCGACTCGCGACTTCGTCGCCCACTCGCTTTCAGAGTAAAGGGAGATTTAATTAATTAATTTGTATATGTAACAGGACTACATGCTGTCCAATTTGAAAATAATTGGACGAGGCGACGAATTTTTTTGAATCAAATTCTTTCCAAATTGGACAAGCATGTAGTCCTGTTACCTGTTAATAACATAGCATCCAAAAATATATGAACATGGCAAATGTTTCGCACACCAAACTAGCTTTACTTGACAATTTACTGGTTTATGTAAGGGATCCAGATTTTTCTTAAATTGGACAGTTTGAACAAAAACTGTCCAATTTATTTTAAATTTGGACAGTTGGCAAAAATTAATAAAAAATGCATCTGTTGACAATAATGGATTTTGGTGTAGCTATATAATTATGTCAGGAATTACTAATTGGCAAGAAAAGACCACACAACAGTACCGGCACATGCTAAAGTGGACAGGCAAAGTGTGCCAAAACAGCCGGAAATTTTCTGTTAGAAATCGAATGATTCGAAAACTTCCAAAAACTCTTTTCGGAAATTGTTGATAACCTTAAGTGGTACACCTTTTCTTCCGTTTGGCACAGAACGCCGGAAATTTTCAAACCACTTGCACGTTTCTCCCACTCATTTGAAACAACCGCGCAGTTTTTTTGACAACGAATTTAATTTCCAAATGATATTAATTCAAAGCGCCACCTCTTTTGCTTGCGAAACCAGATTGTAAGGATGGTACAACAGCAAAAGGGCAAAATTCATTGGCCAATATTTCAACTAGCAGAGTTGGTAATCTTCAGGGCTCGTAACGAGCACCATCTCAACCGGTTTTCTTTTCAGCAGAAACTACACTTGCATTTGTTGAATGAAACTGCGGGTTTACCTCGGTGTAAAAACCTGTGACCTTTTTCTTTGTTTTTGAGCTATTGTTTTTCTGTTCTATATTGTTTTGAGTTCTTTGTTGTCTTGTTCGTTCTTTGTTTTACGTCACTGGTGAGTTTCGCAGGTTTTTACACCGAGGATGAGCCGAAATCGCGTTCTTGACTGAGGGGAGTGGTGCCACCCACCGTACCATACGACCCCAGCCCGTCGACCCCACAACAAGGCAGGTTTTTGAGCCGTTTTAGCCTTCTAAACCGCGGTTTAATCTGAAGGTTATTAAACATCTTTTGGCAAAGTTTCACATCTAAAAATATCACCCATCTGTGATGAAAAGCTGTGCCGAACGTCTTTCGAAATAAGCAGCAAAACCGTATTAAATACTGGACTACTAACAGACTTGAATCCATAGAAAACATTTACATGTAAAAACGTTCACAAAGTGAGTGTTCAAACTTAAGCAACACTGAATAATGTCGTCGATGTTTCTAGATGGTAAAAAAAATCGAAAACACGAAGAAAGTATTTTAGCAATAGATTGATGTTGTCTATATATGGTCAGTGTAGTACTCTATACTTAAAAAACATATCAGCTGAGTAATGTGTAGCATTCACAGACGTGTTACTGCGATATTAAATACAAATATTCGATACATGTATATGCTCCCTTTCCTGATGCAGCAACACAGTGAGAATATAACTGTGCCGAAGACTCTTTACTAAAGACAAGTATTTACGAGAAGTAAACGACTTTAAATGTCAAAAACTTCTATTCCAGTGCCTGCCTCACTGGGTCCTGTGCCCCGATTGTTATACCTTGGATGCGGATCAACAGTGTTCAACAGATCTTCAATACAGTTCCTCGAAAGAGCAAAGTCCTTTAAACAGGGCATAAATGAAACATTAAAGATCCCTCACTCCTACAATATCGCGACATGCACCCGGAAACGGAAATCATGTAATTATAAATGGCTTCCTCGGTTCCAGAACAACCCATGCCAGTGCGCAGTACTCCACAACTGGATGCAAGCCTTTAGGCCAAGAAATTTTGCTGCGTCGACAAGGTCCAAGATAATCGAAGAAGTTTTTACTTACAGGATTAAGTTCTCAAAGTGTTGCGATGTGTATTTATTCTGTTTTTCGGATGGTACAACAATAGCAATTTGTTGGCTGTCACAGCAATGATTGACATTAAATGGTCTAAGTTTGGGCATCACATATGAAATGGCATTTTTGGAGAATTCAAGCGAAGCGTCTTTCGTATTCGAATTTCTTTCGTCAAATTTGAACACATAGCCTGTCTCGACTTATCGATATCGTTCAGGCGATTTTAATTCAACAGAAAACCAACTGACTTGCTTCAATATCCTTGATTCTGCAACGAATCAGGTCTGGTCTGTTGACCACCGCATGAATTGAAGACAGTCAATAGCGGAAACGCTTTTGAATAGATGCCCTTTTGGCCATCAAACCACTGGAGATACCGGTGTGGAAAACGCCTTTTCTAAAAAATTCATTGCGATCACGTATCACTGAAATTTAAACACTGCTCTCAACCGAAGTCTTATTTGCATTCCCGCCATGATCACTTCTATTTCCATACTCATTGACCTTGAATGAGTGATTGCGTGCGTGCGTGTGAATTTGATCGGACATAATTCTCGACAGCTGACATGAACATCCTTGTCAGCTGTCATGTTTACAAAGGAAAGTACAAGCTCCAAATTAAGTGAGTGTTAAAATTAGCACGTTTAAGCTGTTAAAACTGTTATCGCCGGTGATCAAGTGATCGCTACTGTTTTGTTTGAGTGAGAGACCTTCCCTGAACTCTGCCCCCAGGACGAATATATGAAACGTTATATAAAACTGCTTGATAAGTGCTTTTTTTTTCTTGGGTTATTGCCAGTTTTGTGTTAAGATCTTCTGGTATTTGATCTTTCAATACAGTCAGCTAAAGATAGTTAAAATAGACAGATTACAGTTTCGTTTGATCCTTTTACATAAAACACGGGAAGAACTTGTACAATTTTACAAGGCATGCAAAAAAGATTGGCAATTTCGTTACAGCATGTGCCTTTTTGCAGTGCAATGTTGCAAATCTCTCGATGCTTATCTCTCGCGCAAATGGGGTCAAATTGGTTGAAGCCATTAAATGATGTCGAGGTGTCTGGTGCAAAAACCGTCCAAAGTAAGGCTAGGCTAGGTGCACGAAAGCGATCTTGCCAAATGTAACCAAGTCGGATGACTCGAACGACATTTCCGAATTACGGCGTTAAGCCGTTTTATCAAAGCTGATAGCCCAGCTCAGATAGAGCAATCCCTTTGAAACAGACATTTGTGAGGAAGATTAAAACATGGCTCTCGATGGACTAACAACGAAAAGAAATCTTCGTGGTATAATAAGTTATTATCATTAAAGTTAATCTTGCCCCAACCCAGCAAAAAGCATGTAAAACCCACAAATAAGGAAGACAGATAAGGAAGACAAAGAAAGTCAATTTTAAACAGCTTACTGGAAAGCTACGAATTTGTCAGTTCAATAAAATTCTACAGTATTTAACCAACTGATTTTTTGCGTAAAACTACGAGAATCCTATCAGAGCCTAAGAATCTCTAGGAAATTTTAAGTGATTCAATCTGTCCAGAACTTTCTGCGTAAAATTATTACATTTTCTTTTTTTACAAAATGTCTTTGCTCTACATTCCTGAGATTTTCTCTGTTTTTTTAATTCAATCATAAAATAAAATTCTATAATCCATGGAATTTTAAAAAGGTCAAAGTCTGTACGAATCCCCAGATAACCTGTACTGTGCTGTTCACTTACCAGAGAATTCAAACATAAACAGGTTAGGTTTCGTTCAAGAGGTTCTTGGTGACGTTTTCAGACAAAATAAAATACTGCATGCTCGACAGTGCCGCAGAAACAGCTTTCAGCTTTTTATAAGTAACCTGCGATCACGCGTTGTTTTTTCCCATCGCGAAAGCAAAAAAGGGACGCCTGATCACAGGTTACGTTCTTAGGAGCTAAACCAACGAAGCATCATATTTCTCTGACACACGCTACGTTTTGGCAACGCACAACTGTCGCGGTAAACCGGCGTAAAAGAGAACATTTGTTTTTCCATTTCCATTTATCGCCAACGCTATCATACAGCAAAAACGATAAAAACTTTCAACAATGAAAAGCATTCCACCACAATTACTTAAAGAGTAACGAAAATTACCGAATAAGGTGGAGGAAAAATACTAATGTGCCCCCGCAAAATAATTGATACATTTTATCGTGTTTTGCGTTTATGAGTTTGAATTGAAGATCAATAGTTGATATCACCGGAAAGTTCAACAAGGAGTGCCCGGGAAATTTTTGTCAAGGCGTTTTCATAATAAGTCATTTGTTTTTCTTTTCAACGTGGGACTAGCTCTGAGGAACAGTTCGTGACTGATTTTGTTACGAAATGTTTGTTTGTTCCTGTTCGTGTCTGCAAAATCCGATGCGTTTGTCCTTCCGCCGGTTTCATAGCGTATGTCTTAAAGTGCGCATTTCGTTTCATTCTTTTACTGCTTATGTTAGGGCCTGTCCAGTAATGGGGGGTTGGAAAATGGGCTTCAATTAAAATATTAGGCAATACCCTAATTCTTAAATGAGTGAATTTAGCTATTGCACCTCTCTGATCAGTCAGAATTTTTTTATGATCCCCCCCCGTTCACACACCTTTTATTTTCTTTTATTCACCCACCTGTTAATGCTACGATGTAATGTTTGTGAAGAAGGCTTGTTTTTGCAAGTGGCCTTCTGGTGGGTCTATTTTTTGTTTAGAAATCCCCATGGATGAACCATTTTGCACCGTAAAGAGAATTCAAACCAGCAAATAACGAACAGTCGATTTCACTGGACAAAGATTTTCTGTAAACATTGAAGCTTCATTTTATAGTTACAAAGTCCCTATAAACAAGCTCTGCAACTTCTCCAAGCTGCAACTTCAATCTGTTGCAATATGATTATCTATGCTGTTAGTAAAATTATGATTTTGGTGAAATTTTGTCTGCACTGGTTCAAATTTGTTTTGAACTAGGCCGAAATATTTGAACTAGAGCAAAATATTTTCACCATCAGTGTATAACTACATTCTACTGTTCAAATGTTGTTTATTATAGAGTTAGAGAAGAATAAATAAAGATTGAAATCGCAGAAGAGGAGATTGAAATCGCAGAAGATTGAAATCGCAGTTCAGTCACAGAATTAGAACAGCTCATCAAGCCTTTCTGTTCAGTGAGAAGTATAAAAACGTGAAATAAAATGTTACGCCCCCACCCCCCCCCACGCCCCCCCCCCCCCCCCATCCTCTAGACTTAAAATACTACTGGTGTACTAATTGGGGACGCAACACAATACGTGCTTTCTTCAACGAACTGTTTCGAGAGAATATTTCGAGAGAGTAACAAAAAATAAACGATGAAAGGCTGTGCCATAATAATCAATAACGAAATATACCATTACCTGTTATTGAGAAACCGTCGTCTGTTGATAAAAGACCGATGCAAAATAATCACTCGCATCACTGGAAATTTTTGCTGGCAGCGCAACGGCCGTTTGGGAATTTTACCTGTAGTCACGCTTTGAAACATTTAGGCGCTCAAAGCAATTTAAAAATTATTTATAGCCTACAATATCAAACAGGACAGCTGCATTCGCAGGTTAAATATAGCTGAATGTACTTCCTAGTTAGTTATATAACTTTTCCAAGAAAATCAAATAAAGTGAAACTCGGTTTGGATCAATTTATTGCCATTTACGTTCTGAAAAATTGCTCGTAGATGTAGCTATGTTCTTTGTTGCCATCACTTACTGTTTGGGTAGACTGGATGAGTATGGTACGGGAGAGTATCTGTGCTAATCTATGACCAGACGTCATTTTCGCGGCGGAAAAAGACCCCTGAAAGAAGGTTGTGTTGGAGCTCGATCGAGAGGAGTGCAGAATACCGGTTGCAATAGGCATCGAGGAGTCAGAAGAACTTACATGTTGAAAAAATTTTGAGAATAAGGATCAATGTTAGAAAAATTATACATTCTTTACAGCCGGTGTTTTTATAGTGTCAGCTGAACGCAATTTTTGTTTGGCTCAATATTTTCTCAGCCGCAAATAATGATATTGGCCTTGACATTCATTCTTTACAAAACAATAACTTCGTTGAAAATGTATTAAGCTTCATTTTTATCCCCTATTTTCTTCAAGATTAGTATAAAATCGCCAGATAAGCATTTAAATCCATTCCAAACTTCTTTGCCAAACGTTTGACGTTTTATCAGTCAGTACTTGGGTGCCTTTATTTCTTTTTTAAAATATCACATGATATCTCATAAAAGTGCTGCCGGAAATTCGGCTTTCAACCGGCTTCATGTAATTCGTGTAATTCCATGCATCACCAACTTTACGCCACGTTAAGGCTCTTTATTAAATGTAGTTACTGAATCCTTTGGTTCGGAGTGGACGTGGGCTTTTAGTCCAAGCCGTCGGATTTTCCTTGATAACCTTGTCTGAGGGATTTCCTGTAAAAACGAATTTTTTTCCACGCATGCATGTGTGTTCGATTTTGAGCTTCAATGATAAAAATCGGACTCGAAGTCGTCAGCTTTTTCCTTAGTTTTGGCGTGAGGCAAAACCCCTCCCGCCATTAAAAAAAACTGAGGAACACCACAATTCTTTACGCCTTCCTTCCGGGGACAACAAACATTATGTTTGTTATGTTTATTTTGGAGATAAGATTCGATGTTCAAACAGCACCGCTCAGTAGAGCATGTCATGCTAGGCTTAATCTACTACACAGAAGAAGCAAAAATAAACAGATCAGGGTGGCAAAGCTGCCTTCTGGTCATAATATAAAACGGACGCCAGAAAACGGAGAAAAGAAGAAAGAAAAACAGTTCCAAGAGCGCGGACAAGAAGGAAGATGGTCATTAGATCTCCGTGGGAGAATAGCGAGATTGTCAGGGGGTAATTCTTGTCATTTCCATTGTAAAATATTATTCCAAAAGGAGCCATTGTTTCAATAACAAGCAATTTTCGTTTTACTTATTCCAAGAAGAAACTTCGGAATTTCCATTTCTCGGTCGCGTGTGTTTCGCGTGCCGCGTTCCGCTTGGCTGCATTTCAAATAAGTGACGTCACCGTATAATTCGCAAGGCGATTTAATTAACATTCAGGCACATTCAAAAGTGAAATGTACTCGAGTGGCTTTTAATAGGGAGTTTAGTCACGTGATTTGACCACGCGAATCCGAGCCAAAACATAACTAGCTCGAAACTTTCGTTTATTCTCGCTAATATATTGCTTTCTTCTGCAATTAAAATTCACATGCCTTTAGAAGATACCTTAAAGAATAAAACCTATAAATTTCACCGTCATTGGTAGCGTATTTCTATTGTAAATAATCCGACGAAAACTTCACACGGCCTTCGGGATCGCAGCTGAAGCGTGGCCGCCATTGTTGACAAAACTTGACCTAACCCGGGCCCCGTAAAATTCGATTTCGCAGCGTTCATTGGTTGAAAAACAATGGCTTATGTATGAAACAATAGAGCTAAAGGGTCAGGGGACTCCTAGGCAGTAGTTGCTTTAGTCGAACGTCCGTAGTTTGCGAAATATCGTGGTTTCTTTAAATTATAAGCTGTTTTCAAGGAGATTTATTATAATTGTTCGATTTAAACTACACCTCGAGTATTCTATAGGCCTTAAACTTTTTGTTTAGCGAAAAACAAGTTAAATTGGACATCTTTTCATGCGCCGGAGAGCGAGTTAAAACATGTGAGTTCCAACGCTCACCGAGAAATCATGGCGCACAGCATGGATCAAGTTTGCCAGGAGCCATCAACTTCAACAAGCCTTTCGGATTCGAATAAAACGGAAGGTAAGCAGATATTTCTTTGCTTTATTTAACCGTTTTAGAGAATTGTTTTACTCAAACATAAAGATCTTTCAATGAAAATGAAATGTGCTAGCTATCAATGGCTAATATTGTTCATGCTGAATCCTGAGAAATCCACGTGCAGAGATTTGTCATGTGTTGTATTCAGTAAATTCAAGATTGTGTAGAACATGTCCATGCCCAGCTTGAATTCGCTGATATTTAATTTTGATATAAAGGTTTCCTTTTGCTTAATATTGTGATATAACTTATTACAAAATATTAGTGTTGTTTTGCTTGATTATTATTTTTTACTATCTCAGTATCTGTCTGTGGAATTTATATTATTATTAGGGGTGTTGTTTTGGACTGAGCTTTACTTTTCTGTGCTCAAATTAAAATGATATAAGTACAAAGATCTAAGAGTGTTTTCAATTTCATGGACAGATAAAACTAACATCTTTTGGGGACCGTACTGTGAAAGAAATGGCTTAGACGAGGAAACCTTTAAGAGTGGTACTATCAAACCTGTGGAGAGGGACTCGTTTACTGTGGGACTTATCCTCGAGCTTTGGAAAAAGAAGCGTTCGGTCAAAGAAATGCTACAGTGGGTCACTGCTTTGACTCCGCTGGAACTGCAACAGTATCTGAGTGGTATGACTACGCAAAATCTAAACAAATCATGCAATCGTGCAAGCAGAATGGTTCAACGCAACTGTCTTGCGCCTCGCCAAGGATGTAACTGCTGGAGTAGATCCAGAGTACATCATAAAATATGACATTGATGAAGATGACGATGAATGGACAATGCCACTAATCAAAGATTTAGACAAGGGGGATTTAATTTTACTTAACTAATATTACTTAAACCTTTTTTTACGGTGTGGTTCCATAAATATCCAGACCTCCACCATAGAAGGGTTTTCTGCCCCTCTGGGAATTTTAAAGATTTTTTTTTTATTTTTTTAACATTTGTTGGTTTGCAAGACCACCTTTGGAGAGTATGGATATTTTCTGGAACATAACATTTCAACAGGCTTTAAAGCCTTTAGAATGCTTAAATCTGTGTTTGAGCCTATGGCACATACAGGTAGACCTAAGACCCATTTCAGTGGCATTTTGTAAAAGCAGTTAACTTGTTGCCATGGAAACAAGCACCTTTAATTTTATTGTTTCATTGTTTCTGGTCTGTGTTAGGCTAGGCTGAATACTTTAAGATTCCATTTACTTGACAAACGGTCATCAAATGTAAATATAACAAATAATGTGGTTGCCATGGAAACAGCACCCTTAAGCCTTAGGCATTCTTTTGTTGATGTCGGAAGGGCTAGAACATGTCAGTTTACTTGCTTTTATTGAATACTTGTTGTCTTTTGATCAAAATTTGCCCTTTTTATTGGTATTTTTAGTATTAATTTATTATATGACGTCATCAGGGTTGTCATGGCAACTTGATTGACACATAGGATGATAGCCCTGTCAAAGTTCTACATGATGGCCAAGTTTCATGGCCATAGCTTGCTTCAATCCAAAGTTATGGCTGAAAATGTAATTCATATTGTTAATTCTGGTGCCACTAAATATTCATAAGATACATAGTTTCTTTTATATTGTAATTTCCATAAAATTGCTAATAAAAATAATATTCAAAAATTCATATCTCTGCTTCTAAGAGTCCGATTTCCATCATTCAAAAAGCAAAATGTTCAGAAAAATTGGGAGAATTTTTTGGCAGTGTTTTTAAGGGTTATAAAAAATAGGGAAAAATGAGCCTAAACTCCCTACTTTTAACTAAACACGACTCAATGGTTGAGTTGAGCGATGAACTTATTCACTACAGAAGGATCAATTGACATTTCCCTGGGTGGGGGGGCCACAACTGTAATGTCACAACAGGAGAAAGCAGAATTCAGAATGCGTTTGTGTTCCGTTTGGTACTTTTCCGGCCTGAAATCGTTGTCAAGATAAAATCGGGGGAAATCGACAAGCTGGGATGCTAATTTCATGAATAAAGACATGCCATGCCAGGATTCTGGGAAGATTAAACGAGAGCATAATAGGACAGATTTCCGTGCGAATGGTGTTTGAAATGCAAACACAGTGTTATTATGGTTGCGAAAACGGACCTATTTAACATAAAAAGTAGACATCTAGTAGACATTTTTCACACCTTCGGGATAAACATACAAAAGCCTTTTGAAATGAGTCAGCACCGAGTTCACGGCTTTTCCACTTTATTCTGATTAATTTTCCACACGGAATTTTAGCGTTTTGAACTGTTTTAGATGGAACGAGAAACGCGGTTATTAAATGGCTTCCAGTACACGTGTTGAATAGTGTCACAAAACCTCATTACCTTGTAGCTTATTGTTTGGAGAAATATAAACAACACGAATACAAGAGACATGAACACGACGGGTATAGACTTAATTGTTTAAATCCAAGTGCTTAGGTCACTGGCGTAATTCAAGTTTATTATTTGTCTTGGAGTGAGCGCCGGCAGATTTCCGCTCTCCTGGTGGATTCGGTTGACGCGTATTTTGCAGCGTTTTTAAGATCGGAATAATTTGGTTTCCTCAAATAATCATTGCAACGACAAATTAGATGTAGTACAAGCTTCTCGAACAATTGCCAGTTAATTGTATGACCTGGACTTGTTAATTGTCATATAATCGATTGAATTACATCTAAATACATGTATATGCATGTGTTCACTGACCGACATCAATCATATTTCGAAACCGCACCGCTAAAATTCAATAATTTGTCATGTTAACCCTTGGCGTTATGTTCTTATACAGCTGTAGGGGTTTCCTTGTTCTCGCTTTTCTTCAAAAGTCTTATTGGCTGCCAAAAAAATGGGAAGCTGAAAAAGTTAGCCATACAAATGCGACCAGTGATATTTATACTGAGTGCAAGAAATGGAACGAATCCCTTCTGAGGAACATTGATATGCTCAAAACAAATTCCATGATCGAAAATCCACCTCATTTCTGTCAAACAAAAGAAACATAGTAACAACACGCCGGTTAAGCGAGCCAACGACGAGGAATGCGAATTTAACGTGTCATGAAGACCTGTAGATAAACCGATAAAGCGATCTAGCGACATGAAGGCCAATGTGAATTGGGAACGGCACACAATCGATCCACATGTTCGAAGTCTCGGCCTCGATTTGCGCTGTTCGAAATGTAAACCAACAAAATAAACACGGCAGCGAAGCAATAAGGACATAGGTTGGCAAAGGCTACCGAAGCAGCGCTCCCCTTTGAGATGTCATGTCGCGGTATTGAAGAGCTTACAATCGCATTCATAATGCCGATAATAACCTGAACAATCTAACTTCCTACGCCAGTGCAATCATTAGCTACAAGGGGCGATCAGCAATCACTGTTTTGAGACACAACAGAAGCGAGAGCACCCACTTGGGCGGAGCGAACTGCCACAAAAACACCCACTTGGGCGGGTTTTCCCTGTCACCCGTGTCGTTTTCCATGTTGGCAGAAAACAATAATAAATGTTAGCCTAGTTAACAAGCCAAGCTCTGCCAATCATTTTCACGCGTTTTCAATACAAAGCTTGTTCCCTTTTTAATTCGATTGGTTCGACCAGCAAACGCTGTGTCACAAAGTGTCAAAATTGACGGTAGCCCTTGTCGAAACTACAAGATGAAACGATTGAAGATATTGTTTTGCGCATACAGCCTCTGATCGGTGCTCAAGATTGCCTCATGTGTGTGTACAGTACAACAATACTAGCTGGCTGAGAAACTCGATCGACACAGCTACACGTTTGTAGCCTTTTATTCACTCGGCCTGTCTCGGGCTAAGAAATAACACAGATATTCTATTTTCTTTCTCTTTGTTAATTTATTTACGTCTCGAGTGCTTCGATTTCAATCTGTTTGCCCGATCGCCTAGTCTCTTGATGCACCGTCTGAAGAACTAATGGCAAATTCTACCGCCACAAAGATTTCCTGTCCACAATTCGGCTGCGCATACACCCCACAGGTAAGATTTTCGTGTTGTTAGTGGCTTGTTCGACCGCATTCGATGCGATGAACAATGTAAATTTCATCTCCATGAAAACCAGACATGATTATATACTGTCTCGCTTATTGCAGTTGATGATTCCGGGCGCTCATACATCTTGTTGTGATTCCGTGAGATCGCCTCTACACGACGGCTTAGCTTCACATTCACTGTGTCCCTGCCAGTTAGATCGAGTTCTTCAACACCGAGTTTCAACAATGCCAGTGAACTTGCTTCCAAGACCGACTTTCAACGAAGCTGGTTTCACAATAGGCTCCGCTACAGACCTGTCGGCTTTTTATTCGCCTTTGGTAAGCTGGAATTAACTGTCTGATTTCAATTACAACCTCGTGTTCGACAGTTTTTATTAGTCTCTTGTTCGTCTCTCTTTCTCACACTCGTTATGGTGATACTTCTTTCGACAGTGTAACGATGACTTAAGTTTTCCCCCTCCATTAAGTTAATTGAACCTAATAATCGCTCACTCCGCTCTCTTATGCTTCGGTGCTCTCTTCTCGAACAGGCTCGAGCATGTGACATTAAAGAATGGCGCGATTCTTGGTATTTAGCACAAGCGAATGCTGCTCGTCATCCGCTAGACGTACACAGCTTTGATCCTCATTCCCATACATCTTGTCCGGGACTTGGCGAAAGGTAAATAAATTAAACTATCTTTGCCGTTAGTTACTAGACCACTTATCTAAGCCATTAGAGTGCTTCATGCTACTGGTTTTAATCCCATTTCAGTGCATTTGGTTACATTTAAATGGCTTCCCAAAAATTCGCCCTCTCCCAGACGTTCAGCTGGGAAAAACAGCGGAACGCGTTTGCGATTTTGTGGTTGTTGGTAGCGGAAGGGCTTAAATATGGATAGGTCCTTTTACCAATCATTTCAATACTGGTAGGGTTGAGAATAATCAAGTTTGTAAAGAAAACAATAATGATCGAGCTCGTCCAAGAAACACACACTCACAAGAGTGTTTTCACAGGCTAAGTTACAAACTGTTCCGAAGGAGTTAAGGTCAGAATTATTTTTTACGTTTCTAGATTTTCACCTATTGATTTGGCCGCGGCAGGAGCTAGGCGGAAAAACGCCACAAGAGAGACAACGAGTACACTTAAAGCTTGGCTTTATGAACACAGAAAAAATCCTTATCCCACCAAAGGCGAAAAGATAATGCTAGCGATTATGACTAAGATGACTTTAACGCAAGTTTCAACTTGGTTCGCGAACGCGAGGCGAAGACTTAAGAAAGAGAACAAGATGACTTGGTCGCCGAGAAATCGATGTGGCGAGAAAAAAGACGGTACTGAGGACGACGAGCCCGTTAGCGATTCAGACGGCGAGCATAGCTGCAGCGAGGAGGACAAGATTTGTGACGAGAAGGAAGAAGATATAACAAGCAATAAAGGTACTGCAAAGTAAACATACTCTTTTAGTGATTTCTCGATTTCAAAATACATCAGTTGAAAACTGTCAGGGATTATATAAAATCCTTTCATAGAAGTCATCTATTTTTAAGCGCCTCTCGCTGTAAGTACGTGTACCGTCTGGTGTTTGTAGTGAGACATTCATCCGAGAGAAAATCACTTTTAAAAGTTTTACATGTTCGGGAGCTGTTAAATCGGAAATGTAATAAGGCCCGTAAGTAAAGTTGCACTGTGGTGTAGTTTTGTATCACAGCTGTTGTTTTTCTAGGGTGTTATCTTGTAAAGTTTAGCGTTACTTATTGTTCTGAAACAACGAAAACAATTTAAGATTATTTCTGCGTTCGTGTAACGATTTGTACTCTAGACGAAGTCGCGCAGTCAGAGATGGGGGTACTTCAAATAAAATACTTCTTATGCTGGAATGGGCCGGAAAAACTCCTATGTCTCTTTATTTGTTTAACAGAAGTGAGAGACAAAGAGGAGAGGAAAGAAAACATCCAATTGAACACCGCGGACAACTCTGAACAACCCAAGAGTGCTCCGCACAACTTAGTAACAGCGGAGAATTTACAAAATAGTACGACGAATCCTGTGATTCGATTTCAAGCCCTGCGAGCTGTTCAGTGCGTGACTGCTGGCTCCGAACCAAACGTGGAAGACTCTCCAGTGAAGAGCTTACGAAAATGGGTGGATGGTTGCTTCCATAATTCCCCTGTAAACCATGTAAATACCAGCCCTTCCTCGTGTGAAACTCCTCCATCGACACCACCACAAAAAGCCCCAACAGAAGCGTCCGTTATTATATCAGGTAAATTTGTAGAAAGAAAACTGGTTACGAAATGTTCTTGCCACTTCGAGGTAGCTCTGAGAGTATTCTTTTGTTCAAGGATTGTGGTTTAATAACGGGCTAAGTTCGAACTCTTTTGACTTATTACATGTCGCTCTTATAGCTAAGGAGGGTGTTCACCAATTGCGTTTTCAACAACTGTTGCTGTTTAAGTATACCAACTTTATTGGAAATTCTACGTCTTTTTGTCCTTGGCTTTGATCCCGTGGGTACGATAATGGTGTAGAGCAAATTATTTGCGGGGTAAAGAGGACAAGGGATTTCGTTACAGACATCAGTCATCACGATGAACTTTGGTATCTTGAAAATGTTACACGAATGCCCTCGGTTCTCGGTGGTGTGGCAAGTTTCCACCTTTGTATTAATTTTAGACTGCACTGCATTCTCATGACTTTGAAGAGGGATGTGCTTGGTGCAAGCTGACAAGCCAGAACAGAGTTGCTTTCTTAATTCAGTGTATTTATTAAAAAAAAACACTTCAAAGACTTAATTCAAACGCTGAGGCTATGAATAGATGTAACAAAAATCAATTGCCCTTATAACTACCAGACATTTTTGATACTGGCTTCGAAATTTATTCAGACAATTATTGTTTTCAAATGTGTTCATTTTCTTGGGGTAAATTTGTACATTTTTAAGAGCAGGAAATATTTCAAAAGAAATTTGACTTTTGTCTGGAAAAACCCGCGAGGTGTCTGCGACAGTAGAAAGATTTTGTAAACGCTTTACCAGTCTATTTCTTACGACTCCCCTGTTCCAAGTTTCAACTGTTTCTCGAAACACTCGACCGTTTTTAAAATTCATACCATTGATGTAAATTTGACATGGTTATCATTTGGAACGAACTTTAAAAAGCTGGTAGCTCCGTCTTCTTGCCAACTCAATTATACATGAGTCGCTAATTAAATAACATACTAACACGGTTTACATTTCCCGCAAACAAATTTCGTTAAACTTTTAACTTGCCCTCTTGTAATTCCGTCGTCCGCTATAAAACATCCTATTTTACCCATTTCCCGTGGTTTATTTAAGGAACACAGCAATAGGCCTTAAAATCGGGCTTGTTTTAATACAATTTGTCTCAAGTGTTAATTTTTTCCAGACACGGCTGAAATAATTAGTCGCCGACGCACACCTTCCAATAGCAAAAGAAATTTAAGGCAAAGCAACCTCCGACCCACGGTGAACAATTTTATTTTTCACCACAAATTGAAAGTTTTAGATGGCTCATTAAGTCTTTGAAGTTGTGTGGTTTAATTCTTCAAAAAACTTAATGAAAAATGTTTTGCCATGGTTGCCAAGCTTCCGTCTGCCCTTCATGCAGGCTGTTGCTGTTGGGTTTATGAATCGCTTTCCTGGGCGTTTTTTAACTTTTCTTTGTCACTTTTTGTGCAGTTCGAAGTTCAACGCCTTCTCTAATTAAAACAGAGAAGCAAGAAACAGAACATTTACCTCAGAAGACGCCTTCCTCGCCGAAAAACGAAGTATCCATGGAGAAGGCGAAAGAAGAAACGGCGAGAGCTTTCAATCCCGTCAACACAAGGTAAACAATAAAACTACGGGACACTTGTTATATTCTTAGATCTTATTTTTCTTACAAGATACAATTCAAACATTCACGAACTGACCACATCAACGACTGGCAAATAAGCAACCTCATTCCCTGTTTGTAAGATGACTGTTTCTGGCGCCCTCATTCATTTCGTATTAACAAGTATTTAGTCAATTTCTTACAATTTTTTTCTTCATGCGAATAAATTCAATGCCTGCTATAGAGTGCTTGTCCAGAAAAAGATATTCAATTTGCCCCTTACCACCTTGTTTCGAAAATGTTATGTTCGGATACGAAAATGGTTTTAAAACAAGATGTCTCGAATAATAATCGCCATAAATAGCGGCCAACAGAGAAAGCATAAACAGCGGAGAGCAGAAAGCGTTTTGTTTTGGCAAAACAAAACGCCCTCAGATCGCCGATGAGAATTTCCCGGTGATGTTATTTATAGTAGCACTACTGATGTCTAGAATACAATGTCCTTATTTTCTGTTTCTTGTATACAGCATAAGTGTGGAGACCTCAAACTATCGAGAAATCGACGCCGCATTAGCTCTGACGACCCTTTCAGCTCGGTAGAAGGAGAAAGAAAACTTAAGCTTTGCTAAAAATATAGAAATACTTTAAAAAGAAAGAAACTTTGACGTGTGTATATAAACAGAGTGGACGATGTTTTCCTAACTGAATGACGGAGGACTGCGCTTTCATAAAACAATTCTGTGTAAAACACAAAATATTTTGTGTTGTTTTTGTTTTGTGTGATTCTTGTGAGTAGAAATCGACTGTGTCGGTATCAAATACTGACCATTAAAACAAGTGATTTCATATGGTGTTTGTGACATCATTGGTTTGCTAAAAGCACTAACCAATGCAAAAGTAGGACTCGAAATTTCGATTTGTTTGACTTAAGCTTAACACAAAGTGTTGAGAGAATCTTCTTTCTATTTGCAGATTTTTTTAAAAAAAACAACGGGTTGTAAATTAGTTGTGTTCCAAAAAAAAGAAATTCTAAAAGAAACTCACGGTTCCCCGGCATACAAAGTGTAATATAGATGATTTGAAATTCTGTAGATACAAGAGAATATTTGTAGGTGAAAAGAAAATGTAATTTTGAAATAAAACCCGCTTTAATAAAACAAGGTTGTCTGAGTGTGTTTTGTATTTGATCATCATGTGTTTCATACGAGATTATTGGTCGGCAATTTCATTACAACCATAACGGAAAGTGGATTAGAGAGAAAATGTTGACTTTATCAAACTTAATATGTCGCTTTCCCAGACTGAAAAAATTTTTTATTTGGAGAATGAAGTATCAGCGATCTCGAAAATTCTATTGTGCCGCAAGATATTAAACATTGTGCCAAGTGTCTGAAATTTTGCAGAGCGTTTATTCTTAATTCAGACAGTTTTATCGCCGGAGCACAATCAATATTCCACTCGCTGTTACCCTCTCGTATCTATTAAAAGCTGTCTTGGTATCCGTAGAGTGGTGTGATCATGTTTTCGATGCAAGATGACAACTTTAGATATTGTAAAATTTCCTGCCGAACCAGGCGAGCAAAGGTTAACTTCAGAACATTCGTGACTGTATGGTTCAATCTTCTTGTAAAAAATATCCCCTTATCAGCCAGACAGCTGTTTACAAATTATCTTCTAATAAATACAAAAAGATTTCTTGTCAAGATACATCGTTTACATACACGTCGAAAATAATTAATCAAGAGACGCCAATCGCCCGTGGTCATATCATAAAAGCCACATTTCTGTTGTCTTTTGGACGAGTTTACAGACCGGATACCGAACATATGCTCTATTGGCAGTTGGAAAATTCTGGAGAAAATATGTACCGCAAGCTTGGAACCGGTCAAACGTTTTCCCGGAAAAGTTTGTTCGAAAGAGAGTCATTTTGCATTCTAAAGTTAACTGAACGCCATGCAAAACAATTTCCACCAGCGCATAAAAAGTTTAAACAGTTTTGAATAACAGACTAAGCGGTAGATTTTTAACTAACAGCGAACAGTGAAAGCTTTTCTAAATTTTGATGTGTAAAAAGCGATTTGCATCAAATTAAGCCAAACAGTGCGGCTGGCTTAACTGCTTTCTCCGTGTTATCAAATTAAACCGAAATATATTCATTACAATTTTTGCGTCAAAACAATCGAAGTTTTGACTAGATGTAAAAGCCGGGAACAAGAAGATTAAAGAGTTACCCCACGGCAAGCAAACAACATATGTTGATGTATGAAAAGATTTCTGACAGAGCTCGAAAAACACATTGTACGAATTGTTCCATTCCACCTTCTGTTGTGGCACAGCCGTCTCTGCCACTCTTGGTCGCAGAATTTAAAGCAAGAGGAAAAGCCCAACAATTGTTTACGCGCAGGAGAAAACAATGAAGAAAAGGTTCGAGTTTAATTGAGCTTGTTTCAGAAATAGTATTGACAGGTAACTTTTGTTATCTTCAACAGAAGTAATTGCCACAACGTACGATTCTTCTCTGAAAAAAACTTCATTACAACTTGCTTGATAAACAACCAATATTTCACAGTTGAAACAAACAAATGGCGTCTAGGTAGAAATCTTGTTCCCGGGGCACCCCACAGGCGCTTATGGCTTCATTCATTGTATTCACTTCATGGCTCCATTTTTTCTGCATTTTTCTTGTGTTATTGGCGCCTACAACACTTTATATTGACATTGTAAATCCACAAAGAAGGAAGTGTTTAATAAAATCCGCTACGAAGGAAAAAAATCATTTTAGCAATGATTTTCCTGAACCAACTCAACAGCGCAGTCCTCGAGTACAAAAGAATATTACCGACTCTAAAAACTTTCAGAGGTGTATATCAAAAAAACATGTAGTTTTTAATTCTAAAGTTTAGAGTTAAAAACGACATGTTGTTTTTGTTCACGAGATTCCGTGTAATTAACGAGATAAAAATTTAAATTGTTTAAGTCTTGTTTTATTGCATGTTCTGTGCAATAACATCCATCCTGGCTGAATTAGTTTCGGTTTGTTTTTACGTTTCCGCCACCGACAAAACCCCGAACAATCTCATCAAAGTCGTTATTTTTTTTGGCGGAATCAAAACATTGTTATCTGTAAGAAAACTGCCAGAGATAATGCAATAATTGCATTTGTAGGCTTTTTTTAAAACTATTATATTTTCCCAAAATAACTAACTAAGGGTGCTAAAGGACTTGAATCGTCTTGTCTCAAATTAAGCAAGTGCAAAAATCTAACATCGGATTCAGATTGTTTTACTCATGTCGACAAAATCCTAGTTTTTTTTAAAAAAAATACATCTAACATCGATCTACTGCATGCGATTCCCATAAATTGTGTTCTTCTTCGTAAGTTTTCCGTCGTTCTTTTTTAATATTTCGGCCCGGAGGTTGAAATGAAGTCACTTTAATATCAGAAATTAAAATAATTGAGAGAATTGCTCAGAATTAATCGGTTTTTTGGCAGAAGAAATGAGTTTTTATAGCTTAAGCTGCAATAATTTTGCCAACACGTTTTAGTGAATTGTTTCAAAAAGCGTTACAGCCCTTTATCGTTTACCGTAAAACGAAAGCAAACAAACATTCATGTGTGACACAAGGAAACGAAATAAACTGAGGTTTAAATATTTGGTGTTGACAAAACTGACAACAAACACGAAGATTTTCTGTGAAAGCCGATCTCCTGAAAATCTCAGAGTTAATAAAACGAAAACATTTGTCGGGTTCTACGGAAACAACCCCAAAAGTGGTGTCATTGAAAAACAATGGGAGTAAGTTATAAATTCAGTTTTCAGTGGATGTTATTCTATCACCGGCATTCGTCAATTGGTAGACCACATCATTAAAACAGATGAATTTGGGCGAGTCCGTCACTGACAACGATCACTTGACGGAACTAAGGAAATGCTATCAAACCAGAATTTGGCAGCGTCGAAAGCGGGGCGGGCAAAAAAGATCGCAACTATGTCTTTCTTTTCCTTCGCAGAGCCCAGCATGCAGGGATTAGAAAAAACATATCATACGGCATACATATATTATATGATTCACAGATAAGATTCAAATAAGGGCATGAAAGCTAACACCTAAAAAACACTAACGTCTCGCTGCAATCATCTTTTTGTATATTGAGCGAACATGATAAGAGAAAGGCCTGTTAATCGAGTGGCGATCCCACACTCGGTCGTGATAGTGTGCTGCGGAAACTTGTTGGCAGACCTGTTTCTATACGTAAAGCCGATTCCCTTTAGCAGTTTTCCGGCACATCAGCATTAGAGACCTTTAGATTCTTCGACGAGGACGACTATGAGTACATGAGATTTAACTAACAAAATAGCCTCACCAGAAAACTTCATTTTCCTTTTCTATCAGCAGGAAAGTTAGCACGGTCAGTTTCTTTGAAAGCAGTTAGACTCTTCTTAACATTTTGATAACTTGTTTTCGCCATTACGAATTTCAGTGAGAATGTCGTAGTCGCGAAAACAAGTTATCAAAATGTTAGTAGTTGCGATTAGGAGAAGTCTAATTGTCTTCAATGAAAATGACGGTGCTAACTTTGCTGCTGACAAAAAATGGAATATGAAGTTTCCTGGTGAGGCTAGTTTGTTAGTACGCGCGACAAAACTTAAATTCAAATCTCGTCCTCGTCGTAGAATCTTAAGGTCTCTCTTAAGGTGGCTTCTTAGGCTACGTTTACACGAACACGGTTTCCAATCGACACGGTTTCGTGACATCAAAACCGCACTGAAAACGACACGGTTTCGAAGTGTTTACACGGAGCTCTTGTGTTCCACTCGACAGCGTTTGCAAAAACGACCCGGTTTCAATTCGGCGCCGCGTAAACGAAAGGCGTAAAACGCATAGCTTTCGATACATTTACAAATGATAGTAATAGTAATAACAGTAACAGTAATAGCTCGCGTATAAGAACCTGAATTTTTCAATTTAGCCTAAATAGGTTCTTATATAAATGGTACTTAAAGCAAATTTAGGCTACCAAGGTTCTTAAAATAGGTTCTTATATTTTCATATGAATTTCATCTGAATATACTATATGCATTATAAATTATACCATCTCATAATACAGTATAAATCAATAGACATTGTACAACATGGTACTTAAGCTTAAAAGAAAAAAAAGTTATGTCAAGTTACTTTTAAATAGATGATGATCTTAATTCAGCAATTTCTACCTGTACACTTTTACAGCAACCCCACTGATAAGAACCTAACTTAAAATTTTATCCTTAATAGGTTCTTATGTGGAGGGGGCTTAAAATGAAAATTTTAGCCTAACAGGTTCTTAAAACCCAGGTTCTTATACGCGGGCTATTACTGTATTCTACTCAGCACTAAACTGGTTTTCAAGCATTAGAATGGCTTCTCGCTCAGACAGCGTAAATATATTCGTATTTTGTTAAATCCGCTGCATAATACACCATTGCCAAAGTGACTGAAGGCTACTCCCCTTGTAGGGTTCCCAAAAATAAACCCTTCAGCTAGGATCACAGCCAAATGTTCCTCAGGTGAAGGCGTGGATGAATTATGTCTGAGTGGTTTTGCAAAGATGATTCTGCATTTAACATAGCAAAAAAAATAAGAAAACCAAAACAAAAAGTTAACACAAACGCATACATTCTTGAAGGGAAAACGCGTTTTCTATACAAACATAAATAAATACACGATTGAGTCCAATGGGATGAAAATACTTAGAAAAATGTTTTATTTTCATAGTTTAAGGGTTTGGGCTAAAGGTGGTTCTTACTTTGAGAAGAATTATTCAACTAAGCTCTGTTAAATTTTGTCACAAGATTCACACTGCGCGAAACTCACTCAAGCATCTTAAACTGTTGTTTGTTTCACAACGGATTAAGCACAATTGAAGAGTCTAAATAGAACATATGAAATAGAAAGGCAGATGCTATTTTAAGCAGTTTAGCGTCGTTCGGACTGTACAACAGACTAATTACTTGTATCTCCAACTGATCAAAGGACATTTACAACAATACTTCATTTGCAGAGTGCCAGATTAAAACAAGAGCTGCTTTTTAGCGCGTACTTCACTGTCTAGACGCACAGTATACACTGTCAAGGTTATTAGACACACAAGAAACGCCCAGAGCTAAAATCTATTTCAAAGCAAGAGATTACAAGGACTTACAACGGCAAAGAAGTAATAACAGTACTGGGTATTTTGTTATCAGAGACGGCGTACCTTGGAAAACAAACATGGGGATTAGAGTTATTTTAAGACAAAGGTCTTGCGCAAGACTGCAAAAATCTTGCTTTTTTGTATTTTCAAAGGCTAACAAGCAATGAATTGTCAAGACTTTTTGCAGGGTACACTTCATCCGTTGTACATATAGTGTAAAAACGCCTTTAAAAATCTTACTTTATGTATTTTTCAAAGGCTATTAAACAAGTAATGAATTGTCTACTGTTGTACTTTAAATATTATGCAAATGTTTTTCAATAAATTGAAATAGCAAATGTAAAACGCAATGTGATTATCACTGTATTGCTAAATATTTTGATAACTTATCATGGAAAAACAATACAAAGTTCGTTTAGACTTCATGACCTGCAGATTCCTATAATTACTTGAATTGTCTAGAGTTCATTACCTGGATTCCTTCAGCTTGAATTTTTACCGTAAGTCTGATTTTTTCCAGTGGAAATGGCTCGCCAACAAAACGGTCGAACCAGTGCGTGCAGAGAAAGATAAATGTCGCATTGAAAACGAAGCCAATGTTTCGACAATTTTAACATCATATCCAAGGATTCGTTATATAGAGAAGCCTTGCATGAAAGGATCACCAGCTACAAGGCGAAAATATGGCTTGGTTGTTCTTCAGTCGGTGAGAGCTCGTATCCTTGAAATTCATGAAATCGAACAACTGTTACACTCAAATTTCTGGACATTGAAGATCATATTTTTAGTTGCAAGACCTGACCAAGAAATGAGTAGTGATTACCCTCGACAGAAGTGTATGAGAAGTTACATTATCCCATTCTGTCCAGACGATTTATATAGTTCTAACGACGGTTCAAAGTTTGAGGGCAAAATCGTCCTGGTATGCGACCATTCAAATGAAAGCTATTGAAAGAGGTTAGCAGACATATTGTAGTTTTAGATGACGGAACAGTAATATGGTTATAAATGTCTGATCAGTTGCCTTCAGTAAAGCAGTACTTTCATGTGGTATTGTTCGCTATTAGGGAAGTGCAAAATGATTCTTATTTTGGTCTGGATAGTGGATACTGAAACCCTTGTATGTGGCCTTTCAAATGTAAGCAATAATTTTACCTTATTGGAGAGTTATCTTAGGGTCTGTAGATGAAACTTTAGTCCCTTGCAAACGGAGCTATTGGGCAATAGTTTCTTGATCCTGTATGTACATGGTGGTGAACTTCAAAGGCTGCGGATGAAACCCCAGTGTGAGAACAAAATGAAACTTCCTGAGCAATATTTTCATGTGTTACTGTTCGGAACCATTAAAATGAAAGCGACTCAGCAATCTTGGTTTTGCGTGTTTGTTATGCTTAGGTAGTTTGGACTTTGACGACTGCAGGTGAAAACCCATTTCATTGTGGAAGCTATTGAGTAATATTTTCATGTGGTACAGCTTAGTTGTTGTACTGTACTAAGTAGTTTGAACTTTTAAGACCTTTTAAGATTGAGGTGAAACTCATATGTGCGACGACTGAAATAACAGCTACTGAGCAATAATTTTATATGTGATACTGTTTATTATGCTGTGCAAAGTGGTTCGAACTTGTAGTGTGTTAACTAGCACTGTGTAAGCATTAAAATGAAGGCAATTGGGCAACTTACACTCTCATGTGATACTGCCTATTTGCTGCATGTACAAGATGACTTCAGTAAATTTTTACCTCCGTGGATGAATCCCTGATGTATTACCATTCGGTACTATTTATTATGCTTCCTGTTCAAGGCGTTATCAACTCTCAAGACTGCGAATGAAACCCTAATGTGCGACCATTAAATGAAAGTATTCAAATGAAAGCTATTAAGCAATAGTACTATTTTTCCAGCGGTGCATAAGAGGCGGCTCTCAGTTCTCAATTTAGGACGAGTTCTATTTAAAAGCTGTGTATTACCTTTGAAACGAATGCTACAGAGCATATCATTCTGATGTGCCATTCGCTTTAATTGCTTAATTAAATCAGTGACTAAAATTGCACCACAGTCAACTTCGATTCAACGTAACTACAGGAAAACAACCACATAACTCGATTGTGTAGTTCTGTCCGTTGCGCGCAAGTTGCAGCGCCATTATTACACGACATGCAAACTGGAATGCAATTGGCTAAGGGGCGGACCATTTGACTCAGTCCGAAGGAAGGGGGCGGGGGGAGGGGGCGATTGGGTAGCTCGGCGATTTGGTACAGGCGCGAACTTTTTTCCAAACCCTCGAGGCAGGTGTGTACATGAAATTTGTTTCTACATGTAACAAGAACTTTTTTCGGCTCGCTGAACGTGGGTGAATATATTTTTCAGCACTGAGTCATGTGCACGAATTTTTTCACCAAAGTCACCAACACGCCCTCGATCCCTCCCTCAGAAGTTAAATGGTCTGCCCCTAAAACGCAAACCAATGAAATGCATCATGTCGAACGCCGCGCCTAAACTAGCACTAAAAGTCAAAGGAAAAGGAGGTGGTCGTTAACTCATTTTAACGATGGTGTTTAATCAAAGACGTCAAACTTCAATTTGACACCTAAGAACAGAATAAAATTAATCACTGAAGAGAAACTACAAAAACCATTTAGCATTTACCAGCAAAATATTTCAGGACAAATTGAGTAAAACGGCGGACGATATCATGCAGTCGTTTAGTGCAGCACATTTTTCTATTTGAAAAATTCATTTTGCTTTTCAGAAGAATCTCGAACACAAACTTAATGAAAATGCAGAAAGAAGCGTTCATTGTAACGAGAACGGAAACATTCCCTTCCAGAAAGGGATTTGCTGTTTTCTGTCAACTGGCATACAGTTATTGAGCCAGGTTATCTTTGAAAACAACGCTTTATTTTTCTAACGGCACGTGTTTTAAAATCTGTAATACCTTCCGATAGAAGAAAGGTCTATAACACACAAAACCTTTTTTGTCTAAAGCATTGCTAATTAAATTCCTGAGGTTAGGGAGATCTAGGGAGGGCCGTTTCATTTTATCAGGAAATACTCGAACGAAAGGAAAAAATATGCGAAAACCACAAGGTTTTCATTGACGAAGTAAAATACATCGCCTTTAAGAACTATCCGGCGTAAATTCTCCATTCTTGAATCCGGATAAACAAGATGTTTCCTTCTACATATAAAGCTGAGTGGGACGAAAGACAGTTCCAGGAAGCTTTAAACTGAAGTTCTTGATCATTATGGCCTTGACATAACAATACCTTTTTATGCGCTGGAACATTATGAAACAATAAAATGGTCTCGACTGCGGGGGTAGTCAGACGTTAAACAAAGAAGCTGTATAAATTTTGAGTTATCGTTGCCAGAATTTAATCAGTTGCAACTGCAATTAATGTTAGTGGGAGTTTGTCGTGGGCGGTGGGGCGGGAGTGGGGCAGAGAATAGTAGAAGCTTGTCTAATTTGTTGAGTGGGAGGTTCATTTAATTACAGAATATATTCTTCGATTACCCTGAAGACCTAAAAATCGGATATACAAGTAAATCAATAAAGGCTGCAACATTTAACAGCGTGACAAGTATGAAAGGAATAAACTGAATATTGAACGAGAAAATGACACTTCAAATTTAAAGTCAAAATGACGAAGCCTTCGTAGAGCTGTTGTAACATTTGAATCCAGTGTATATAGAGGACGTTCGCACCCGTTCACTTGAGATTTTATTCTTCATCCTCTTTGTGCTGTTTAACAATTTATAGTAAAACAATAACGACAATAAATGATTCTCCGAAGATTGACAGGTGGAACAGCCTCGTCCCGATGAACTCCTGAAGGCCTGGGGCAAGGCCTGTGCATGACCTGCCATTTGTTTCAGAGAACTTATTTTAAATCACGACAGCAAATTTAGAATATGTTCCTTTCTGGTTTTCGTCTGGTATACCTATTTTTAATTCTATTTCTCTGTTCATTGATACTAAAGATAAAAGACAAAACAGAGATGCTATTCATGATTTGTCCCTCACAATAAAAAACAAAACAAAACAAAATAACAGATTATAAAAAAGAAAGGAAACAGAAAAATGTTTATTCAAGGTCTAGAATCTTTGTTTATAATTGTCACTGAGCTTGGCTGCAAAAAAGATAACGAGTAAAGGTGAAATGAATAATAGAATAAAAACCCAAAACTTTTCTCCTCGTCAAACAAAGAGAGGTAGACACTTAAATAAAGTTAGTTCGTTCGTTCGTTCAGTCATTCATTCACTATTCACCAACACCTGAAGCTTCCTGTGGGTTTGTGGTGTACCCAGTAATAAAATGTAAGCTATAGCTAATTTCATCTTTCAAAAAGCAATTGTAATGTTTGTGTTCTTAGGACAGTTTGGTAATGACTGCCAATCAACACTCGGCGCCAAACATGCCATCCGTGGCAAGCGCGGGAAAACACGTGATCAGGCATGCAAAACGCGAAAAATTCGCGTACAGCGCAAGTACGATTTGTTTTGGTTTTCCATCTTCACTGTGATAGGCTAGCTTGCGCTGCAGGAGTTTTATTAGCCAATCACAGGAAGCCAAACAAAACGGATAGCATTACTTTTGCATAGCATAACTTTTCATAAAAGAAACAGAATTCTGTGGCTAAAGGTGAAATAAGACGATAACACTTTTAGACGGACAACTGCCTCGTTCCCAGGCGCCTCAAAGTCACGCGCGCAAGAAATTTGGGAAGGTTTCTTGTAAACGCAAAGGGCCATGGGAAGGCCCAACGAAAGATTAATGACAACTCGTCCAAAACTCATCCGTCGGTGTATCAATAGACTAGAAAGAAATTTTACGCAAATTATTCTTTTAAGACCGTATCTGTCCCATTTTCACACTAAACAAAACAGTCTTTGCGAGAAATAACAAGCCTGAGAAGAGTCAACCGTTTCTAGTGTTAAAACGGCTCGCACTGGCCTGCCGAGACACAACGGCAATCCAAACATGAAAAACGACGCTTTTCAGTTTAATTTAACCTGCGAAGAAGAACAGATGCATTTTCCTATCAAATGCACTAAATAGAAAACATACGGGTGTATGTGTTGTTTTTCGTGGCACGTTTGTGGTATCCACAAAATAACAAAACAGTCCTGAACAAATGCAGCCTTAAATCATTTAATAAGTTTACAAAGTAGGTGTCCAAAAACACGTTTTCAGACAATACTGTATTTGCATTCACGTGAAGCGTCCAAGCGACAGGGCTGTGTTATTTATCGACAGCAGCGCATATTGCTACAAACTATGGAACAATTCCTCACATGAATTATTTACTGACTACACGAAGTGGGTGTCAGAAGACACGTTCTCAGACAATATTACATCGATTGCGTTCGCATCAAGCGCCTACAAGACAAGAAAACATGTCATATATGTCAGATGCTTTGACAAGCTGTGGCACAATATCAAAACTATGAGGAGGTTTCTTTGAAGCTTTGCTCACAATTTTATTGAAATGGTGATGTGTCGAACATATTTTCGAATTCGTTAACAAAAAAACTAAATAAACAGCATGTTTCAAATAGTTAAGTATTTCAAGAGTGAAAAGACTCTTGCTCCAATATACAACTCACGTTTTACTCCGGGGGCATTTCACATTTTATAAACTGATGCAATTTATTCTTTCAAGATTTCTCGTCGAAATGGCCACGCTTCTCCTTCATTTATCTAAAGAGCTAATTCAATGCAATGCTACCTGCATATTCTCAAAGAATATTATTTTTTAAAGCAGGTGCTCCAAACTATTACACCGGTTAGTTAAGGCCGTTTTAGAAATAGACTTCAGGTCTAATAACGGATTTCATTTCTAACGAACACGTAAATAGCGCAAATATAGAGCAAATGAGAATATAACATCTTTTAAATGCTGCTTCACTCACAATCTTCTATTTCATCCAACCTTCTAAACTGATCTCGCTGAGGCCGGGCTTTTAAAGTTTTAGCCAATAACTGTAAATTACAAATTCGAACTTTTGGATCATACTTTTTGCAGTTATGAAGCGACATATAACGTCAGTGGCCAGCGAAACCCCAAGCTGAGGAAAGAAACTTCTTTCTACCTTTTTGTTGGGTAATTTTCCGTACGTTAACGGGCGTAAATTTAACTGGTTTTACGTGCGTAAAATAAAACCGAAGAAACGTATGAACGTCTTGCGTCTTCGGAAAAAGTTAAGGTGGATTTCCGCTGTCGCGTAATTTTCCGTGCGTTAACGGGCGTGAATTTAACTGGTTTTACGTCTGCGGAAAAAGTTAAATCACATCCATTCATTTACGACCGTTAACGTACGGAAATTTACGCGAAAGTGGAAATCCAACTTAAAAGTGAAATTTTGGCGTAGCGAGGTTCGGTCTGGTATCCGGGGGAGAAGATACTACCTTAAATTTCGGATAAGTGTGCGCCGTGCTGACCCTATGAAAGGATAAAGAAAACTGAGTTTGGTGCTCCATTTAATGCCCAAACTCGAAAAAACTAAGAAAGATTATGAACTAGCCAACCTTATTTCGTTTCTGTAATGTAATACTTAACGGATTGTTCAGTTTAATAGACCGTTTCTTTTTTGTTTCACTTGCCGTTTACGTGCTGCAATTTTAGACGGAGGAACACACCAGGAACGATGCCAAATGCGGCACATACATATATAGCCCATATATGGAATACCCTCGGGTCTGGTACGACGATTTTCCCATTCCTTACTTCGAGCTGTTGAGTTAACGATGAATGAATGAATGAATGAAAATGGAATTTGAAAAACGCACTTACTATGAACATATTCAAATGTTCATTACATTTCCAGTCAGCGTGAGATCGGACGTCAGCATGGCAGTCGCTATCACTCCATTCATCATCTCACCCCACCCACCCAACCATAAGTACAAATGCGAAAAGACCAGACCACAACACCGGGAACTCCGTGCCCTACTCTTTACGATAAGTGTGTGTTAACGTCCCCTGCTGACCTGTAATATTGAAGATGCAGTATACGAGACCTACGGTTTTATCGTCCTTATCCGAGAAGACTAGAACATCTTAGCATTGGAAGATGTAATTACAAAGGCAGCACGTTCTCCTCAGTTATTTTAGACCCTGAGTGTTGGTCCGATCTTGGGACTCGAACCCGAGAACAGGTCGGTGGGTCAAAAGCACCGAGATGGAGTCGAACTCGGGTTCCCCGCTTCGTCAAGCGTGAGTGTCTCGCATTACCACTACGCTATCGGAGGACGGCTAAATCAGAAAACTCAAAATACACACAAAGGTAGTTTATAGATTCCAAAAAATATCAAGCAGCAGGTGGAAATTAGCAGTGTGAAAATGTTTATTACTATATTTCTTGGAATTTTTCAAATACCTTTGCATATCTTAAATTATAAATTTCTACTGTTTATCAAAATCTTTGTTATACTTTGTCATCAGGTGGTTGTTATGGACAAGCCTTGTACCGTACCTTCTTTGAAAGAATTCTACAAGACTCTTTTGATAATCCACACGTACCAACGGAGCTGTATAGTACATGCACATTGTGAACGGCGTTCCATTGGGGCTGACAAAAATCTCGACGTTTATGAGTCGTTAATTCCTCTGTTTATGCTGTCAAATCGATCCACAGATTGTCTGTCAAACTATATCACGTGATGATTTGGGTCCAGGTCTCGCACATCCAGTTCGATTCATGGGCCTTTTTCTCGTGTAGTCACGTGCCTTCGATGTAAACAGATGCAATCTCGGCAGCACAGCCGACAATAGCTCCCAATACACTCCCCCAGAAAACTATCCAGCTAAGATGTCGGTAGATCGCGTCCTTGACGAGCTATACAGATAGGGAGAATTTGGTGAGGATGATTTCGAAAGCCTAAGAGTTTTAACTCCTTCAACTCGAACTCACCGCCTAAAAGTCGCCTTTAGAAGCGGTTTACTACCGACTAGCATAAAAGCAAAACCAAGTACCTTATTATAGGAATATAATGAAGCATGTTAACAACGCGAACAAAATTTACGCGTTATAAAATTAACGCGAATTTTCGAAAAGTTATGTTTACATACATTTAATTAACGCGAATTTCCGTGTTGTACATTTGCATAATTAAGATACGAATTTGATATTTTTCGCACTTCTTTCTTTAGAAAACAACAACGTCCAACAACAAAATTTGCTCTTTATTTCCAGCAAGGTAGCCATACAAACTAGGGCATGAAATGGGATGACAAAAATGCGATAGATATTTTGCGCAAGAAAGTTGAAGAAGTGACTTATCCCCTCGGAGAAGACGATCGGTATACTGACGAATCTAAAGACATTTGAAACTTTGCTGATAAAAAGGTGTCTTAACATAACGATGCTTTCAATCAACGTCATTTTAATTAACAATGAGGTAAATTTGAAATTCGCGTTAATTACATGCATTGTTAATTTCCTGTAATAAGGTAAATCAAATCTGACCAACAACGCAAGGAACCAATCAGTACACAAAGGAAACCACGGAAACCCGTGCGAAGGGCGGGAAAACAGGTAACCGGAGCAAAACGCGCGAAAACATGGAACTGGCGGGGTGGGGGCGGGGTGCTACACGCGCAAAACGTGAAAGTCAAAGCTGGGTTTGGTTTTTCTTCTGATTGACGGAAAAGCATCGTGTTCGCTGATTGGATAGATCACGTTACTCGAGTTTTAACTAATTAGATAACCCAGAGCGAGGGCATAAAAGAAACAAGAACCGTTGAGCGGTTCTAATTTTTGTAGGATTCTATTCCACTTCACCGTTGCAAAATTTCTATCATCCTCCATATATACCCCTCTAAAACTCGCCAGAGAACATAACAAGAAAATAATAACCCTTAAAAAATATGAATTAAGAAAAAATGTCTCCATCAGTCTTGGAAGCCGTAGAAAGTAAAAAAAAAGCACGATACTTACGATATTGACTTGTTGAGCGGAAAGTTCATGCGTCCTTGTTAAAATCAAATCCACAATCTAAAAAATCAGGAAACGCCTATGAAATTATGAACTGGGTTACTTTCACAGCATTTCCGGTCCCATTAAAGCGCAAGTCACCATGGGATATAATAAGCCCCACTCCTCCAGCTCTCCTTCTTTCGTTTTCCCGCCTTCCTTTTCCCGCCAATTTGAAAATGTGAGAGAGACTGGATTCGATCGAGGCACACAGTGAAACAATATAATTTGGTTTTATCAACTGGGTTGATAATGTCAATTGGCCACCGTAAAGAGATTCAAGAGCTGGCGTTTCGAGCGTTAGCCCTTCGTCGTCAGGATTCGCTCCGACGAAGGGCTAACGCTCGAAACGTCAGCTCTTGAATCTCTTTACGGTGGCCAATTGACATTATCAACCCAGTTGATAAAACCAAATTATATTGTTATACTTCCCACCTACGCAGCACCACAGTTTCTTTAGAAACTTACCCCCTCTATTCATACAGTGAAACATCATGTTGGGACGCTTTTGGGAAAAGCAAATGCAATGCACGTGTCTCGCCGTTTAAAGAGGCATTGTCACGCCCTTTTAGCAACAATTTAGAAAGCTAAGCTTGTATTCGCTCAAAGGAAAACCAAAAATAATGGTTTAGTCTTGCTACCTAAAACTATATTACTGCATTGAAACCATTTACTGACGTCTGGTGTTACTGATGGGGTGGATGGAAGTGGATTAAAAATTGAAAAAAATTGCCTTTTTTTCCAAATTCTCAAGCGATCTCCTAAAAAATAGGAAACCAGCTATTATAGTTTGCTCTCCCTGCTAAATTTTCATTTGATATCTTCCTCGCAATTCTGCAGGAGCATGTGTTACACAAATAAAGGTGTTAAAGCAATGACACAGAATTGATCTGAACACTCCAAAATCACCCTGACAATGCCCCTTCAGCTTCAACTGTGTTCAAAACGTTCGATACTCAAAATGTACAAACAGAAAGCTGACGATATGATCGATGGCCTGGATACAGAGAATTAACTTCCCCTTAAGAGGCGTCTACCCAACGAAGTCTGAATCACACTGGACAAATCGAAGAAACAAAATTTTTGAATGTGTTTGCGGTACAATACATGACGTAAATAGTCAACTTGTTATATATTGAAACATAAATAATGAATCAATAAGAAATAATCAAGGTTAAAAGTTAAAGAAAAAATAATTATTACACACTTGTTCTCTGAGGTAGTCTGCATTCAACAATTCCACTGACTCAAGAGAGGAAAGAAGCTGAAAAAATACAATTACCGGTACTTGTCAAGGAGTGGTTTTCACTTGACTGTCAAAAGTAATTCAAGTTTACTTTGGGTTTGCATTTACAGTGCGACGCACCTTAGTGTGGCCATCCAACAAACTTTTTTGACAAGTTATAATTAGCCAATGAGAGAGCGCGAATTTGTTTGAGCTGTCCCGCCTCCTTGCCGTGTTCAAAGCTGTTGTCACGAAACCTGTCATGCTTTTAACAAGGAGGCGGGACAAATCAAACAAATTTGCACTCTCTGATTGGCTAACTTGTCAAAAACGTTTGTTGGGTGGCCACACTAAGGTGCATTGTGCTGCAATACTAAACTCAGTGATAGGTTTAACATACTCATGCCACTTTCTAAGCCAATCAGAAATAAAAACAGAATTCAATGTTTCGCAGGGTCCTCTTCTTCACTTCCCATCTTTCCTCTTTCTCTCTAGCTCCAAGGATGGAAACGGAACCTGGGAACGAGGTTTTGTTCTTGTGACAGCAGGCTTAATTGACAGATTTTGTCATTTTCACACCATTTCTGAATGTCTTCACTTAAAGCCTTAGCATGTATTGGCCACAAGTGCTGATTAATCCTTTATTCACTATCACCATGGTAGCCATCTTGCATGAGGAAAAGCGCAAAGGGCTGGAACCTGCTGCATGGGTGACAACCTTCCCTCTCCCCAGTTTCAATTCAATTTAAGACAAGTAACATAGACAACAGAAATTTTGACTTACCAAGGGAACAATGCAAGTTTTCATTCTTAACAAGTGAGGTTTCACAAGAGGAAATAGTTTGGCTTTAGTCACACCAAGCATACGCAATCTGAGACCTAGAAAGAATGGACAATGCCAATACTTGGTAACTTTTACCTCAGTGAGTGAAATCCTACTGTGCTACCAGTCAAATGCAGACGTGTGCAGCACCTGCCATAAGCTTGTTATTCTACAGCTGGTCCTCTAGTTTAGCAGTTCAAGTTAGACTCTTCGCAACCTTCTATTTTCTAACTTGGGACAAGGGGGATTGTGTCTATTGTTTGTTCAATTGCTCTCTCGAAGGATAGTGGGTCATTCATGCAGGGGGAGGGGGTATTCCCCGATATGGGCTGCATTCTCCTCGGTGTGATCCTTAGATAGCGTACCTAAATTGTAATATTTGGCTATTTTGCAATTTCAGTGCATAAACAACATGCTAAATGAAAAAGAAATAGCCTGCCAAAGTGAAAACGTTACGGCGCGTCAAAAATTGACCTGTTTACACCTTTCTTAGTTTTTGTTTTTTTCCTTGAAAAGGGTGTCATTTTTCAAATTCTGTTTACTTTATCCTCAAGTAGGGCCAGGGTTTAAGGCACACACTTATCCAAAACTTAAGGGAGTACACCCCCTACCCACCCGCACATTTATGGTACCCAACAATGACTTGCCTCAGTCCATCACCTTTTCCTTTGGTCAGCACAAGAACACATATTCTGGTCTAGTCAGATTTGAAAGTGCCTCATTAACAAATTTCAGGTAAATAAGTTGCTAAAATCTGGTTGGTTGACAATCAAAAAGAGTACTGTGAATGCTAAAAAGGCCTGGCCAGAGTATATGTTCTTGGCAGGGACCAAAAGAAAAGCTGTCTCTGGCGACAAAAAGGTGGGGGGAGGGACACTGCAATAGGCTATCACCTTATGGGATGCTAGTCCATCACACGGTTACCCCCAGGGTGAAATTCGACAGCGCCAATTCATACACCTGGGAGGAGAGAAAGAGGCACTGTGTCTTGCCCAAGAACAGAAAAACAGGGGCTCAGCCAGGACTTGAAGAAGTGCTGCTCAATCTGGCCACCAAGTTAACCAATAAAACTCTAGCCACATCAAAAGGACCTCTCAAAAAGTATTAATAAGAAAAAACTACCTTCTGGTGTTCCCATCAAAATATCCAGCTGTTCATTTATCATTTCCTCCACACTTGTAGAATTTAGAAGTCTCTCCAATTGACAATCTATTTGAGAAAGCAAAACAAATTTAACGTATTCTCACTAGTTACTAAAGGTTGCAAGGGACTTGAAAGTTAAGGCAAGAATAAGTTAAAAATCAAATGGAAACAGTTTCTGTTTTTTTCCCAAATCTGAGTGGAGTTAAGCTGAAAATACGAGACTGCAGTGAATCACAAGTATCGATAATGAGAAAGGTACCTGTTAATCAATAATTCACATGCGACTTATCACTCTCCTCTGAAACACTTTTTAAAAAATGCAAATAATGCTCATCACTAACCAATTTGTTCTGCTGTCAGATATCTTCTACTCTTGTCGTCAATATACTTCCTCACTTGTGAAGGGCTAAAAAACGCCTCCAGAATAAAATTGGCCACCAGCTTTTTTGCAGTCACAAAGTTCTTTGTTATAGCTCCACTGTAAAACATCAACAAAAAAACACCCTGTAGCAAAATCTGTGAAGCATTCAAATCTAGACTCATTTGTGTGGAGTCCCACACAGAAATAAAAATTATTGCATGGTAGTGGTAGTGGTAGTGGTAGTGGTACTTGTTTATAAAACTTGCAAATCCTCAGCACAATATTTGTTTAGTTAAAAAAAAATTAAAGAGAGACAAACTGTTTTACAAGATTACAGAGTGGGAAACCCATAGTAAAATAACTGATTAAGTCTCCTTTTAAATTGCCCTAAAGACAGGGTGTATTATGTTTTGAGGAAGTGAATTCCATACCGGTAATTGAGCCTCGCTATAGCTTAAAAGTTGTGCTTCGGAAAATTATTCAGTGGCTTGGGCAGTGCACATAGGCATGTGCGTAATTCGTATAGTGCATGCTGATAGTGTGAGCAAATTACCTTTCAAGAAAATGTTTTCATGCACAATTTTTAGGGCAGGTTTTTAACATACATTCTACCGGCAATGCTATCAAGTTCTGGTGCATTCAGGAAGTTTGGAGCACTCGAGAAGCTACAGTTAAACCAAGCTATCAACTCAAGCAACTCTTTCACTTGTTTTGTGGTCTTCAAGATACCTGCCTAAACCATACATGTTTAGTGTTACAGGTGAAAATGCAGATTGCAGTTATGTTATATGCTGCTTGCAGGGTCCAAAATTAACTTTTTGGCCTTCACCAGTTTTGGTTGCCAGCTTGCAATTTGTGGTCGCTAAAACTCATCCTTCTTCTGGTGGTGGAACTTGCTACAATCATACATTAACAGGAAAACCCCTTTCACTTCTATTTCAGAATTAGCGGCAAGATAAAAAGTCACTTCTTGGCAAGGGGATCTAAATTTTTAGTCAGTTTAATGACACCTTGGCCAAAAATCAAAGCTAACATAAATTTGACTATGACATATTGGCGTAGCATGTGTAATTAACATGGTGGAGGAATCCTGGAAATAGCTAGTCACCCACTAGCGACTAGATGTAAGATTCTGGTTGCCAGCCCAATGTTTTTAGTCACATTGGCGACCAGGAAGGCAAAATTTCAAACCCTGGCTTGACAACTTAAGAGTGTCCTATAATTATAGTCTACCTGAAAAACAACCCAGGTATCGTATTAAATATCAGCTTTATTCCCAACCAGTTGGTCACTCCACCTTAAAACAAAATTCAGAAGAAAAAAAATGTCTTAGCTTTTCTTATCCAAAATTTTTAGTTCATCAAGGTAACACAATACCTTCAGAGGGCTACTTTTGGCAAAAAAAAATTTTAACACTAAAAGAAGATTGCTATAAAATCTAATATTTCCCCAAAAATGAAATGAAAATCTTAAAACCTGTGTGAGTCATCTAGAAAAAAGTTTTTTTTTGATAAAAGTTAATAAAACAGTTAGGTGTCATAAATCCTCATATAGTGTCAGCTCCCCAATGACCTATTTTGCATTAAATGACATTTAACGTATCGCTCACAACTTCGAGGTTTTAATCGAAGACATCACCGTCAAGCATAAACCTGTAACTTGATGAGTAAATATAAAAAGATAACCAATTGGAATACAGGAAAACTCTGACACGCTTCGAGAAATTGATGCTTGCTGATCAACACTATGCAGTGTTTTTACATCAGCGTTTGCCTTAGATACCTGATTAATTCGACGGAATGACCTCCCCCCCCCCGAAGGGATGGTAGTCAATCATGTGGATCACTAATCTATGAAGAGTAATAAGTTTCTAGTTTACATACACACATGCCAAAACTGGGAACTTGAGTAAAAAATTCCAGATATTTTGTAAAATGTTACCTGACTTCAATATTTTATCTGTATTTTTAGTGGAACAAACACATATTGCTAAATGAAGGGTATTCATAATTAGTAATAAAATGCTTATTTTTATACATACCAGTAAATCCAAACAAGCCTGCTGCCATCAACACTTCGCAAGCTATCTTTACAGCTATGAAGGAAAACATATACATATATCTTGTTACAAAACAATAATTATATATTTATATATAAGTTACATTATTCATAACATTTAATTTGGGCATCATTCTAAATTAACTGATTGTTGCAAAAATGTCAAAAAATCTCTTGACGGGTTTAGAAATAGTTTAATTATAACAGATGAATACATACTGGATACAAACAACAAACTGCAGGTACCCGGTAATGTACATGCTCCAAAACCACAGTTGATACATGTATGTCACACTGATTATTTTTAAGTTAGAAATAATCAATTCTGGCTCCATGACTAGAGCTGCTCACTTACTTTGCAGTAGCATTGTGAAAAAGCAACTGATTAATATAAATATTAAGTAATTTGTATATTATTATTTCAGTGTCCACAATGAGTAGATTGGACTCCACTCCTCAGCTATGAACTTTATACCGGTATGTTACTAATTTTTTTTATTATTTGATCTTAGTTAGTAAAGGCCAATTTTCATCCAAGAGTCATCAAGACCGTTTTTTTTTTCGTTTTGAAATGCAGCATTGTTTACTGTAAACATGTAGCACTCAAGCGTCTCACGTGGGGAGAAGAGTTGCATGACGACAGTGAAGACAAGCACTGAAGGCAGCTTGAAGGATAAAAATACTTCACAGTAGTCTTTCTTGCTCGGTTGTCGCTAGCTTGTTATGGAGGAACAGTAAGCAGATGATGTTTCTGAAGTATTCAACCAAGGAAATGTTTATAAGTCTGCTGTTACATTGCAAAAGCAGGGGCGGATACAGAGGGGGTGGATTGGGTGGATTTCCACCCCCCAGTTTTGAGTAAAACTTAAAAAAATGCTATTAAAAGTGAAATAGAAAACAAATCTGTTTCCATCTCTGCGACTAGTACATGGCAATGCATCCACGACGAATGATGTCAGCTTCCCTCCTCAGTCAATAATCAGGTTGTAAGTATGGTAATCTTAGTTTATTGAATTTGGAGGAAACACTAATAGTGAAGTTATTTCGTCGTTCAAATTGAGTTCTATATCTTGCGGTTCCAGCCATGACGATGTGACTACAGTAACAGTAAATACACCAATGCTGCCTCTTTAGGGGTGGACCATCAGGTATTTTAGGGGGTGGGCTGGATTCAGCTTTTTGGTCTTGCTCGACTTTTTTCCTGGAGTAGCATTTGTGCTAGATTTTTTAGTAAGTCATGGCTTTGCATGATTTTTTTTTATTTTCCCCATTCAGGTTGACAGCTTGCATGATTTTTTTGAGGGAGATTTCTGCACGCCTCCCCCCTAGAATATTTAATGATCCGTTACTTATCCACCCCCCCCCCCCCTTTATGAGATCCTGTATCCTCCCCTGAAAAGAAGTAATCGAAGCTGAGAATCAATATACAAAATACTAGAAGAAAGCCACACAAAGAAAAGCAAAGAATTTAGTACAAAAGCAAATTAATATACCTTTAAGGTTTATCTTGCTAAAAGGCATTAATTAAAAAGGTTTCTGAAGTCTTAATACATAATTTCGTGTTACATGAAATGCATTATCAGGGTTTGTGTGCAATGCATCTTGGATGAATATGGGCCTTTGAAGAAGTTGATGCTTGATGCTTGAATAAATGCTGTTTACTTGCCTTTCTGCTCATTCTTGTGCTTATAGACTGTAAACAGGATACTACCAATGATGAGGAGAAAAAATGTAACAGCAATGCTGATGCAGCCAATAGTCACACAAGGACCGCTTGATCTATGCGAATAGGACTGCAGGAAAACAAAGGATACTATGTACATACCGGTATGTAATATGCCATTTGTCAACTGGTGATATATTCATGCATGGTTAGTGATCTAGGCTAGGGTGTATTGATACAAGGACAACAGGAAACAGTGTAACTACATTGTCAGTTCTTAAGCTATCAACTTTTAACCCCTTCCATACAATGAACATACAGTAAAACACCACGTATAAGAACCTTTTATTTATTGTTAGCATCTAAAATTATTTTAAAGAACACTTACAACTTCTGCAGACACTTGAGAGGCTACAGACACCTGCAGGTCATTGTGCTGACTGCATAATGATTCTGTATGGAATGATGACACTTCACTCATTGCTTGTCCATCTTGTTCCACAGAAAGAGCTAAGTTATCAAATTCCACATGTCTGTTGTCCCATTGGGTACTTCGGAAATTCCTATCTTTGATATCTGATAGCAACTCAAGAGTTGCATTTCTGAAATGAATAATACTTTCCATGTAATTTGACTTTCGCCCCTCCCAAAATTCTCCTGGGGAGGTGGGAAAATGGGGTTGGCAACTGTTCTTCTCCTTGCCCAACACAATTGATTAACTGGGATAACACTATCTGCTGGATAAATCACTATCCAGTGGATAGGTGTTGACAAAAATATCCACGCTACATCACAGGGAGCCCATATAAGCAGTGCGTCTTTGTATGTGAATATTGAAAGCGTCCTACTATCAAAAACTTATTTCTAGTAATGCCGAGGAAAGACAAAATACAATACCTGAGGTAAGTGCACATTTGTTTCAACCAAAAAAAATAAACATTACTCGAAATAAGTTTTTGACACTTTCAATATTCCCATACATTTCTCAAAATTTTGAACATACAAAGACGCACTGGTTGTATGGGCCCCCTGTGGCTACAAACTGAATAGTAAGCAAATCTAGTGACCGAATAAATTCGTTTTCAGTTTTAATTCATTCAACGTAAATCATTCAAACTTGTTTATGCTTGATATGTTAAATTTCCATAATTTTAGGTAAATGAATGGCCCTACTAAACGTTAAGCGTTATAGTTTGGGGTAAACTTTCCCTTAGGAGTAAGATAAGATAAGATAAGATAACTTTAGGGCTAATTGCTGGTCACTCACTGGTGGCCGGGTATTCTGAAGTTGCTCCAAACATCGTTCACAGCCGTATTCTTACCGTGCATGAGAACGTCTCTGGTTCGCCTCAGGCCAGGTCGCCATGATCACCAGCCAAACAAGGGATTTACAAGAAAAGAACAACAGATCGCAAATCACAATCCGCAAGACGCCATATTGAATATGGAGTAAGGGTCTGGGGCTAAACTTCAGAATACCCGGCCACTTATTTGCATGTCATTGAATAAGAATAGCATCTATTGTGTTCTGCTTTGTTCTTCAAAGAACGGCGACCAAGGAAAACAATGGTGGCCGGGTATTCTGAAATTGCTCCGGGTCTGGGAACCACTCGTGAGAAGGTGGGACCCAGGCAAACTCGAAGGATTGGAACACGGCGGTCAACGTTTGGTTTCGAGTGTTCTTTAGCCTGCGTTGCCGGCGTCCGAAGGGGAGGGAGATGGGGGAAAACCCAGCGCGCGAGGCGTATTCACGGCTTTTTTGATGAAATCCTCTTCACATCGTTGTTTAACTTCGTCGAATCAAACTGTCTAGATTGGAGATTTCGAGGTCATTCGTCTCTGTGGTCGTTTATTATGTATGGATTTGGTAGCTTTGTCATCGAACGACTGTTCTTGAGATGGAAAGACAAGTGGTATTTGTACGCGGAGTCTTGTACGTACTTTGGGTGTATGTATGGGAGCTCAGTTGTGGTTTGGTTCTGAGATATTTTAATGCCTGCCCCTTTCCCGGCTTGATAACTTTGCAATATTTCCCAGCCTGGTTTGTTGCAAGTGTGTATCAAGAATTAGTTGCGGGATATCTGCTAACGCTTTCCAAAGATACAAATTACACGGAGCGGAAAGATTCCTGAGGCCAAGGACACATGTAGGGGAATAGACCCTTTTCCTGGTTCGGTGGCCATTTTGAATTCTATTGCTCCAGTTAATTAGCTATTATTGGGGGAGGCACAGGGGCCTAATGGTTAGTGCGCTGGACTCCGGATCGGACGGTCCGGGTTCGAGCCTCGGCTGTGTTCTTAGGCAACACTACTCTCACAGTGCCTCTATTTGCCCAGGGGTATAAATGGGTACCAGCGAATTTACTCCTGGGGGGTAACCCTCCGACGAACTAGCATCCCATCCAGTGGGGAGTAGAAATACTCTCAGTCGCTTCATGCTAAGGAAACCGGGATAAGCTCCGGTGGTATGGGCCACTAGGCTTGACGCATACTTTGCCTTTGTCTGAGATATTTTAATGCCTGCCCCTGGGATTACAGTAATCAGCAGTGGAACTTTTCTGGCTTGATAACTTTGCAGTATTTCCCAGCCTGGTTGTTCCAAGTGTGAATCAAGAATTAGTTGCGGGATATCTGCTAATGCTTTCCAAAGATACAAATTACACGTGGTGGCCATTTTGAATTCTATTGCTCCAATAGACCAATTCCAATATATTAAAATTCTAACATGGTGCCGGGGCTTAGGGGAATAAAACAAAAGAAATTATTTATTCATCCCTAAGCCTCGATGTAAAATCTTTTGTTTTACTCCCCCAAGCCTCGGTGCTATGTTATAATATTAATATATCGGAATTGGTCCATTAGCTATTATGGGGAAGATATCAATGACGTCGCCCATTGTTATCAATGTTCCAACCAGAAAACTCTTTTGTTTAACAAATCACAAAAACAATGTCTACAAGGTATAAATTTTATTCTACCCAACCCCTGTTGCGGTGATTTTGGAGTGTTTAGGTCAAATTTATATGCTAAATTTCTTGCTTAATATTACTCGGGCTACGTCCACACTACGCCGGATAAATTTGAAAACGGCGTTTTCGTTTCGAAAGCGGATAAAATGTTTTCTGTCTACATTATACTGTTTTCAAATTGTTTCGCCATCGATTTTGAAACGCTGCTTCGCAAGAAATGCTTAATACGTGCAAGAACATGCCCACATTGTCCGAGCAACGTTATTCGATTGTTTTGATGTCAGCGTTTTCAAAAAGTTCCGTTTTCGCCGTCCACACTAACACACCTAGCCAGCGTTTTCAAATTTATCCACCTTGGAGAGCGTTTTCAAAAAGTTCCGTTTTCGGTGACCGAAAACGCCGTTTTAGTGTGGACGGAAAGCCAATCCAGAGAAAAAAAGTTGCGTTTTCAAATTTATCCGGATTGGTGTGGACTTAGCCTCAGGCAAAAAATGCTCCTGCAGAATTGCGAAGAAGATATGAAATGAAAATTTAACAGGAAGAGCAAACCATAATAGTTGGTATCCTATTTTGTCAGGAGATGGCTTGAGAATTTGAAAACTTGGCAATTTTTTTCAATTGTCAATCCACTTCCATCCTCACAATCCGTAATAACAGACGTCAGTAAATGGATCAATGGTTTTCATCAAAACCATTATTTATGGTTTTCCTTTGAACAAAGGCAAGTTTTAGCATTTTAAAATGTTGCTAAAATGGCATGACAATGCCCCTTTAACCGATTCAATGCTGCAACAAAACACTGCAAAAATGTATTGTCATAAAAATCAATCTTGATTTGCCCCAATAGAAGACTATGGGTGCATTTCTTTGGGAGAATCTGGGAACTCCCAAAGAAACAAAGAAAAACAAAAATTTTTTTTTTGCAATTATACATAACTACTCCAGCAGTAAACAGTAAACCCGAAATATGACACCCTATTCAAGGAAAAACAAAAAAACTAAGAAAGGTTTAAACTGGTCAACTTTTTGTCATTTCCGTGATGTTTTCACTTTGGCAGACCGTTTCTTTTTTTCATTTAGCTTGCTGTTTACGCGCTGCAAAATAGTTAATACAATTTAGGTACCCTGCCTAAGGATCGTACCGGGAACAATGCCAAAAGAAGCAGGAAAAACATATATAGCCTGCATGTGGGAGTCCTCGGAATTATGTGAAATGTTTCAGCTAAACGTAGGTTGCACCGCTTTGATTTGTTGCTGTGGGCAGCTGCAGGAGTGAGAGTTGGCCACTTGATGGCGTATTCTGTCCTATTTTCCTTTAATACTTTAGGGCCCCGATGCTCAGTGATGTGTTTTAATAGACAAACCAGTGCGGTTTGTGTAGCTTCTGTGTCGAAATGACAGCTCGTGCTGGGTATATCGCTGTTTGAATGTCCCTTTGGTCAGACCGATGTAGTTTTTACCTATGATGTCGTCCTTTGTAGAGACACGGGCATTATAAACTGAAGGCAAGGCAGTTGTTGTCGAAGGGGTAGTTGTCCTGGTCCAGTACTGACCCCTCTCTCTCCCTCTGTCACGCAACGCTACGCTCAGAGCGTAGCGTGACAGACTGGACTACAGTTGATTCTAGCAGTTGCATCCGTTTTTGTACTCCACCCCTACTAGCACTGTAAATACCTATTTAATAGTTATTAAATTTTCTTTGCCTTTATTGAAAAAATATTCTTTGATTTTGTTGTTCCAGATTTTAGATCCTTTAACCTTGGTGGAGTGTTTTTCTAGTTAGTATGCGAATAACCTATCAGAAATCTATATGTCTATAGGTCTTGTATTATGGTTGTGTAGATTCGTATTGATTATATAGAAATTGTCAAAGGTCCTGTTGTTAAAATAACGAGAAACCTGAAAAAGTAATTCTTACAACATTTTTTGCTGTTTTGCATAGATAGGTATGTATTCCCCATGTTTCCGTAATGGAAATATGACTTAGGTGTAATGAAAGAGTTCTTACTATTGATGTAGATACATAGTGTTTAGCTTTACAAAGAATAACAACTGTTCTTGATATTTTGTCTTTGATACAATTCGATACAATTAATATGCTGTTTCCACATCAGGCTCGAATCTATATTAATTAATCCCTAGAAATTTTGTATAGATTCTACTTGTTTAACTTCCATATTATTATGAGTTTTCTTTATGTTCAGAGAAAGTTTACTTGCCTGTAACCACAGTGAAACGTTATTTAGTTCATTATGTACAATTTTTTAAAGTTTTTATTCTAAACAGTTTAACAGAAAAATAATTACATTACGTAGCTACTTCTATATATCTTTTTCAATGTTTTCTTTCTATTAATTTAATTAACACATAATTAACTTTTTTGGTTGCTCTGATGCAATATACACACAAAAGGAATGTGCAAAAATTAGAGCAAAAAAGGTAAATAAATACAGACAGTTACAAAATGAGTTGGTTTGCATTCACATGCATCTGTTGTTATTTAAAAATCAACTATAGCAGTCTCTGTTGAATGATTAGTGGAGAGGGGAATAATAAAACAACTGATTTTTACATCTTTGCAGTGGATTTTAGGTTCATTAGCATGTTACCGACTGAGCACACTTGTTTATAAACTAAAAAGATGGCTCCATCTGTGTATAAACTGCTGTACAATAGAAGTCTTCAGGTATGTAATTGTTGTCTCAGAATCCATTTTGGGTTGTAAATTAAACCATAAAGTTTTATCATGGTAGAATTTGCTGTTTGACACAACAACTTCCCAGATTTTAGCCTGTCCAGTACGGACAATAGGCCATCAGCCTGTGTACAACACAAGAGGGTTTTGGCGTATAAAGGTTTGTTTTGTTATCATAACCATATAAACTACAAAATATTAACTAACATATAAAAATATAAACGTTTTAGCATAAACGTAGCAGAGAAAGGGTGAACACTTTCTAGGACAAATAACAACAATTTTTAGATACAAATGTAAATTTCAGTTTACTTTGAAATTGTCTTCTAGAGAGCCTTTGTAACAAAAAGTGTTATAACCTAACTTGAAATGAACAAAATAAAAGACTGAGTATAATGAATATCATACTACTATTTTGAAAAAGTATAATTACAAATTTAAAAAAAGTTGCAAGGTATGGCGGCAATGCTCAATATTTCAGTGTTAATATATCATTGTAAATAAACTAATTCCCCCTTACCATCCAAACCACTTTAGACAACCATCACACTGAATCATATTGATGTCATCTCTTGAGTTTTGGCAGGCATGACAAAACCAATCATTAGGATCCATAGTTTTCTTCTTTAATTTTTCATCATTAAAACCTTTAAATTGAAAGCATTTTATTTTATTATTGCCAATAATAAGTGTATTTAATACCAACTAACGGGATTAAGTACTTCTCAGTAATGCTGGACCCTATGGAAAGGATTATAGATTCATTTTATTTTTTATTTTATTATCTTGCCACACAGAATAACTTACAACTACTCATAAATCATTAATATACATCACAATCCTCGCATTGCATGCATGTGCATGTATTTTGAGCTGGTCAAATAGTTTCAGATTTGTAAATAAATTCACATAAAAATAGTTTGTAGTCATTTCCATTGTAAGGGTGGTTTTTGCAGTTTGTATCCTGTACCATACTCATTCAAGTTTTATTGTATATGTGGCATGTTAAAAGGAATTTTTGATCAAATGATTTTAAACCAGTTTGATTTGTATCCTCCTTTGTTTCACATTTGTTACCATAATCATAAAACAAAGAAAAATACAAATCTAACTAATTTGAAATCAATATAATTTGGTTTTATCAACTGTGGGTTGATAATGTGAATTGGCCACCATAAAGAGATTCGAGAGCTTTGACATTATCAACCCAGTTGATAAAACCAAATTATATTGTTATACTCCTTTCACTGACGCAGCACCACAGTTTCTTTAGAAACCTACCCCCTCTAATTTGAAATCATGTTGACCCAAAAACATTTTAAACTACAACATATACAGTATATGCATGCACTTGGCTGACCTTTTACATTAAACATATTTTCTTTCTCATCTTGTGTTGGTTTTGAGTATCTAATGTTTCCTTGTCTTTTCCTCTTCTTTTTCGTTGAGAAGAAAAACCACCTCTGTCTGTCCAACTTCTTGTTGGCAGGTCCATTTTCTTTAAGTGCTATTCTTTCCGTGGCTGGCTGCTTCAGTATTGACTGAAAGAGGAACTGCTTAGCTGCCAATCCTTTGTCTAATTCACACAGTGCATGACTATTAGTACAATGCTCAACATCACTTATTAACTGGAACAGCCTGGTCTTCAGTTTTACTTTCAAAGCAGCTGTGCTAGACTGTGTTGTACTTTGCATTGTTTGATCTCTTCAACCAACATTGACCATTCATCTGAATTACCTTGCAGATCTTCATGTTTGATCAGTGAGGGAAATGACACCTCGACTTTTGTGCTGTCCGTCTTGGGTGTCAACATAGAAACCTGATGAACATGCTTGCAGACTGTACCATGCAGGAGACTGTCAATACATGTGCACGAAAACGTGTGAGGACATGTGTTCTTACAGGAGTGACACTTCAAACTGCAGTGGCTTTCTGAGCATGTTTCATTAACTTTCTGCACTCTGTATACCCACTTTTCATCTTCAGATCTGACTTCCCACTCAGCCCTTCCCTTAACTTTAACATTTTCTGCATTTAATTTGGAAGCAGCCATATGGCGACGCTGAATTTCTTGAATTCTTGTAGTTTTGTAGTTTCCTTTGGTTAGTTTAATTGTTCTTTCGTATGTTTTGTCCCTGATAAATTTGAGAAGGTTGAGAAGGCAGGTGTCTACACGCTTGTTGAACTTTCCCTTTAAATAATTGTACTTGAATGTGCGGTGAAAAGCTTCGACATACATGTTTGTATTAATACCTAGTCCACATCTATAACAGAAAGCCCACTCTCGTGCCCTTGGTACCCATTCTGATTCAAAGTACTTGTGGAATGGTGTAGTTTTATCATCAGCTTGAAGATGACTAAGCATTGTGTCTAGTTGGTCACTGAAGGTTGCTTCACTGGTCTCCTCTAAAACTGTACGCAGCATCTTGTAAACCTCAGCTCCAACCATAGCATCATTCACTTTTTCTCTGATGTTCTCCCTCCAAGCCTTGTCAACATGCCATGTGCACAGCAACTTCCTAGGATGGTGCTCCATGACCCCCACCCAAGCATTGTAGTATTGGTTTGCTATGTCACTCATGAACCAATTGGCTATGATTTGACCACTGTTTTTCTTGATCATGTTAAAGAACACTGTCATGAATGTGGTATCCTCATGGTTAGACAAGCACCATGCGACTGGAAAACCAGAGCCAAATTCATCAATAACCATTAGAGTTGTTAGATAGAAGTCATACCCTGTTGTTTCATGTGTCGAGTCAATACAGACTCCCTTGGGACCAAATTGCTGTAGCATTCTTTTCTGAACTGGACTTTGTACAACAAACATAAAATCTTCTTGTTGTAATGGCTGGTCATCACTTTCTTCTCCTTGCATCTTGGAAAAGAGTACAGGGTTTGTATCTGGTGAGCTATTCCATTCCTCAATCCATGCCAGGACACTTTGTTGGTCGTTGGGGTGGTGCTGTATGTCCTTCAGGCCATACGCTTGTTGGATGTTGTTAATATCCTTTTTGTCTAGGATGTGGTGTCTGTGAAGAGGATCTGCTGACACTCCTTGTTTAATTTTGCTGTCGATCTCTTGGCGCCCCTGTTTGGACAGCCGTATGTGTTGCAATTCCATTTCATGGCCATGGTGAGTGTGACATGCCTCCACATGGACCTTACCGTCCCTGGTTGTGCTGACTTTCAAACCAGCTGTGCAGTTCATGTTAATTTTGCAAGTTCCTGTAGGGATAATTTAAAGGAACACTTTGACATGATAATTTACAGATATATATAAATATATTGTCATGTAGACATTAACGTTTTAGGTACTATTAATTGATATATTACAATTTAAAATGGACATGGTACTCCCAATAATGGCAAGCCAAGGCCAGGCACAATATTCCGATGAGGTTTTGACTGGGTTTATTTTTGTCACAAAATTATTTTCCCAAATTAAAAGAAAAATTTTAAAAAGTACATTAAATTCTCTCAGTGTCGTGCATATGGAATTTGTTTGAAATGTTCTAGAAATTGGGTGTTGGGAGTGTTAGAAACATATTGTTAAACAGGAATAATTTACTAAAAAGCTTTTAAGAAAATGGTGGTAAAAGATTTTCACTGATTACTGTCACTTCAAACAAGTGAACAATATCCATACAATTATTAAAATTATGATGTGCGACATGTTTACTCTTTAACAGTGCTAGCACCAGTGCATTTAAAGTTACTTAAAGGTCTGTACATGCCGCATCTGTTACAGCTGAAGAATTGCACCTGCCCATCCTTTTCATTATTTTTGACACCCGTTGTCTTTACAAAGCTACAGCATTGCAAGTCTTCAATAGTGGGAAAATTGTGGACTTCTCAACATAGTTCTTATACAGTGAGTCCGGAATGAATGCTAATGTGATTCACACTACTTATTATAAACATCACAAAGTGTCCTCGGTAGTAAAATGTCACCAAAACACACAACAATCTGTCAATATAACCAAGCTTGAAGTAGTAATCAATACCTGCAATCAATCCTGAACATAATTGAGTCATGTAATGCTCATTTTTTAAGTGGTTAAAAATTTACCTTGTGCGAGCCATTCTGGTTAGTAAATAACCCAACAGCCTCAAATATAATAGCTCTCAAGGTAGCCTATGGTTTTAGCCTTCATATTGGGATTATTGTAGCTGGCTTGCATGGCTCAGAATTAAGAAGTGTATGGGATTAGGTATGGCACTGTAGTGGGTTCATATCCCAGACAGTAGTATACCTTTAACTCTAAATGAACATAAGGGTATCTGGCCTTGTTTAATGGCCAATCAGAAACCTCAGAGGATGTGAAAAACACTATCGTCCAGTTCATATGCATCAACATTAAATTGATGCTAATCTTGTAAATCTTATTTTCATTTAGATATGTACCTGCTTTGTCTTCAAATGAGACTGTTTCATAGCTGAATATCACACTATGTTGGCAGGTTAAGTGGTTGTGAAGGTCACAGATATGCCTGCAGCGAAATCCACAGTGATGACAGATACATGCCCCTGTTGTGTTAACCTCTGCATCACTGCCTTGTCGTTTATGCTTTCTCTCAATATGCCTTTTGAGAGTGTATGGCCAGGCAAATGTTGTTGAACAATGGGGGCATTTTACTCGAGTGTCATCAACAGGTTCTTTCTGGATCTTTTTGGTAGACACTGTTGGATCCCTCTGTGTGCAGTCTGGAATAAGAATTCCTGGATTAGACATTTCGGCTGGATTTGGTGTCCTTTCTGGCTTGGTAGGCACTGGAATCTCACTACAAGTGTGAACAGAGTCCTGATTTGCAGGCAGTTCTGTACTGGGGGTTCGGTCAGAACTGCAGTCAGAAGTAACTCTTGGATTGGGACTTTCTTCAGACTTACAGTCAGCAGAGTGTTTGTTTTCACTTTGTGCAGGCACAATGTACTCAATGCTAATCTTCTTTTCTGCGATCCAGGCAGCTATTACCCTCCTCAGATATTTAGAGTACCTTGTGGGCTTGTGAAGGTAGTTTTCTTCAACTTCGCCATTTGAGGCACTTATTGAAAACAAGTAATATAAAAACAAGTAATATTACTTTAATTATGTTATTAGGTAAATATTTAATGAGGTGTCCAAACAAAGGGTAGATTTACAAAGCCTAAAATGTGTACTAATGATATTTTAGGTTCTGTCCTCATGTACCGGTTCACAAGGGAATAACCATTGTTCTTTCTTTGTTTAGGAGTCATTGGTTAGCTGTTGTGCATTGTTGGGTCTATTGTGTCGGCTCTTGTGCACCGGTACACGAGGACAGAACCACATTTTAGCAGCAATATTAGTATCATACATGTAAATTTTATACGACTCTATATATAATAATTTCTACAAATAATTTATACAAATTAAAGATAGAAACTGTAAGTTGACAGTTTCTGTCTTTAAATTGTATTTTACTGTATGTGGATTTGTATCGAGCACTCCTGCAATGTAGTGAAACCACATATATTTCTCTTTGTTCAAAATAATTTATATAGTTATTATTGAAAAGTTTCTTTATTTACCTTGAAATCATTTGTGAGAAAAGATCTTGTTTGTGTGCTGCCAGAGCAGCCATTACCATAGAAATGACCCTACATACATTAGAGCATGTTTGTACTGGGTAGTTTGAACACAAAGGTGTGCATGAGTGATAACCATTTGCTGTGGATTTGGGTCTGTGGCAGATGGTCATCTCATAATTAGTTACATCCTCCCCGTAGACAGCATTTATGAAACGGTTGACTTTTTCCAGTAGCCCCTGTGGAACTTGCCAACCAAGGGTGTCAGCATAGACAACAGACTTCTTGGTATGGTTTACTTGACACAAGGTCCAGTGTATACCTCGTTGATGGTCTGTTCCAAATAACACTTTTCCCCTACTTTTGGTAACACTGACGAAGAAAAGAAGGCTACTTGGTTGATGGGATTGTAATTTTCTTTCTACCAGATGCTCAACATCATTGACTACATGAAGCACCGAGCAAAAAGTGTCTGATTGTTCAATTTTGATAGTTGCAGTTAGCCACATCAGGTGATCACTTGATAGCCATCTCCTTCCACAGAGTTTTGCCATTTCTTCTGGTATCATTCCATAATGTTGATGAATTTTATCAAATGGACCTGTGTAAAGGAGATCCTGAAATGCTTTAATGGCATCATTAGGAGGGTACATTTCCACGTTGACAGGTTTCAAGTAGGGTTCTGCAAACCAATTTAGTTCTGCTTGGACTTCTTTTTGTACATCTCTTGCATAGTGCATTTTTATCATGTCCTTGATATCACCTCTGCTGAAACGCTGTGAGCCATAATCTAGGTAGTGATAGCCTTTTGCTTCTTTTTGAAAGAAGCTGAGCTGGCTATCCCACTGTTGCAGTAAACTGATTGGTGGAATGGTACTCATTGCAAATGGTCTGTCGTGTTTCTGATTTGTTCAGAGACTACAACCTCAACATTGGTATCCCTGGCATACTTTGCCTGGGGAATCCTTATTTCAGATGCTTGCCTCCTTGAATAACTGGTAAGTGACAGGCGAGTAGCTTGTTTACTGCACCTCAACCAGTCACTTGATCCCTGTAAACAACATGTATACATACACATTAAATGGAAATATTTAATTATTACCGGTATTTCAAAATTATACCTCTGGAAAGTGGGGGGGGGGGGGGGGGGGTGACCGGCATATGTGGGGCATTTGACTTTTCAAAAGAATTTTTGGTATAAATCCCCAAAGGACCTGAAAAATGGGTAAAATCGAATCAAATCTCCCCACCTAAGTAAGTAATATCCAAAATAATCACCACTAGTCCCCACCCTGAGGCCCAAACTGTTAGTCAAATTCCTGAGGGTGTGGCAGGTAATAGAGGTCAAATGCCCCACATATCCACATATACCTCAGGTGGCCCTCTCGGGCTTATCATTGATAGATGCACATAAGTGTACGGGCACTTTTTGGCCTTAAAATTAGACCAACAAAACACTTTTTTTTTTGGAAGCTTTTTGAAGCGTCGCAGGAAAATAAAATAAAATAAATAAATAAATAAAATGACAATTGTATCCGCACCAGTGATCTAAAGGAAGCGTAAAATTTAGTGTACCTACCGGAGATTGCATTTTCGGCGTGACACGGTAACAAGGTTTAGAAATAAAACCTAGAAGAGCTGATCGCCTTTTATTTTGCGAACGCGAAAAAGCGTAACAGTTTCCCGCGTATTTTTAATTTATTCTACAGTGGCCAATCAGAGTCGAGTGCGATTCCTGCATTTAGCCTGCACAGCGGTTTTCACAGGAATCGCACCGTTTGTTCTGTTCGTGATGAATCTTTCTCCAAGAAACGAGTTTATAAAAAACTTCTAGGTATACGTAGCAGTTTAATGGCTGTATTGCTTCTATTTAGCAAGTGAAATGTAAGTCGTTAAATCCCTGAAATTCAAGAATTGCAGTGGCACATGATTTCAATTCTCTCGCGTGTCAAACTCCGAAATGATATGTTTGGGAAGTTCGAAGCAAAAATTGCCAGGATATTCATTATTGTCGTTTTGACTCTTTATCTAAATTGTTTACAGTATTTTATTCAGTTTTGTTTAATAGAAACTGTTTAGTATTAACTGCGGTTGAAATGCTATTTTTATCTTCCAATCACAGGTCGGTGCAATTCCTGTATTTAGCTGCTAGTGCGTTGCCGTCTTCCGCCATTTTTGAAATTGGAATATAAATAAGTCCCAGACTCCCAGTCGCCCCACGTGGCCACGTCCGTTTCCTGTGGTGATTGGTGAAGGGCAGTCTAGGCCCTAGTCTATTGTCACGTACATCTCCACAGGAAATCAGGAATCCCAGTTTCGAGATTGTACATAACTCCGATGTATTTATTTATTTTTGATATTTTGACATATTTCCGGGAAGTTTTCTTACTATTATGCTGGCATAATGGTCGATGCTGATTCCTCACTATTATGCTCAAATTATGCTGGCATAATGTGGACAACCCTAGTCGTGAAACGCATCGTCGTCGCTTTGCCGGCTCATTCTCAATCGTCCTTTCAGTTCTAACATGTAGAGCCTGAACTGGAGTGGCAGTAGCATGCACTGTAACTAATAGGCTATACAAGGCCTCAAAAAGCGACGATGTGTTTCACCAACGCCGCGAAAACAACTGCGCTTCAAGGAACAAAGCACAACGACCGAAACGACAAAATACAGGTCTCAAGCTTCACAGCCGAATTCCTGATAAGTAGTAAGTTCAAACCTTTCTTTTTTCACATTCGATGCATTTTGATAAAAGATCTTCAACTGTACGGAGGACATCTTTCCTTCCTCTGGACTTTGACAAAGGCGGGGAAAAGATGAGAAAGGCAGTTCACTTTTAGCGGCTGTGGGAACAACCAAAATGGCATCATGTGATGAGTGTTTTGCAAACCGCAGAGCCGCAAAAATGTTATCACGTGACCAGAATTTTGAACCGCAGACTAAAACCAACGATCCGTGAAGCGGGCCGAAAAAAGCCCTTGCCCACGGACGTCTGAGATGGATAGTAAGGTAAACTAGCAGTTCTCATTGAGAAGTGAGTGCTGCCGTTAAAGGTGTTTTTGAATGCAAATACGACAATGAGAATTACAACAAAAATATAACTTATTTTATTTGCAAATGACATGGTTACATGTATGTTCTTTGAGTATAACATTAACAAGTAACTACTGGTGTGGCTAAAGCTTTTGTTGGATTATGCTTGTAGTAATTGCTAAAAGTGGAAAAGAAATATATTGTTTAACGAAAACGGAAGGTGTAACGAATAACACTGTCTAACGTAACATGTAATAACAAGGGCTTTTCAACTGATTCTTAGAACGATTATTGACACTTTCTTTTGTCTATCTAGCGCAACTAAATACTAAATACTTGGTGTAACAGTCACTGTGGTGTAACAACAGTAACTACATGTATAACGCAATAAGGGGTTCATGAACTGATCCTTAGAAGAATTAGTGACAGTGACACTGTGTAACGCAACGTGTAATGGACTCATTTATTTCGTCTAACAATGTTAGGCTATATTCGAAGCACTAACATTGCATTTGAACTATCCAAAAATGCATTAATCAAGATCTGCTTCAGTGAGCAAAATGGCCCATCGCCACAAAATGAGTGATCAATGCGCCCTTGATAAAATTTGTTGTTGTTTAAACGGTACTCAACATTGTTCTGCGAGGTTGCCACCTCCGGCAACTCCTCTATTGAAAGACTATTGGCATCGGGTACCATTTTATTGGTTAGTGCATATAAATACATGCGATCTCCATGACATAAGATGTCATCGATATTTGTTTGTGTCCATAAATCGACCGAATTCGATCGATTGAAAAGCAAAGCTGCAAGTGACATAAATGCACACTATCGGCCTCTAGAATGCTCACTGAAAGCTTCATGACCTTGATGAATGCTTCCTCGAATAGAAGTAATCATAAAAGATCAGCAAAGGTGCTAAAACTCACCTGTAAACGGCGAAACATTGACTCTGATCAACTGTATTTATAACTTGCTGCGAGTACATGCGATTTTCCGCTGAGCGAGCACGATTTTCCGCTGAGCAAGCACATGTCAATTTTTCTTATAAGACAGCTGCTGATTGGCTAGACTGCGCCATATAACAGGGTTTCTGATTGGCTGTTTCTTTATGCGAACGATGGGTCGAACTTCTCGATGGCTTCAAGTAATATGAAGGCTGCCTATCGGCAGCAAAAATGTGTCCCATACATGAAGTACCCATCGGAAGCGTGCTGTGCAGATCGAAGAAAGGCATGGACAACTGCGTAAGGGAGGAGCATGACAAACAAGAACACGATGTGATAGACGAAGGTTTCAAAGACGAGTTGCTTCACAAACTAAACGAACTTAGAGAAACGGAAATTCTCTGCGATACGACTATCCGAGCTCAAGGACAGGACTTCGCTGCCCACAAATGTGTTTTATCTGCTGCGAGCGCGTACTTCCGGGCTATGTTTACCATTGAATTGAAAGGAAAGGAAAGCAATACTGTAGAGTTGCAGGAGGCAAAATCGACGACGATAAGTAATGTTCTTCAATTTATATACACTGGAAAAGCAAGCATCGATTCTTCCAACGCGGAAGATTTGGTAATCATCGCGGATTACTTAATCATTCCAAGTTTGAAAGCGAAAGCGTCACTTTTTCTGGAAGGTACAGTCAATGCTTCCAATTGCTTAGCTTTGGAATCGTTCGCTTCTCATTATAATTGTGAATCACTAAAGAAAGTTGCAGTCATTTATCAAGTTGAAAACTTTGAAGAGGTTGCTAAATCCGAGTATTTTGGAATGCTTGATTTGGAGAAAATCAAAGAGCTAATTTGCATGAACGAGATCAATGTGTCAGGAGAAGAGGAAGTATATAAAGCAGTCATTTCTTGGGTTAAGCATGATCTGCCGTCAAGGGAGAGTTTACTTCCTGAACTATTGAAATCTGTGAGACTATTCTCAATGTCAAAGTACAGTCTGCGAAAAATTCTTGATGATGAAGAGTTAGTGAGTAAGAATCCTATATGCATGAGGGTGTTAATCAATGCACTGGATTTCTGCTTGTTCCCAGACCGTTACCAAGGCGTTCCACTTAAACCTCGTTTGTCTTTGGAAAAATTTGAACATGTGGTGGTGCTCACTGGTGGAGAAGATGACGAAGGTTCCAAAATGGAAACTCACGGTTTTATACTATCAACCATGACCTGGATATCCCTACCCATGATGCCTTACACTTGCAGCCACCATGGTGCTGCAGTGTGTGGTGGAATGTTGTACATACTGGGTGGGAAAAACTCACGGCCAATGTGTCGTTTTAACCCAAAACAAAATAAATGGAGTTCTCTTGGCATAACCTTAAATCATGAAGACTGTTCAGTCACATCTTTTCATGAAGAACTATATGTGGTTGGTGGGAAGGCCTCTTGGCATGATGTAAAAATATACAATCCTATCCTTGATAAATGGCGACAAGCAGCATCAATGGAAAGTCGGCGTGCTGGTCATAGTGCAGTTGTGCTGCAAGATCATATTTATATAATTGCTGGTCATGATGGTGAGGTTTGTCAAAACGGTGTGGAGTGCTACAATCCATTAACTGACCATTGGATGAAGATTTCAAACATGTCTAAAGCCCGAAGGTCTGCTGCTGCCGCAACAGCTAGTGAGAAAATTGTTGTTGTCGGAGGATTTGGTGATATGACACGTAGAACAATAGAACCTTCTTGTGAATTATTTGAGCCTTGTACAAATGAGTGGAGCCTGATTTCCAGTCCTAGTTTCCCTCGAGCTGCTGGTAGCGCTGTGAGTATAGATGACATTGTTTATTTATTTGGAGGGGAAAATGAATCTACGTACGAAGGCACTGTGGAGTGGTTTGATATTAGAAGTAATGAATGGCACAGCAAGAAAGCTGCATTTATGTCAAAAGGTAAACAGGTTTCATTCTTCCAAGCATCACTGCTAAAACTACCAAAAGAGTTTATTCACTAACTACTGAATGAAGACCTCCATCCGTGGGGACAGAAGGGCAGTTAAGAACCGAGAACTAGTTGTGCCGTGAACAGGTTCTTCCCAAGGAATGATGTTTGAATTAAACAGGATTCCTGGGAGGGTACAAAAAGGGAAATATGTGTCACTGTCAGGTCAAATACATGTGGTAAATAAGGCCTGTTAAGGGGTCATAATAAGGTAGGTGCACATATTAACAATTTGAACAGTCTATGATGTTTTGACTTCACAAATGGATTTAATGATTCTGAATTGAACCATCTTTTCTTTGTTATCTTCAGTTTAAGAAAGGGAATTTGTGTGTCTGCTCTCAATTTTGAAAACGGAAAAGGAATTTGAAAACCCAAAGTTATTTAATTGAAAGCAAGATGTTTATCAGAGGGGAAAATGGCATGAAAATGCCATGCTATACATTTGATGAAGCCAGGCATTGTTTTCCAGTTTTTGAATTGAGTTGAAATTTTACTGCTACAAAAATAGTAGAATAAATGGGAATTTATAAGCAAAGATTGTAAAAAGCTTAAGAACTAAGAAATCATGAATGTTTTAATCAGATGAATTAATATTTTTTATTGGGAGGGCTATTGCTTGGCTGGTTTTGACTGGAAAATAGGATCAAAAATGCAACAGCATTAATATGATCGAATTTAGCCTATAGAAATTCGATTTAGCACTAAAAGAAATATATTAAACAATAAAATTATAAATTGTAACTTTAGATTATGAGCTCAAGATTTACCAGGGATGCAGGCTGAACAAATCTGAGCAATGATAAAAGTTTAAATTGTTAATATTTATTTCCCCTTGTTAATCATAAAAATGTTACTTAGTATTGCTAGAATGACAGTGATCCAAAATGACTTTCTTGAAGTTACATGTAAATCCATGAAGTATATTTTCTGCAGTTATAGTCTCCTAATTCTCCCCAGGGAAAATTTAGAATTTCAGAACTTCAGAAACGCTATTTTACGCCAATCTGGCAGAAATTGTGTAATATTTGTAGATTCATTTACTGCAGTTTAAAGTGGAAATAGAAGAAATAATTTTTAAATATTTACGTGTGTACTGGCCATGTTAAGCTCTCTTTTCTTTTGATAAACAAGGTGCTGTTTGTTATTGGGAGTGAACTTTATCAAGTGGTTTCGAGTTGATGTTCCATCCATTACAAACAAGGGGGGTCTGGGGGGACATGCTGCCCCAGGAAAATTTTGATTTTTAGAACCTCAGAAATGCAATATAAGGGCATTTTGGTAGAAACATTTTTCCCCATCATAGATGCTGTAATTACAACATTTTAGGGTACTTTTTGGAGTGACCCCCCTTACAGACAATATTTTTTGGCTGACCCCCCCCTTTAAGGCCAATTTTTTTTGCATGCCCCCCCTCAATCCCACCAGCCCCCCCCCCCCACCTCATAAAAATGAACGGCCCTTAACTTGGGAGAATTTTTGGGCAAATGGTTCACCCCCCGACAAACACTTATGCCCCCCTTTCAATGTCTAAAACTCTGTTTAACTACAGAAAATATGAACAAATGCCATAAAAACATTTTTCAGAAGCCTTGAATATTACCTGGAGGCAGCTGCCTAATGGTTAGCACACAGGACGCTGGATCGAGTGGTCCGTATTTGGACCCTGGCCAGGCTCACTACTGTACATGGAATATGTGCTCTTGTGAAAGATTCTTTACTCTCGCATCGCTTGGTGTTCTGTAGTTATTAGCCTACACGTGTCTTAGTGTTAATCGGTATCAGTGAACTCCAAAAAAGCACTTCCCCGCCAGCATTTGGACAAATTCCTTGCCGTGTTGGAAGCATGGCCAAATTCTTTAACATTCAGCGCCTTTGTAATAAATGTTTAAGCTCCAAACGTTTCGAGGCTTCTTCCTCAGAGGGTCATACAGGGCATTCTCGTGATCCGTAATTGGCTGATTTTACTTTCCGTGAAACGTGATTTGATACATTATTCTTCGTGATCCGTGACCGAAAGATTTTAAGTCACCCGTGAAGAACTTGAAGTAATGACCGATAATCGTGATTGCACCACTTCATTCCACGTGATTTCGAGTCTCGAGTCCTCTTGAAGGAGGCATCAGTAACTATCAACTAGCCGAGAGCTGTCCTCGATGATTTTGGCGCTTCGCATGCGTATCATAGGACAGTAAAATGGCTTAATTCTTTTTGCTGGCGAGCGTAAGCGAGGCAGCACACTGCTCGGAAGCCTGCGCAGTAGACTATTATGGGTCTATTATCCGGGATAATTGAAACGACAATCATGCGCAAATCACATGTCTGACATCGGGATCCACGCCTGTGATCACTTTGTACGTGAGAATCTTTCGCACGCTGTCAGACGATTTCGAGGTGCAGTTGACATTGTGATAAAACAAGTTGGAAAGTATTTTCTGAATGTTTTCGTTGCAACCATTCATCAAGGTCATGAACGGAAATTTGTGTTTGACTGCTTTTATTGGTGGTTTTCACGTCACGCAAGTATCACGCACGTAAGAAATAAAATCGCTTACCATTCAATAAATTGAGTCAAGAAATTGAAATATCGTAGAAGAGTAATAAATAAACAACGTGCCAAAGTTTCGGGGATGTACGATATTCCGAACTCGAGTTATTCGGCAAAGTGAATCACTGAAAATTATAGTGTTTAGTATGGAGACGTACGGTGGCCCACAAGTATCACGGCAAAAATATTAAGTCTGTACCGCGTAATTAAAAAATAAGTGTCAACATTAACTTTAGTTTAGTTACTTAAGTTTTAGGTTGGCCAAATCATTTTTGAAGCAACGAGAATAAGATTTGATAACCACTACATAAGTTTGTTTGGTAAAAGTTTGTGAACATCACGGCAAAAGTTTGTGAACATCACGGCAAAAATTTGTGAACATCACGGCAAAAGTTTGTGAACATCACGGCAAAAGTTTGTTAACATCACGGCAAAAATTTGTGAACATCACGGCAAAACTTTGTTAACATCACGGCAAAAGTTTGTGAGCATCGCGGCAAAAGTTTGTAAATATCACGACAAAAGTTTGTTAACATCGCGGCAAAAGTTTGTGAACATCACGGCAAAAGTTTGTGAACATCACGGCAAAAGTTTGTAAACATCACGGCAAAAGGTTGAAAACGTCACGGCGGAAGTTGATTCTAGAGCGGAAGTGAACAACCCTCGCGCCAGTTTTGCTCCAATAAACAAAATGGCGGACAGAGATGCACAAGAGGTTGCGATTCGCGATTGCTTTAACAAAGGATTTACTTATGATGAAATACTTGCTCTTTTGGATAAATACCACAGTATTCAAATGAGTATAGCTACGCTGAAAAGGCGCATGAAAGAATACGGTTTGAAAAGAAGAAATGTGGAATACAATATGGTTTCAGTTCGAGACAAGGTAACCTATGGCGTTATATCCCCGCCAAAATTCAAGCTACTCAATGCAACATTCGTGATCAGAATTTGTGCTCGATTTTCCAATCCAACATTCAACTTCTGTATTTCGACATTGTCCTTTCACCATTGAACATTCATCTTTTAAATTCAGTGTGTTTTATTAACAAGCAAGATGTTGCGGTGCATGATGCGACATGCTTGCCTCGCAATCCAACATCCTTGTTTTTTCCACATTCACAAACCAACATCGATTTTCTAAATTCAATATTTGCTGTGTAGAGTGCGATATGCTTGCAGCGCAATCCAATATTCTTGTTCGGACATCGAACTTCACGCTTGAGTGAACTGACCTTGAGGATGTACTCCGCTGTACAAGGTATGTGGGCTCAAAATAGGGGCGTGTGGAAAACAAGGAATCCGGAACCGGAACCGGAATGGGAATTTTAAATAGTTTAATTTTTGTTATTATTGTTGTCACATTTTTATATTTAAATCATTTCAAAGCGAGTTTCCTCGTAGCACGAGTCAATTAAGTTCGAGCCCGAGTCAAGTTCATGATAGCCCAACAAAATGTCGAAGTAACAAGAAACGACGATTGTTGATTTGATTGCGCTTTTTGGACGATTAGTCAATTACACAAAAAGTGTAATTCAAGAAGCCGTTAGAAGGACAAAGCGTCACACAGGATCTAAAATGTCGCTGATATATTCATTGGAAAATACGAAAAAAAAGGCCAAAAAAAAAATGATCAAAGGAAAAGGCAACAATTGGGTTATTCCTGTCTTCCACCCATCCAAATACTAACCCTGCCCAACAGGGCTTAACTTCAGTGATCGAACTTGAATTTGTGCTTCCTTTTGCAGTGACAAAGGGTAAAGTAGATCTTTCGTTTAACTTGGCACTCGAGCTCTAATATGCTCTAGACTACCTTTTATTTTCTGAGTTACATGACCCTATGAAGCCTCTTCGCTCTTTGTCTCGTGTGGAACCAATAGCGCAATGAAGAATATCTCTGTCTGCCGACAAGTAACTGTATCACCTCGCGGTAATTGTAATTTTAATTGTTTTGAGATTTGATACCATGTTAACTCGCTTTGAGCCAAATCGTGGAAACTCTTATTCTTCGGCCATTTCAGCTTGAGTAGAAATAAAAAGCAAACTGCGCTCACAAACAGGACAAAACAACGCATGTTGTAAAAACGTACTTAACGAGCACTTAATGAAAATGTTGGCAGTGAGAAACTTCTTCTCTACGAACCATTTATGTTACTTTCTCTCCAGCAGATTTTGTGTCTGTTCATTTTCAGTTATTTCTTTCCATGTTTGGTACTGTTTTCCTTATTAGGTACTATTAAATTTATTGTTATGTCTAGAGGGGGTAAGTTTCTAAAGAAACTGTGGTGCTGCGTCGGTGGGAAGTATAACAATATAATTTTGTTTTATCAACTGGGTTGATAATGTCAATTGGCCACCGTAAAGAGATTCAAGAGCTGACGAGGGCTAACGCTCGAAACGTCAGCTCTTGAATCTCTTTACGGTGGCCAATTGACATTATCAACCCAGTTGATAAAACCAAATTATATTGTTG
>OX393561.1:38814757-38858864 GCA_947652115.1 Blastomussa wellsi
GCTGTTGTTCACTTCCGCCGCCATTGACAAACTTTTGCCGTGATGTTCACAAACTTTTGCCGTGACGTTTTTAAACTTTTGCCGCGACGTTTTCAAACTTTTGCGGCGATGTTAAACAAACTTTTGCCGTGATGTTTTCATGCTTTTGCCGTGACATTTTCAAACTTTTGCCGCGATGTTCACAAACTTTTGCCGTAATGCTCACATACTTTTGCCGTGTTGTTCACAAACTTTTATCATGGCGTTTACAAACTTTTTAAGTACCTACCTAATCTTATTTTCGCTGATATAAAAATAATTTGGTTTAACTAAAGTTAATGTTGACACTTATTTTTTAATTACGCGGTACAGACTTACCGAAAACCAGTGGAAACATCTGGAGTTTACTTTGGCTCTCTCAAAATGTTTCTTCTCGTTGTTAAACTTGAAAACATTCGCATATACATTTCCCTCAACATATCGGTTACTCAGAACTCGAAAACATAAGGCGAATCGATATTTTCGCGCACGTAACATGTTACTCAGAAACAATGCCGATGTCACGCATTGTGAAAAATCTGAAATTCAAACTGTTCTATTTTCAAAACAAAGCCGTCTACCGAGCTGAAAACAGGCCAGCAGATATATGTTTAAAAATGACTTTTTATCTGTCCCACCAGTCAGAACCACCACATGCTCTTCTTTTTCAATGGATGTACGATGTTTAAGCGACACCCCAAGGAACCGATCCGGAAATAGGAAAAAGTCCAGTCCTTTGGTCAAGATATTTGTGCAAATGGAATTCTTCATCACCAACTCTTCTTTATCAAGAATCATACGCAGGCTGTATTTTGACATCGAGAAAAGCTTCCAACATTCCAAGAGTTCTGGAAAAAAGCATTCCCTTAACGACAGATCATGCTTGACCCATGTGACAATTGCTTCGTAAAATTGTTCTTCTTCAAAGATCTGAAGGTCGTCGCGACACATCAATTCCTTCACTTGCTCGATGCCAAGCGACAAAAAATCCTCCGATTTCACGAATGCAACAAAGTTTTGATATTTGTACTTTATTGTCGTGAGCCTAAGCGACTCACAGTTGTACTGAGAGGCGAAGGACTCCAACGTGAGGCAGTTGGACGCAATGATTGATTCCTCCAAGAATTGAGATGCTTTCGTTTTCAAGCTTGGAATAATCAAGTAATCTGCGATCATCACCAAATCTTGCGCGTTTTCTGACCCTATGTTCACTTCGCCAGCGTAAACGAAGTGAAGAACTTCTGCTAGCACAGTGCTTTTAACATCCTTTAGCTGTACAAAGTTTCTCTGATTTTCTTTCAATTGTAGCTCCCTGGAAAACAGAGCTTTGAAGTAATCGCTGGCTGGAGATAAAACACATCGATGAGCAGGAAAGTCTTGTCCTTCAGCTCGAATAGTTGTGTCGCATAGAGTGTTGGCATTTCTATGCCCGGGGTGAGAATGCCATCACGAGCGCGGGAAAAACAAAGTCACGGATGCGAACGCGACGACAGCCCAAACTTTCAAACTTTCGTTATCAAGATGGAAGCATTGATGATGCAGAGTTTGCGATTAAATTAATTCCTCTCTGAAAATCTCGAATTTCCTTATTGGAAGTATGGTCGCTTCGACCTTGATTCTATGACAGATTATGAGTGTAAGGCTGAGTCTCGCTTTTTCTAAGGGACCGATCGTTTATTACGTCCCAAGGAGGCGGTGGTTTTGCAGAGGGAGGTCAAATTTTATGACACAGCAATGGAAATCTAAAAGGTTTTACAACTGAGACAATCCTTGTTACCTTTCAGAATATAATGCTGGAAATGGCATCTTAGAGGCCTACATTTGCAGAAACATTTCCGGGGAAGAATGCCCCCCAGTCCCCCTAGAGACTCGTGCCTTTTGCGCTCGTGCACGCTCCCAAAACCTTTTTTGCAATTTCAGCGGTTGGAATCCCTAGCTCTGCAATTCAGAGATACCTCCGCCTCATTGGGTAGTCGCCATATTAAATTATGTACCCATGCCAGGGCTTTATCATGTACACTACAACAGTGTATGTACCTGATGGCGTACCAGATTACCTACAGCCACTTAAGACTATAAAAAAGAATGACAACAATTTAAATTTATTCACGCAGAAACAGCTAAACATATTATAACAAGGTAGAAAATACAAAGTTACAATAAACTAGAGAAGAAATAAACGAGATACTTTAAAAAAACACTTTGATCACTTGCTTTCAATACGTAATTTGATCTTTTTCTTGATCTAAATCTCATACTACCAACTTGAAAAACTGAAAAGAAAAACAATTGTACAAGCTTTAAGAACACCTTGCTGGGCGAATTTAATTTCACGCTTTAATATAATTGCACATTGTGATGTTTGAAAAGGAAAGCAAACTAGACAATGGCCGTTTTCACACTAGAGACGAACAAATCGTCTGGACGGACAAATCGCCTGGACGGACAAATCGTCTGGACGGACAAATCGCCTGGACGGACAAATCGTCTCAGACGAACAAGTCGTCTTAGTGTGAAAATGGGACGAACAAATTTTTAGACAAACAAACCATCTGAATTTGTCTGTCTGTTTGTCCGTCTATGAAGACAATTTTTAGAAGACGATTTGTCCATCCAGACGAACAAGTTACGGTGGCCCACAAGTGCACTCCGATTTCCAAACGGCACTCCGAATTCCAAACCTCACTCCTAATTCTGAATACTCACTCCGAATTCTAAAACCTCACTCCGAATTCAAAAACCTCACTCCGAATTCTAAAACCTAACTCCGAATTCAAAAACCTCACTCCGAATTCTAAAACCTCACTTCGAATTCAAAAACCTCATTCCGAATTCTAAAACCCCACTCCCAATTCAAAAACCTCACTCCGAATTCAAAAACCTCACTCCCAATTCAAATTCTAAAAGTGGCAAGGGACTGGATCGATCTATCAGCTATCATGCATCATGGGTATAGTTGATGACTTCCGCCATCTCGTTCGGACGAAGGAACAAGGATGTTTTGCACAAAATGGGGAAAACTGGGGTAGTGTCGCAGCTATCCAAAACTACTTTTGTTTGTTATTGTAAGCAGCTTCTATTGTTTTCAAGACAAAGTCGTTGTTTCAATTGTTGAGTCTTTTGTTTAGGGCTAGGGTATCAAACCAATCACATTATATGTTAGGAAAGCTACTACATCGCCCGAAAAATGTGAAGACCCTGACGAGTTTTGCAAGCATTGTGGGCATAATATCGTCAAAGATTGTGACAAAAGTATGTAGGTCTTATTTTTCGTACTTTTGTAGCGAACAGCTCATCGGACACAACAGATCTATTCGATATTTTGGCTGTGGCTGAAAATTATTGCTTCATAATTTGCTTAAGCTGTACACATGATTAATTTTGAACTTGACTTACCTTTATTTTGTTTTAATTTGTTTGCAACAATCAACAGCACTGTCTGTCAACTGATATCGAATAGATCTGTTTTGTACAAAAGTACGAAAAATAAGACTTATATACCTTTGTCACAATCTTTGACGATATTATGCCCACAATGCTTGCAAAACTCGTCAGGTCTTCACATTTTTCCCCTCAGTTTGTGCAAAACATGCTTGTTGCTTCGTCCGAACGAGATGGTGGAAGTCATCAACTATACCCATGATGCATGATAGCTGATAGATCGATCCAGTCCCTTGCCACTTTATATGGCAGTGAACGTGGTGAAATTTTAGAATTCGGAGTGAGGTTTTTGAATTGAGAGTGAGGTTTTTGAATTCGGAGTGAGGTTTTAGAATTCGGAGTGAGGTTTTAGAATTCGGAGTGAGGTTTTTGAATTCGGAGTGAGTATTCAGAATTAGGAGTGAGGTTTGGAATAGTCCATTTTACAGTCCTGTGAAATGTAACCAGGCCTCTGTATGAAAGCGAGGCTCAGGGTGACCTTGTCATGATAGAGACCAGAAACTATTTAGCATAACAACAAAACGATTTACATATCAAAAGCAAGAGGGTTTGTATCTATGCAAGGTCACCTTCAGCCTCAATTCCACTCAAAGGCTTGGTACCTAAGCACAGAACTGTAAAATGGCCTATTCGGAGAGTCGTTTGGAAATCGGAGTGCACTTGTGGGCCACCGTAACAAGTCGACTAAATTCACATCAGATGAACAAAGATGAACGAATCGTCACACGATTTGTTCGTCTCTAGTGTGAAAACGGCCAGTTATGTGGACAAGGTCTTTGTCTCCTATGGTGTCTTATGCAAACACTCTTCGTTTTATACGAGTGTGAAATATTGCGGATCAGCACAATATTTCCGCAAACACTGGTAAAAGCCAAAGACGACAGCAATAAAATTTTATGACTTCACAAGTCTAAGCTGACGTTAAACGGAACGCCAAGTTTTAAGCAGAAACAAGGCACAAAATGACCTGCCTCTTCCAAAAGAGCCCGGGCGATTGTTTTGCGTTGAAATAAAAACGTGTGAAAAAGCAATGAAGTTATCGCGTCTACACAAACTTTAGAAGAGAATTGAAATTCCGCAAAGCAGCAATTATAATTAAAGGTGCCAGTTCTCTTCAATGCGAAAATTGAAAATGGGTGGTGTGCTTGAGGGTTTGAACGTTTAAAAACTTAAACTGAGATTTAATTCAATCGTATTAAAGTACTCGTAGACGTACCATAAGAAAGTTGTCCATTGCGTTTGCGGAAAGCTAATTTATTTCTTACAATTTGCTATAATTAATGAAAGCTCAGCAAAAATGACCTCTGTCATTGCCTTAGTGCGGATAATTTTCTGTTTCAGTTTGGTCCGCTCCTAGCTTACAACAAAACCATGCTTGGTGAAGAAGCCTTTTGAATGCTCTTCGGAAGTCCTTTCTAAACAAGCCATAAGCCACAGGATTGGCAGCCGTACTGAAGAGTGACAACACAGTAGCGAATGTATCAACTAAAGCTGGAATAATTTCATGATTCCATGTTATAGTTTTTATAAGTCGTGTTACACTGAATGGAGTCCACGAAAGGATAAATAAAAATATCACCAAGGTAATTGTTCGAAAACCTTTAAATCTGTAGCAGTTTCTCCATGCATGACGCCTGGAATTGACGTTCGGGTTTTCCCTCGAAGTGATGGTGTCCACTCGGGTTCCTTGGTGCCGCACAACAGAAATTATTCGAAGGTAGCAAAAAATAATTACCCCCGACGGAATCATGATACACAGCACAATTGTTAGAATACCATAAATTACCACCAGCATTTTCCACTTATCTCCCGTGCCAGTGAAATTATACGTACACATAGATTCATACTGTCCGTATCTAAACCAACCCAATACAGCGCAAGGGATCGTGAAAATAATCGCCCAGATCCAACTTATAGCAATGGCCGTGCAAATCCTTTTTGATGTTACATTCTTCCTGTACTTCAGTGGATGGATAACCGCATAAAAGCGATCCCAGCTTACAAACGCTAGACTTTCAAGACCAACGATTGCCAAGCTATAGTAGACAAAAGCAGTGGCTTGACAAAAAGCGTCACCAAAATTCCAATTCTCTTGTATCAGTGCAATGGCGCAAAACGGTATCACAAATATGATGGTTAATAAGTCCGTTACCGCGAGATTAAAAAGAAAATAATTTGAATGCTGCTGACGGAGATCTCTGTCGCAGAAAATGGCCAAGCAAACGAAAGCATTTCCCAGCAGACCAAAAACGAAAATGAACCAAAGTATCCCTGCGAAAGTTAGCGCTTCTTCACTCGAAAGGAGCATTTCTTGTTGACTGTTAGGTGTTCAAAAATTTCCGTATCAATCGTCAGCGTGAAATTGAGGAATAGAGGGATAGCCAAAATAAAGTCTGCCCGCAGGATTTCTCTATATATAGTAAACAAAAAAGTTTTAATCACGTGATACGTCGTAATGTTAATGAAAATAACGAGTTTTTCAATTACCGACAAACACATTTAACGGGGATTAAATACCTGAGAATGTCTTTAGTTTTTTGAACGAATTAAATTGAAGAACATAATTTTTTTGTGAACTGAAATCCTTCTGTCTTGTGTGAGCTTCCGATGTTGAAATATATATATTATCTGCCTGCTGAGTGATCACTTCTATTTCGTTATGACACCTGCCTTTTGAAAAACATTCAACACAAAAGAGGGCATGAGCTAAAATAAATATTCAAAGTTTAAATGAAGATGATTTGACTTGGGCTAAGAGCTTCAGTTTTTCAGTTATTTTTATCTGATATAATGGTACTGCGCCAAATTCATACTGAATTAGTCAAACCATCAAGTGACAAGTACCAGCAAACGGGAAAGGGTCGAAATGAGACATCGCAATCTGACTAGTTTTCAGTCCGCGCTTCATAATGTATAGGCACAAAACGAACACGATTACTGTCTGATTATGATGTGGAAAACGTAAAATGAAAACGAAGCTGAAAATAGGCGGTGTATAATCAGGCGAAGGCGTGAAGCACTTGAACACCTGGAAACGAATATGTTGTAAAGCTTAATTTGAATATAAGCCCATAAACTTTACATCTTTATTCGGGGGAAGGTCGTTGCCATTGTTTTTTTTTGCAATGAAAAATGGTGGCTTATTCCAACGAGGTTTGTGAAGGGGATGTTATATTAGCTTATATTTAGTTTTGACTCCACATCGACTACTTTTCTCAGCGAAGTGAACAAAAAAGGCGCATTTAATTTTATTAGAGCTAAACCATTTCGTCTTGTTTTTATTACTTTTTCAGACATTTTAAGTGATTGTGTTCTGAGGTAGTAAATTTATAATGAAAACCAGGGTTTGGACTCCAAACAGTAGTCATTGGTGGACATTAACAAGTTAGACTTTTCGGACTAAAGTATAAATTGACCGAAATGTGGCCGTTATACGGCACATGGGAAACGCGATCGAGCTTATCTAATTCTTAAATAAATCTCTCAGAAAAATATTCGCTCGTTCACAAAAAGCACAAACCGACTTATTTCCTCGTGCATACACCTAACGGCAGATCGCCATGTTTAATGTCAGTGAACTTCACAAGTCTGTCGTTTGAAATAGTTCACACCAACCGACCAATGCATGTATGAATGCAGTCAATGCATTAACACATTTCATAAAATTGAAATGAGTGGATATATTCCAAAAAATAGTTTTATAGCTTATACCCTATTGTCATTTTGTGAATAAATCCCTTTTCGTGCGTAATGCTTCTAGACCAAAAGCTGGACGTGGTTCAACTTTTTCCGCAGACGTCAGCCAGGAAGATTCACCTGCACTAATTTGCTTTCATGTGCGATTTACAAAGAAGTTTGGAAAGCTAACAGATGTCAAAACGTGTTAAAAATAAATCAACATAGGAAAGAGTGGTAGTACTTCCGCATTTTAAATTGACTCAAAAGATCGAGTTTCACTTCGTTTATCAATATTTGGCTGTTCGTAAACAGCCAAAGTCAACTCATTTACTGAACGTTCTCTTTTATTTACATAAACTATTTACAAACGATAACGTGAAAAAATAAAATTACACCATTTCGAGAGAGGTCACGTTTATATTTTCGGCGACTTCGTCACCCCCCAAAATTACAGAACTGCTTTAACAACACTATAACAACACGACAGTAACCTATGAAGCGAAGGGCTAACGCTCGAAACGTCAGGGACGAAGGGCTAACGCTCGAAACGTCAGCTCTTGAATCTCTTTACGGTGGCCAATTGACATTATCAACCCAGTTGATAAAACCAAATTATATTGCTTTAAACGCTATAACAACACGACAGAAATCCAAGACTAGTAACCTATGACTAGTAACCCATGATCAAGCTTATTTTCCATCGTTCCTGTTTTCTCTTTGTGTAGGTCGCGCGACAAATTACACACACTTTGGTGACACGTTCTCCGAGTTGTTGTTTACTCTCCTTGGCCGTGGGCAACGCAGAAATTAATCCAATACTGAGCAGATTAATGACAGAATCGATGTTCAAATGTGCGCGTTTGTTACACGTGGACTTCACTGATCCTTAAAGAAAAATAGAAAACAAGAAACGCTAAAAATGTAGGAGCTCTGTCTGTGACTCGCTATTTTTTCGTATTTTTCCTCGATCGGCGAACGCGGTGTATCAATCGCGAGAGAACTGGACTCCAGCGCAAAACGTGAGGCGCGAGGGGGTAGGGGGCGGGGTTCATGTTTTCTTTCGCTCGCTCCCATTTATGAAAAGGGTCTATTGGTACCTGTTTGGCGTTTTTGTACCTTTTAAACACTATCTCTAGTTTCTCTTGTTTTCAAGTCAATTTTATACATAAAAAGACTTCATTGGAGGTGATAAAGTCCCCTTAACACGACCTCTTGCATCACTATAGGAGTCCTGTTCCCCTTCCAACAGGGCTCTCAGTATATAAAGAGTTAAATTCTGTGAAACGACTATAAGTACAAGATTTAATAAAAGAATAAATTATTTTGTCTACAGTATTGACCGATATCTAACAGCGAACATGATCCATACTGCGCACGCGCTCTCAGGGTAGGTGAATACTCGGACCCGAACTGCTAATCTCACGTGATCTCCTCGGCAGCAAATAATTTCCTCGCACACCGGGGACCTAGGAACGAAATTCATTAAAAAATATATTAAAATTCAGCGTGGTAGCGAGGCCTAGAGGACACAAACAAGAAAATAAAAATGCATGTTTATTAATTTTTTGTTCGTGTCCTCTTGTCCTCGCTATCAAGCTGAATTTTAATATACCGAAAGTGGCCTATTCATTAATTAATTAATTAATCACACTTCTGATAATTTTTTCGGACTAGTGGAAATGACCTCCGGGCTAGTATATCGTAGCTTCTTTGTACGCTGTCAAACGCTTCTCACCTAAGGCATGTGGCAAAAGCCCGTCTTGCATTGCGATGCACAAATTGGATAGGAAACCCTTTGAAGGTATGCCCGTCAGGGACGGCTCTTCTGATGGCTTGCTGAAACTCTTCATTTCCGGCGGAAATGCCAGTGCTGTGCTCTAACTCATACGCAGCGAGCGCTGGAGTTAGAATATAACTTAACTCGTCATCCCAAGTGGTGTTTAAGCCCAAATCCTGAGGATTAAATCAAAGCAGACGTCTTCGGTCAAGCCCAGTTGTTCAAAGCACGAATAACGCTTTTCAACGGATAAATCGCTTTCCAGTGGACAATGTACATGCAACTGACTGAATCGAGCCGCATTTATCCCGTTTTGTGGATCCGATAGCATTATCCATACCTTGAACAATCGGGCCAAGTCTGATAAGGAAGTAAGAAATTTAAAACCCAAAGGAGGTAAGCCCCTTATCTGATTACCAGCCTAGTCCCTAGGTATTCTCTCCTGTTTCGGTGACCGCGTAAAGCCTGGGTGCTCTTCGGCGACCTTACCCATCACGATAGAGCCTAGACTAATACCCCATTCACACCAACAAAACGGGTTTAGTTAAACCAGGTTAAACAAAATGAATATAAGCAACAGAAGACTGGAAGACTGAATTGTACATAGGATTCAAGTAAGTTCTAATGTGTTCTTCCATTGTGCCAAATTTGAAGTCAACAACCATCAGTTAGTGTGAATCGGATAGAAGCCCAGACTCCCTTCAGACTGCACCCTAGGGACTAATTAGCTGGGTGATAGCGCTTTCATACGAATCAAGTTTGAAAACTAAGCACGGCATTGACATCAAATAAAAAGAAAAAGGCCAATGTGAATCACAGAGGCCAAACACTGTTCATTTCCGGATGAACTTAGATTATTTTACCCTTCTATGATCAGTCACCAAGCTCCTCAGCTCATGCTCCATGTCGTTACTAACTAGCGCCGAGTCAACACTGGGCGGGTATAGAGGAGGAAAGACTGGGCCACTAGGCTGCAGTGAAAAAGAAAGATGCATAACGTTACCAACGTTAAAATGACACGTACCTTCACAATACAGATGTATATACTTTGTTTCGTCGAAAAATAATTCCGGTAGGAGACGACTTGTAAAGGACAGGCAAACAACACGAATAAGCGATGAACGAAAATGAATTAAGAGAAGAAGCAAACAACGATTAGTGAACAGACAACCTAATGTTTGAAATACAGGACTCCGGATCCGAGCTATTCAGCATTGAGTATCCTGACTAAGCATTCCATTCCGGGGTTGACTGAATTTCAGGTGCATTTCTCTGATCGCCCCCCCCCCCCCCCCCACTAGAAAATATGCGTCCTTTTCAGGGGAAGAAGCGATTTGGCAGTTCCTCAGTTCATGCTACGGAAAGCGAAGTGGAGTGCGATTATCGATTATCGATTAAGGGTCGTAAAGCTGCAACAGAAATAATTACTCTAGCCAGTTACAAAGCAAACTGACAATCCAGTTAACCAATCACAAGTCGAAGCAAATACATGCAGCCGCCATTCGCGCGGGGAAGCGTGTGTACACTGTAAGCGAGTCACGATTGGCGTGAGTTTTTTCTAAACCAATCACTAAGCAAAGAAATGGAAACCAAAGCAAATATGAATTGCTTTCGATACTCAAGTGAAAACCGCTCTAAAATTCGAAGCAAACACACGAAGCTGGTGCGAAGCGCGGGAAAAACGTGTTTGAGCGGGTCACGTATGGTTCTGGTTTTACTTCTGATTGGCTAAACCAATCGGCAAGCGTGATAATGCAAAACGATCAAGCAGCATTCGCTCAAAAGGTACACAACAATAAGCCATGTGGATTCACTGTCCCAGAGGAGTCAAACAAACAATTCAAGACTCTTACCAGTAATTTAGGTCCACACACTGATCGTATAGCTTCTTCGCTCATGCTCTTCCAGCGCGTCTCATTCTGAAGCTCAAATTGACAAACGTCAACAGAATCTGTTGGCTAAGAACAAAACGTTCAATGCAGTGTTCAGTTTTGAAATGCTGGAACCCCAGAGGTAAGAATACAGGGCGTGACAAAAAGGTTGTCCGATAGTGGAACGATCGCTCACAGATTGTTCCACGGGCAATCCGATGATGAAGTGGCTGGACATTATAACTTCTAACATTTGTGGTTAGCAGACGGTTCGTGAAAGAAAGCAAACAATATAAATGTAAAAGCGTAAAATTTAAGCTATCAAAATCAAATCAAATAATAACAGTTTTCGGCCCTAGCTCTTCATAGATTTGGATGAGCTTACAGCTAACAGGTTGTCCGAATATAACGAGCGAGACTGGAGGGCGCATATCGAGATTTATAATACAGACGAGGAGATTTCTCCTCGCGCATAATTTTACTTTTTTGAAGTAAACTAAGCACAGTAAATTGAAGGCAAGACACAGCAATAAAATCCTCAACTATTGGATGATTCCAAATAATTTCTAGTCCGACTTCCAATTTATAAAGCAATCGAGCATTAACAGACCCCATCGTGAGTTTCTGATAGTTCTGAACATTCGTTAGCTTATTTTCTGACCTGACTGTTGGCATAGAAGGAGTGATGATTGAACACACATCCAACTGTTCGGTATGGGTGTTCAGGGCGTGACTGCTTCATAGCAGGCGGGTCATCTGGGTTGACTGGACGATGCGCATACCTACAAAATTAATACGTACCAATTTCGCTTTCAACACCTTTGACAAGTTTGCTTATTTTGTGAGACTACAGAAAACGTGCTCGTTTTGTTTTCGCGTTTGCTAAGCCATGCAATTGGCTACAAGTGTGCAAGTGTTCACGTGAAACGTGTAAAGAAATCTTAAAGCATGTCTAATGTGATTGAGCCGATGACAGCGAACCTGTATCTTCAGTCTACTTGGAGAACAACGAAAACTAATCGTGGCATGGATTCCACGTTTTTTTCCTGCGTTGGCACCGGCAACGTCTTGCTTCGACTTCATTGCTTTGCATGTGTTTGCTTTTTACAGTTGCACTACAGATTGAAATTTTTAAGTTCAATACTTACAATAAATATAGAGAAACTATTACGGTACCTGTGCGCCGTTAAACTCTCCCAAAAGGCAACTTCTCCCTCGGGGCTGATTGTCATAACCCAGGTGTGGGCCGCACCTTTAGCCTTGGTGCCCACACAGACATACGCATTGAGGCCAAAACCCAACAACAGACTACACAACAGAACAGCATGATCCTCACAGTCCTTGAAGTAATAATACATCGATAAAGAAATGTCTCTTGCCAGAGCAGCCAGGTTATCGGCAGATTGTATGGAGGAGGGGTGGGGTGGGGGGGGGGGGCAAAATAAAAGAACCAGGGTTTGGGTGAACGACTTGAGGCCTTCAAGGGAAATCGAGAAAGGTCCGAGATGAGCTAGTTAGCTTAGCAGTTTTTAGGGGATCGCTGCTGCGTGAGAGGGTAGAGTTATCGCGCCTGGCAAAATGAATAAAGTACAATGAACTGCTAAATCTGCATTGGTCATGGATTCATCAATCGATATCTGATCACGGTTATCATGGGGCGAACAAGCCATTACCTGCCAAGGGGAGGGGCACTGAGTGGGGTGATGTCGCTGAGACCTAAAAAAAAAGGCAATTTTATGAAAAAATTCTTTCTTTTCTGTACCCTTTCAGAAAAAAAAGCACGTTTTTTGTGGTCGTTTTTTCTCAGTTTGTCTTCGGACAATCCTCACTGCTATTTGTGAATCTTCTTTCACACTGACTCTGACAGTGTATAGTATTCATGTCGGTAGGGCAGTTCTTATTTTGGACAAAAGAAGCCATCCATCGCCTTCACCTATATTGCATTTTCTACTTACCCCTTTTCCTTTGCAAAGAAATGCGTGCAAACTGCTCCACATCTCTGCCTTTCCACCACCAACTGACGGCGCATGCTCATACCCCAGCAGACTCACAAACCTCGCAGCTTGTCGAGGACCATCCAGCAATCGCCCCGCCCGAAGAGGAAAAACAAAGGAACATACTGGACGGTTTGTACCACACTCGTCTTGAGCAAAAATCTTAACAAGTCTGTTATTGTGAGAGGCACGAATCTGTAGAAATTCTCGCCACCACTGTTTCGCGTACACCAAGAAAAGCCTTTCTCTCTCAGCAATTCTGGAGTGTTCCAAGTTGACCTGAGCAACTATCACATCTTTGGTTAAGATCTAAATTTTTTGGACACATGATTAATGTCTAAGTGGGCTGCTCAAGCTCAATTTCTTACAAGTGTTCTGTAAGTATCATGTATGCAATAGGTTAGCTAGACTGTGGGGCAGTCAGTTTTTGGTCTCAAAATCAGTTGCGCAACAACAGGAACAGTTAAAATTATGCAAATGAGGGGAAATGAGCATTTCCATACAATGTATAATTTGTAGTTAAGTTTGAATATATCTTATGTAATTTCACTTTCTTTGACACAATTTATAGTATTTAGAACTCAAATACATGGTACTATTGGGCAAGGGGGAAACTATACCAGATATCCTTCAAAAACTCTTTTCTTGTTTTCTATTTATTAATTAAACAAAGAATCTCACAATACTTACATCACCTACAACTAACAGTACAAATTACATGCATTATTAACAAAAAAATACTTTAAAAACATTGGGATCCATCATGGACTTCTTGGTCAGAGAGAAATAATCTATAATCTATATAAATAAACAATGCAAAAGGGATGATTATTATGGAAGGACAATGCACATTTACCTGACTTAATCTTGGAATTATTTCAAATTTTATCTCTAAAATTCCCATGGGTACTTTAGCTTCAGCTCCTACACCATTAATTTCAACAGGACATGCCAGCCGTCCGTTTGTCGAAGAGAGAATGTCTCGCCACTTGAGAAAATGTGAACCAATCAAGGTTGTGTCACCTGCAGGATCTGTTTTAATGAGAACTAGGTGAATATGATCTGACAGCGATAAAAGAGTTGCTGAATCAGCCATTTTGCCACCATCTTTTTGGAGTTCCAATAAAAATCCTGTAGAAAAAATAATTTCAGAAATTGTGGACAAAGCAGTAGTTTATAGGTTTGCATGATTCTGGTTCACAATCCGAATTAATATCAAGAGCTACAGTGTGCAAGGAGGGGAGGTGGGCAGTGGGGTCAAAACATAAACTTCTGACTTCCTATACCATTACCCACCCCTCTCCTCCCATATTTCTACTGCTATGTCTACTATTGAAAAATATAATAGAATGATGCAAAATATGTTCGGACCAGTTTCTTCCTGTTACTGCAGGTTTTGAAATACTGCTTTTGATCCCACCCTCTCGTACAGCTCCTGTTCCATTTCTCCCAATGGTACTCAATACTGGGCTGCTGATTATCCATACTGGACAAACAAACATTTAAATAAACACTTTTCCTATTACCTTGACTTCTCAAATGGCTAAAAATTAAAAGATAAATATGAGAGTAGCATTTTAAAAGGTAGATTGCTCCGAGTCAACATGTTACTGAAAACGGATTTACTTGAACCCACTGACTCCTACGCTGGCCATAACCAGCCATGACAGATGTTGGCCTTTGTTTCGCTTCTGACGTCATCAGCTTTCACCAAAATAAGAATCCCTTTCACCCCAGTTCCGAAGGAGGGAACAAGCTTTCCAAAGATACCCAGATGATATTGATTGGGTTAATGGAACTTGAAATATGCACAGAAACGCTTAGAAATTTCTGTCAAAAACTAGGAGGAAAATTTCCCTCACTTACCCTTGGCTACTCCGAAAGCAAGCCCAGAAAAAGGCCAACCAATGCATCACAAAGATACAAAAGGAGAAAGGATAAGCAGAAAAAATAATAATAAAGAAAACAAAAAGCCTAAAGAGGTGGGTCACTTGATTTGTGCGCATGTCCGAGCTAAAATGTCATTAAATACGATATTTCTAGTGAAAAATGTGGCATGTCTTTATTTTGCAAATATATTACAGGGCAAACTAAATGCTTTGAGGAAAACTAAATGCTTTGAGTTTGGTGGGCTATTTCTTATAGGAAGTGAAGGTGTGCGGAGTTTGCCCCCACAGACAAAAACTCCTAGGTACGGCCCTGATTATGGAGAGATTTGGAGCAGATTTAGCCTACAACTGACTAGAAAATGTTCAAATGTCTAAAAAACGTGTTTTTTTGCAAAACTCTCCAGGAGTCAATGCATTAACCACCAACTGCATGGAAGTTTTCCAGCACATTAAGACATGGCAAAATGGAGGTGCACGTAATCAAAAGTTGACCTTGCATCTACGTGTACTTGTGTTAGGTTGCCAAACAGACTCACAAATGCAGGGCGATGTAGCAGCTCTCGAAAGGTCTCACATGAATTGCTCGATACCCTCCGTCAAATCAATAAAACAAACAATAGGAACAATGCCCCTAGCCCCTAAAACAATAGCAACTACTACCAGTAGAATTACAAGCTTACGAGAGCTGCTACACTACTGCAAATGCATGCAAGGTGTGAGGAAAATCAATGACATGCAATCAGCTTGCATTGACTTGCATTAACTTTTGTTAGGTGGCCAAACAGTGAACATCTGTGCAAATTTGATCTTGGCCAAAGTGAACATCAGCCAATGCAACTTCATGCAAGTCCTGGTTCTGAATGGATGCAAGTAGACACAAGTTGAAAACTTGCATCTACTTGTGTCTGTGATTTAGATTTACATGTACCTTCATTTATGTCTGGTTCACAGGCACAGGGTACAGGCTTGGATCTAAATCGCTGCCCTTTAAAGTGAACATATAAAGTAAATGTGGATGTCACTTTCCCTGGCATGGGTTCAGGATCCTGTAGATGCTCCAAGAATGCTTTCCCTCCAAGCACCTGCAGATACAGGTAACGCTTGGTAGGATCCACTCCAACTGAAACATATAAAATAAAAGAATGCCTTGTAGTGCATCTATCTATTTGACAAATTCTTCAGAGTGTTTTCCAACTGCTTGTTGTGGGGATTGCAGTCCTGTGAAGGCAGCCTGGTCGTTTGTTTACACAAGCCACTGAAGCCGGGTAAACAATTAGCAAGGCAGCTCGTGTCGCTTCTGACTGCAAACAGTATACGTTTGTATATTAGACACGTCTGCTAAAGCTGATTTCATTTATACCTCTTGTGGGGATTTCTTCGACAGCGTCCGTCCTCTTTTTCTCTTTTGATCGCCTTGGTTCTCTCTCAAGACCTTCGAATTTTAGAGTATTCATCACATCATCAACGATACCTCGTTCTTTCAAAGCATCGAGCAACCCCGCTTCGTCAATTCCATATCTCTCGGGATCATCGCCTCTGAAGGATTCGTCTACGTACTCTTTAATTCTAGAATGCACGTTCATATGCGACAGATGGTTGTGAATGATTTGCTTGAGTTCCTGGACCTTTTCTGATGGAAGAGCCATGTTTTCATTGCAAACTATTCCGTTCAAAATATGGCGCGGAACTTCCGGAAACGGAAACTGCGCAAAAAGCGATAACGCTTATTTTATTTTGTTTAACCGCTGATGTATGCCTGTGTGTTTTGAAAGTAGCCGCTGGTTTTAGTCACGGGCTCATTTCCTGTTGGCGCAAAAATTTGAACGCTGTAGAATAAATACTTTCTCGCTGTAAATATGTTTGATATTTGAAGATGCATGATGGATTTAAAACAATAGAAAAGCTCACAAGATCAAATTAATGTTATGGAGCAAGTCCACGATCTCTCTGAAGCCCTTCCATTGCAGTGTTCTTTAACTTACCACGTTGAAGTTCTCCAAGATCCTTGCAGGTGAGCAGACAGAAATTTCTCACCTCCTCTCTTTTCATGTTGAACTTGTTTATTGGCGGTGTATTAAATCACACCGTACCTTAGTTTTTGTTATTTTTCTTAAACAGCTTACTTAATTTTAGATATTCTCTCTATAATATAACATCCATCCTCATTTCAGTAATAATATTCTTCTTCTTCGTGAACGTCAATATTTCGTACCTTCTGTTTATAGCACGGCTCGTCCAGGTGTTATAAGAGAACATGTCAGGAAGTTTTTGATGTCCGAGGCAACAGTTTATGGTGACACAACCTACACCGAATTCACAGATGGATTTTTAACAGAACATGTGAAATCTGTGTGTGTCTGCGACACTGAATTGGTGTCCAAGGACAGGCAGGTAAGCTGCAAGTGGTATGGATTATCTGGCCTCTCCTTTTGAAGGGCCAGCATATGTCTAGGCTTGAGGGTCATTTTATAAGAACCCACCCTCCCCCTGCTAATTTGATAATATTATTCCTTTTCAGAGCAATCTCAAGAACTGCAAGCTTGCAATCCATGTCTTCCAGTTACATGATGATGGACCAGCCACTGAAGAGTTAGAAGAAGACATTGCAGCTGCCAGTCACTGGCTTCTTCCATCTGGTATGTGTCACAGTCTGCCCATGCCTACCTGGTAGTTAGAATGTTATGAACCAATCAATGTTAAGCCAGGGGAAAGGGCGGAAGGGGGGGGGGGGGGGGGGGTCGAGACTGGGCATAGGCAGGGCATTTAAACTGAGCTGAGATTTTCTGTTCAAATGCCCTGCCCCAGGGCATTTTGTAGATGGTCAAGAGTCACTAAAAGCTAAAAAAATGTTGCTAGAAATTCCAAAGGTCCCCACTATGGGATAATAACTACTGTCAAATCCCCCACCTATGTACGGCATCCCCGTCCCCTTGGGCTTAACATCGATAGGTGCATTAGATATGAAAATATCACATTTACATCGAAAAAGGGTAATGAGTAACTTTCACTTGTAGTACATGTAGTCCAAATGCATTTGTTTTGTTTTGCCCTCAGAGGACTTTCATGGAATCTGGGACAGTTTAATTTTTGATTCCGATGTAAAAGCTCAGGTAGGGTTTAATACATTTACTAAATTCTTACTTTCATTAGCATTTATTGCTTTAGTTTTGATACTATTATTACCAAGTAAATTGTTGTTAATTTAAAAAGCCAACGCTAAGAACATTATATTGAAAAACAACATTGTTTTTATTTCTTTCACAGCTGATTAACTATGCAATGACAACATTACTGTTCTCGGACAGGTTTGCATTAATCCTGTTATGTGAATGAATTTAAATACATTTAGATGTTAGCTTTACTCTAGAGGTGAGGTGATCTAGTGCATCCTATCACTGTGTTTATGGTTCAAGCCTTTGTCCAATTGTCTTGTGTTCTTTACTGTTGATACCTACCCCAGTATCAATTCAAGTAACAGAGTAATTATTCCATGTTTATATAGCCTCATCTAACCACGAGAGGGATTGGGAGAGTTTCCTCTTAATATTGCTTTTATAAAATATTAATTTTCTCAAAACAATGAAAGAATCAAAAAGACCACAATGGCGTTTACATGCTCTCAACTAAACACATCTATTGACCAATGAGAGTTATTTTGTAAAGCAGAATTTGATTTCTCAAACCCCTGCTTTCTTTAACCTCACAATAACTCTAACCTAAGTGCACTGGAGTCTGGATCGAACAACAGTGATTCTCTTCACCCAGGTTTATAAAAGTGTACAAGCAAATTTAATGCCAGGGTAACCCTGTGATGGACTAGCATCCCAACCAGGCAAGATTAGAAATACTCCAAACCACTTCATGCTTGGGAAACCTGGATAAGCTCCGGTCTGATTGGCAACTACGCTCATATGCAGACTTAAGTGGTTTCCATTCCCTTGAGCAAACACTGCAAATTTACCTGTACTCCCTATTTCTCAAACCAATTTTTGTTTCTTTGGAGGTTCGAGAAATCCAGATCACTGTAAAAGGTACCAGCAGTATGATGCTAAGGAAACTTTGAAAAAATGGTGTGGGGAGAATACCATCAATAGTCCTTATGAATTCATGCCACAGAAACCAGACTGAATGTTTGCCAGCAGAATGCCAAGTGCTGGCTTGTGTAAAACTTACATGTATTAGTATATGCATCTATACCTGTAAACCACTGTCGTTCAGACATGGGCGTTTAGTGCCCTGGTTTTATGCAAGTGATTAGAATAATTTATTTTTGAAAAGTTATAAATAGAAAGACTTTAGTGAATATAGGTGGATTGTTTTGTCCCTTTGTTTATTCAGGGGTGTCAACAGTAATGTAATATCATGGAATCGAGTGATACTTCTTCATGGTAAGGACTACATGCTGTCACATAGAAGTACATATTATGTATAATGCCTGGAATGTATTTCAGAATGTATTCAGTTTCCCAGAAATAAATTTCCTGGAGGAGAATGCACCTGAACCCCAGGGTTGCAGCTAAGAAAATGTAAACAGGCTTTACTGGTCTTTTTATTTTCAAATTATGCCAAGTCTTGTTTTGCTTGTGACATTTCAGTCAGTGAAAAGGTCTCAGTTTCAGTAAACTTGGTGAAATTAGTAAGAAACAGTAGCTAGCTACTCTATATCCCTGAGACCCCTTAGCAAACTGTTGAATGATCCTGCAAATCCAAAATCTTCCTGCAAGACTAACAAGATTTTTTTAGGTCCACCAGGAACTGGCAAAACATCTCTTTGTAAAGCACTAGCTCAAAAGCTGAGCATCAGGTTATCAGATCGGTAAGCATGGTTAATTATATTTATTAAAAACTAGCTATGGTATATTGCATTTGCTGAGTTTTGATTGGTTTAGAGGCAATAGTATATGAGCTCATTTACCATTGACCTACAAATATGGTATGTGTACGCGTAAAAGAATGCATTCTTAGCAATGTTTGTGCAATATTTTTTGAGCGTTTTTAATAAAACAGTTATTCCACTCATGCTTGTTGGATATGAGATGGTTGAGATGGTTATAGCCAACTTGGCGCGACACGCCTCATTGGCTATCTACCAACTCATATCCAACGTGCGCTCGTGGAATGATTGTTAAATATTTTATTGGATCATCAAGTACATAAGGTAAGTCTGCTGTCGGGCCTAGTGGCCCATCAGGCCGGAGCTTATCCCCGGTTTCCGAAGCATTAAGCGACAGAGAGTATTTCTACTCCCCCCTGGATGGGATGCTAGTCCATCGCAGGGTTACCCCCCAGCAGTAAATTCGCCGGTACCCATTTGTACACCTGGGTGAAGAGAGGCACTGTGAGAGTAAAGTGTCTTGCCCAAGAACACAACGCAGTGCCCCGGCCAGGACTCGAACCCGGACCGTCCGATCCAGAGTCCAGCGCACTAACCATTAGGCCACTGCGCCTCCCCATCAAGTACATATTTGACATTATTTTTTGTTGTAAGGAAGTTTTCTATTTACTTTATCACTAAATAAAATTGCCAAATGTTATTTTTATTGTAGATATTCTTATGGTCAACTGATTGAAATAAATAGCCACAGTTTGTTTTCAAAGTGGTTTTCTGAGGCAAGTTTGAAGAAATAGATTTTATAAATTATAATTTTTGCTCTTGTAAAGTACCTGAATTTATTTTAATGCAGTTCTCTTGTACAATCTCTTCAAGAGGTAAACTGGTTTGAATGAATTTTGATTTTTTTGTTTGTTCTTTTCTTAATAACATTTTCTTTTTCCACTTTAACAGAGTGGTAAATTGGTAATGAAAATGTTCCAGAAAATCCAAGAATTAATTGATGACAAAGATGCACTTGTTTGTGTTTTGATTGATGAGGTAATTTGAAGTTGAATACAATACAATACTAACAATACTTTATTAAATTTGAATAATCAAATTAGTACAGTAGGGGGAGGGGGAGGGGGGGCAAGGATGGCCCAGTGGTTAGGCAGGGCTGTCACTAATTTTTCAAGTAGGTGGGGAAAGTAAAAAACGTGGCCAGGGGATTTTGCTGTTTGATGTATTTTTCATTTTCCAGTGTTTTGCTTTTGTTTTAAAGTAGTCCGGGCTAAAACTCGTAGAAGCCAGGGGAATTCCCTGCCCCCCTGCCCTTAGTGACAACCCTGGTCAGGATTCACTTCACACTAATGCAGCCTCAGTTCAGAATTGCCTGGCATCATATGTGGCTTGAGTTTGTTGTAGGTTGCTCATTCTTGTCCCTGCTCTGCGCAATTTTCTCTGGGTTCTCTGGTTTTTATCCTCCCTATGCTTCTACAGTAAATTCTGATTTGATCAGTGGACCAAACGTTAGTCAGTTGTAGTGCTCTTATGTGTAATTCTTGTAAACAAAATTAAATCAATAATTAATATTTAATTTAATTTAATATTTAATTAATAAATATTTAGATCCATAATGATATTGCCAAGTAAACATGCCCGCATATCATAGCCTTCTGGGATTCACTCGCACGCTGTTCCCATCGTGGCTCCATAGCTTAGATGGTAGAGCAGTGGATATATGGCCCAAAGGTCGCTCGAACCCACCTGAGCCACTGAAATTGTTCTAGTGGTCAGGATTTACAGTGTGGCATTATTCATTCATTATTAATCATGGCCTTCATTGTATGGCTGTGAGGTTAGTATAGTGGGCCTGCAATGGGTACAAAGGGCTGCAGCGACATATGCAGTGTATCTAGCACTCTGCCTGCAATGCAGTGTATTATGTAGCTACAAGGCAATATGGAATATATCTGATTCTAGATTTCTATGTCTATGTTTTCAGGTTGAGAGTTTAACTGCAGCCCGTAAATCAGCAATGCAGGGCCAGGAGCCGTCAGATGCAATAAGAGTGGTTAATGCTCTTCTTACTCAAATTGATCACATTAAAAGGTACAAATTCTATTCTTACTATTGTCATTCTTTTGTTCATGGGAAATACGTATGTGACTGGCTGTGAGAGTTCTCCAAATAAATGTGCGTATCTTGCATATTGCTATTTCTTGATCAAGGTGACAGGCACATTGTTAGTGGCTCAACTGGAGCCTTGCCCTCAAGGCTCCAACGGTTCCATGCCTCGTGTAAGACAACTCAATCTGTTCATGGTTAGAAAGGTCTCTCTCGTCTATTCAAGTGCTCTCCAAAATTGAAAGGAGAAGCCTTTTCAAAACAAAACAGCTTTGTCATGGAACTCAGCTTGATGAGTCAGTGTTTAAAAACGTAGGATACTACGTTGCGATCACAATTAGTACGGCCCAAAGATATTGCGTTATATCCCCGCCAAAATTCGAGTTTCACTTTCGATGTTCAGTTCACATTTTATGTTATTTTTAATTTGTTGCCCTCTATTCGACATTAACGTTTCGCAATGCGACATTGGAGTTTCACGATCCAACTTTAGTCTTTGACAGTGCAACATTAGAGTTTCACAATGCGACATTGAAGTTTCACGATCCAACTTTAGTCTTTGACAGTGCAACATTCGAGTTTCACAATGCGACATTGAAGTTTGAAAATGCGACTATGTTTGTTCACGCGACATTCCTGTCACGCATTTTCTATTTCACGCATACCATCCGACATGCTCACTTGTCATTTCATGCTTGTTTCAACATGCTTGGTTTTCATTTTATGCTTGTTTCACATTTTAACTTCCGACACGCTTCAATAAAGAACCCGCTGTACTAATGCGGGCGCAAACCAATATGGCGGAAAGCGATCGTGAGTTCCTTGCCAGCTTCAAGCACATCCATGTCCTTAGAAAACATGACAGATCCATTTGAGAGCGACGGAGTTGTCTTAAGAATGGACCATCTTACGCGCACGCTTGTGAACCTGGGCAACCCGCAAACAGATAAATCACCCAACAGCTTGGAGAAGCTTGCAACGAGCAAACGACTGCAATAAGCGAGGCTCATAAGATCTATCGATGAAGAGGCTGCCGCATTTAATTCCCAAGTATACAATCAGCGTCGTGGAAGACCGGCCTTCGATCTAAAGGCAGAGGAATTATCTTTTCTCCTAAAGGGGGGGGGGGGGGGAGGGTTAAAATCCCCACAATGGCACTTCTATTCAGGGTGGCCACACGAACAATAGAGAGAAGAATGCAGAAGTATGGGCTTTCTGTATCAGGTTAGAATGGTGGGGCAGCCATTTGTTCTGCATAGCTCAAAAACAATTTACTGTAAAACCAAATCAAACTAGTTTAAGGTTACTATGCACCTTGGGACCGGCCATTTTCGCGAAATTTGGATTTTTATGCTAATCAATAGGTCTAAGCGTGATCTTTCATCTAAAAAAAAAAATCAAAAAAATATTTTTTTAGCGGCGGAGAAAATGCGATTTTTCGTTTGGGGGCGGCGTTTGTTTACGAATTGAGGGTTTTGTCTTTTCGCTATTTTCTCGAGTTGAATTTTTCGCTAGATAGGGTGACTTTCAAAAGCTGCAACTCAAGTGCAATTTGTTCAATTGCCGCCAAATTTGGAGAAAAGTTAGTTTAATATATAAACAACAAAAACGTGTCTGCGTATTTTTAATTTCCCAAAACTTTTTTGTTGAGAGCCATTTTTGTACGATAACTTCGATTAATTTTTGCTCTGTTTTGAAAAGGCGCTGTAACTTTTTAATGCAAACGAATTTGACAAAACGCAGACACGGTTTTTTAGGTCTTGGGGTCCGAAAACCGGAAAACAAACCAATTAAGCAAAATATTAAATTCGCTTTGAGTTGAAGCTGTCAGAAGCCGAATCACGCGCTTGCGTTCAGACTTCGCGGAAAAATCGGCATTTCAGAATATTACAAAATGGATAGGATATTTAAAAAGCCAGCTCTATAAGCTTTAATTTGATATAGGGTTTTAGATATCTGCGATGTAACCCGCGCGCGCTACATCGCTTCGACGCGAAACACCCCTGAAGGTGCATAGTAACCTTAATGGTCTTGAGAACCAATTTCTTATAAAATTTTCACTAAGTTAAGGGACCGTTCATTATTTATGGGAGGGGGGCGATGGGTTTGAAATTAACAAATTTTCCTTTATTTTTCAATGCCCCCTTTGAAAAACTAATTTTTTTCAGGTCTCCCTATTTCATAAGGGAAGCATTTCAATACCCCCCCCCCCCCACCCCTCCGACTGAAAATATAAAATGGTAGAGAGGAACAGAATGAACATAAAATGAAAATAGTTGATTTTCTCAAATCCCTGTAATGATAAAAATCCCAAGAGCTTTTAATAAGTACGAATTATGAATACCACACTTTCTAATATGATATTTGTTACATAGTTATTACATATATGACAATTTTTCTGGTTGCTATGGAATGAAACATTCAATTGATGTCAACAGTGAGGCCAAAAGGTCCGAATTTCTAGGGGGTTCTGGGGGCATGCTCCCCCAGACAATTTTTTTAAAAAAATGATGTTGCAGAGAAGCGATTTCCTTCATTTGGGGCAAGCATTTGTTGTTTTTAAACCATCAAGTTTACTCACCAAAACCTTTGGAGAAGACCCCTTTTAATAGCTTTGGTGGGTGCTAACATTAGCATGCCCCCAGACCCCCCTAGAGGAAAAGGGGCTGAAGACCCCTTTTAATAGCCATGGTAGGTGCTAACATTAGCTTCAAATCTTACTGAAAGCACTGAATTCTGGCAGGGTACTTGGCTTCAGTACAAGGCCAACAGATATTGATGGACAAAAAAACAAATTTTTAAAAGAGCACCCAGCACTCATTCATCAACAAATTTCTCATGCAATCAAAGTGAGTGGATTAAAAAAAAAACAAAACACAAAATATCATGATTATATTTTTGTTATAAATTTATAAAGACCAGAGCCATGTTTTAGTATGTTGCATATGACTTTACATGTAAGAAATTGGTTCTCAAGGCCATCAAACTGTTTACAGTAAATTTTTTTTGAGCTATGCAGAACAAACGGCTGCCCCACCATTCTAACCTGATACCGAAAGCCCATACTTCTGCATACTTCTCTCTATTGTTCGCATGGACACACTGAATAGAAGTGCCATTGTGGGGATTAATTCCTCTGCCTTTAGATTGAAGGCCAGTCTTCCACGAGGCTGATTGTATACTTGGGAATTAAATGCGACAGCCTCTCCATCGATAGATCTTAAATGAGCCTTGCTTATTGCAGGTGTTATGCACCTATCAATGTAAATCCCGTGGGGGGGGGGGGGGGGGGCAATGCGGGCATAGGTGTAGGATTTGAACTGAGCTGAGATTTTTTGTTCAAATGCCGGGCCCCAGGGCAATTGTAGATGGTCAAAAGAGTCACTAAAAGTCAATAAGATGTTGCTAGAAAGGCCATTAAAACGGTCAACAACAACTGTCAAATCCCCCACCTATTCCCGCACTCCCCCCACCCTCCCCCAAGCGGGATTTACATTGATATATACACGGTATTTCCATCAGCTTATTTAGAAGTATTTATGGTAATCAACTAACTACCTATCTTCCTAGCTACAAAAAAAGGTAAAATACAAAAGAATAAAAACTGCTTTTCATGGAGGCCGTGCTCAAAAATATACTTTAAAATTTCGCTTAAGAATTATAATAAAAATTTACTTAAAACTGTGGCGACTTAGTTTTGTCTTAAACTCGCTTAAGGAAGTCGCTTGTCTTAATTGTTCCACAAAAGAGCTCCACTGTATGAAAAACTTCTCTTCAGGTAATCAGTGCGAGGTTGTGGAAGAACTAGTTGGGAGGAATAGCTCGTTGCAAGCTTCTCCAAGCTGTCGGATGATTTATGATTTGGTTCACAAGCGTGCCGTAAGATGGTCCATTCTTAAGACAACTCCGTCGCTCTCAAATGGATCTGTTATGTTTTCTAAGGACATGGATGTGAGGTTGAAGCTGGCAAGGAACTCACGATCGCTTTCCGCCATATTGGTTTGCGCCCGCATTAATACAGCGGGTTCTCTTTTAAAGGGTTGATTATTGAAGCGTGTCGGAAGTTAAAATGTGAAACAAGCATAAAATGAAAACCAAGCATGTTGAAACAAGCATAAAATGACAACCAAGCATGTTGAAACAAACATAAAATGACAAGTGAGCATGTCGGATGGTATGCGTGAAGTAGAAAATGCGTGACGGGAATGTCGCGTGAACAAACATAGTCGCATTTTCAAACTTCAATGTCGCATTGTGAAACTCCAATGTTGCACTGCCAAAGACTAAAGTTGGATCGTGAAACTTCAATGTCGCATTGTGAAACTCTAATGTTGCAATGTCAAAGACTAAAGTTGGATCGTGAAACTTCAATGTCGCATTGTGAAACTTTAATGTCGAATAGAGGGCAACAAATTAAAAATAACATAAAATGTGAACTGAACATCGAAAGTGAAAGTCGAATTTTGGCGGGGATATAACGCCATACAAAGACGCTGTTCAACCGACTAAACAAGACGGCGTTGTTTACAAGATTCCCTGCGAATGCGGAAAAGTCTACATCAGCGAGACGGGGAGACCCATACAGGACAGGATTAAAGAACACGACCGAGACATCCGGCTCGCCCGTACCCAGTCCTCCGCCGTTTCAGAGCATGCCCACACCACCGGACATAGCCCACTTTTTTGGGACGAGGTTAAGTTTATTGATCGTGATCAACATTGGTACACTCGCAGGGTCAAAGAGGCTATTAACATAAGACTTCATCCTAACAACATCAACAGGGATAGTGGATTCGAGATTCCTGAAGCTTGGATGCCCACGATCAAGAAACACAAGAACGAGAGAAGTGCACAACGGCGAACCGCCGAGGGAACAACTAACTGGTCTAGGATCAGCGAGGATCGAAACACACCAATCACAGCTGTTGAAAACCAACCAATCACAACGGAGCACCATGCTTTATAAAGCTACACGTAGCCAGTCGACCTTATCGCCTGATGAAGGCTAGCAGTATGCAGCCGAAACGTCGCGGTCCACATCACAAGTGACCGCATCGTGAGGCAAACAATAACTCCTTAATTACTATACTTTATACCACGATGAACAACAACAACCTTTTTCTCGACAATAAGTTATTATATATATGTTTAGCTGGTCTTACACATAGTGGCAATGAAGATTTGGCAGGCCTTTCAAGTTTTGATTTGAGAATTTTATGATGTCATATGACATGGAAGAATTGTTAGGCAAAGTGATAGAATTCTTGGGGGCTTCTCTCAATAAACTGAAAACCCATTTGACTGTGGTGGATGCTTTTATTTATTAATTAATGACAGATGTGATATCTAATTCTCTGTATTGATGTTTCAGATTTCCTAATGTGATCATTCTTACCACCTCTAATGTTACTGGAGCTATTGACTTAGCGTTTGTAGACAGGTGTGTTACTTAGAAAACCAAATATCCTATGCTGTTGTGTACTACAAAAATAATACTCATTAGTATATTAATATACTAAAACAGTGGATAGCGTCGTTGGTGCACGCTGATTGGTTATTCAAACATGGGATATTCTTTGCTTTTGACCTCTGAGCAACTTGTGCACCTGCTGGGCCCTCGTGCAAGTAACTGAGTTGAAATAATCATTTTGGAGCTATTAGCCTATATTATCTCACTGTTGTAGTATATACTATTTACTGCCTTGCTGCTCAGTTTATATCCACCACTATTCTTTTTTTAAGAATGATCACATGTTGTTGTAAATGGTTGCACAAGCTTGCCTGTGTTGGGAATATCGAAGAAGCTTTTCACGCTCCAAAAGCTGGCACCTCCCGGGAATTAAAATGACTTACTTGACTTGTAGAAGTGAAAACACTTTTTCTAGAAATGTACATGCCAATAACAGTAATCGTTTTTTTTTTACCCTCAGGGCAGACATCAAACAGTACATTGGACCTCCATCTGTTAATGCAATATTCTCCATTTATCATTCCTGTATAACTGAACTTATGAGGGTAATAATTTTGATATCCACTGACTTCTTAAAAGAAAACAATTCGAAGAGTACATGACTGATTATGAGCATTATGTTTTATCATGATTGTTTTTTTTTTTTTGCAGACTGGAATAATTTCACCTGTGCAGCAGATTCTCGGCATAAGGTTTGCTGAAGCTTTTTGCTTTATTTAGTTTTTGCTTTCATTACATTTTAAAGGAGTCTTTCTCAAATTTGTTAGTTGTTAAGTTACAGCTGATTAAAATGTTGTACGTAATATATCAAACATGAGGTACAGTGTTTCATCACATTTCCAAACACCGAGAAGAGAGTTGAAACAAGAGTATTTTTGTGGTGGATAACACTATCTACCCGATAAATCACTATCCAGCGGACAGGATAGCATACTTTAGTTCGTTTTGTTAACATTTATTCACTGGATGGTGATTTATCCAGTGGTTAGCATTGTCATCCCTTAGAACAACTGGGGCCCGATTTCCTTTGTTAACTTTATATGAATTATTATCAATATACGCGGCCAATAAACCAATTTAAACCAATCAGATTACGTTCAGACCGTTTGAAGCGGGAAAACCATCGAGGTGCGTACGAGCGAATAGCAAGCTTTGAAGGTCAGTTTCACACAAAACGCATACCGGTAGTTTTCAGAGAGAAAAATCGGTCTACTTGTTATGAATGGGAAGAATGCAGACAAAAAAAAAAACGGATTTAGACTTGAAGATAGGCTAGAAGCAAGAGCACGATCCAGAAGAAACAAAAACAGTAAGTTCTTGTCGTCTTTACAAGAAGCGAAACATCGTTCGCTTGATTCCTAAGATCGAGCAAAATTAGATCGGCTGAAGTACTGCGGGAATTTTACGCCGAAGATCAACTGGAAATATTTGTAAGTTCGTTAAATATTATGATTATCTATGAGTTCTTAACCCATTGGCGATTATTTTCAGAGACATTGTAGCTATAAATATATCGGCAAAGTTCTGCACCTGTTCAGAACATATCGGTCCGGCTTTTACAGTTATAACATTTTTAGCGCGAACTAAGTTCTTACTTGTATTCTTGAAAACGTTATTAAATTTGTTAGTCGTCAGGATGTTTTTGGCCTTGTATATTGATAACAATGACAATAACATATTAATAAGCTCTTTATTATTTCCAAAAACAAACGTTCCGGATACCTTTATCGGGAATATTGTTTATTGGCACCCTTGTAGTGTCATTTGCGACCCTCGCGCTCGGCCGCAAATGACACTACGCGGGCGCCAATAAACAATAATCCCTCAAAAAGTCATGAGTTTGAGAACTTATTCACGCTGTTTTCTTTTCCCTTCGTTCTCAACAGAGACCTGGAGGTGCTACGGTAAGGGATCCTGTGTTACAATTTTACATATCACTAAAAATGACATTTTCCCGCCAACTGTTGTGTGGTATTTGGTGAAAAATTACGAGGTGCGGTTTTGTCCAATAAGCGCGCGCAAAGCTTAATCGGTGGGTTATAACTGAAAAGCACTCTGATCGGTTTGTTTCGCAATGCACAGTAATTTGGAAAAACTGTTTTCCATCGATTGTGAGGAATTGTAGTAAGTTTTCCAAACACTGGATCTCGGACGTTTAGGGAAAATTTTCCGACCAAATAATCGTTCTGCACAAATGTTCTATTACGTTGTGTTGTATCGGTATTTCACCGTTCCCTCCATTTCGCCGATAAACATTCAATGTTTTGTTCTGAAAAAAAAAAAATCAACCAAATTCTATTTCATATATATATTATTTTCCACATGCTATTCTACTACTGAATGACCGACGCAAGAAATGTCCAAAATTCTGCAGTGGCTCAACACTCGCTTTCCTCTTTTTTACTCCATTTTTAGTTTATTGCACTCGACTGTGATTTGGTGTCAACCCACTTTAACTTTTACCACCTCCCTTCTCCCTCGCAAATCAACGAATAGAAAAAAGTTATTAAAACGAGAAGGAAGTTTCGATATACATCTCATTTCAGTTTCGTCAATAATGACGCCACAAATCTAAGTCTGGAGCTTCTAGAAATAGCCAGGTAGGTTGATTTTTCTTATATATCTTCTGCACTCGATGATGGTGCTAATTTTAATCTTTTGAATATTTTGCTTATGTTTCTAATTGTTTATATTCCCGCAATTAAATAATGTTGACATTATTCTTGTGTTTTTGTGAAGGAAAAGTCATGGATTGAGCGGCAGGACCCTCAGAAAAATCCCATTTTTAGCACACGCTCGACATATTCAGGTAAGTTCCAAGCTTGTCGTTCTTATTTTCATTTTCTTTTAATTGAAAGCTACGGTGATTTATAAAATTGTATATTCTTATTGATTTGTAATTCTATATCTTCTTTTCCCTGTTTTGTTCTCTTTCCAGGCCCTTACTATCACGCTACCAGGCTTTTTAAGCGCGCTGTCATGGATGGTGGATAAGCAGTTTGAAGATCGAGAGAATCTCAAGAATGACGATTGACAGCTGTCTATCAAAAATGATGATTGACAGCTGTCTATGTACTTGGTTGCTCTGTATTTGCCTTGGAAATTTTGACAGATGGCATTTTACTGTGCTGTATAATATGAAGCCATAGAAAGCTATTTTGATTCCTGATGATTCCTAATGTCGTTAAACGAAAATTAAGGTAATCACTCACATCTGGATAATAGTTACGACAATTTAGACTGAAATTAGCCCACAATGCAGACTAATACGGGGGAACAGTGGCGGAACCAGGGGGGTTCGGACACCCTTCCCTAACCGATTTTTTTACTAATTATTTGACTCTGAATCTCTGGATCGCCTATTATTACTCAACTGGTTTACTTGCTTTCTTATGGAAAGGGGGAGGGGTTTGTTGGGGAGAGTGCCGGAGTTGCGAGGAGAAGTAATTTGCCGAAAAAAGTGTCTAGTGTTTTCCGAGTCAAAGTTTGGCCCATTCCGTCCCCCCATCAAAAATTACTGGATCCGCTCCTGACAGCTTCGTTTGCATTTGAAAAGATTCTCCGGATTAGCCTCCATTGCAAGCTAGTTCCAGCAAACAACCAAGAATACGAATATGGTCTATTGAAATCCACCCAAAGGTCAAATCATGATGACTTTTGGTTTTGAATGTCATTGGCCAATCACTCATGTTCCTTTTTGGTTTAGTATCACTCCTTTGGTGTCTTTCGTCCTTAGCAAACTATTATTTTTTGTTTTCCTACATTTTATGGGTGATTTAGGTTGTGGAAGAAATGACTCAAAATATCGTGACGTAGCTCATACCGTCCTAACCAATAGGCCATTTCCGAGTTCGCTTGTGCCTCTATTTCAAGGCGAGTCTAAGTGCAAAGTCTTTGTAATGAAAATGAGTTTTCATTCATGGAAAGCTTTCGCACTTAGACTCGCTTTGAAATAGAGGCTCAAGGGAACTCTGAAATGGCCAAAAGACCATATTCACGATAGCCACCAAGATGGTTTTCATATTGTAATGCAAATTGGCCACGTTGTCTGCCAGGGGGCAAACATTGAAATGATGCCGTTTCTCGGAAAATCAGCCGTTCTAAACAGTGAAGTATCTGCGGTAAAGCCACATTTGAGAGCCAAGTTATGCAATAATGATTCATTATAAGGTTAGTTTGAAATAGTTACTCGATATCTTTCAACTACGCAAGCGTTTCCTTTTTTATAAAAGTGCCAAAATTGCGTTAAACGTATAGTATATAGAAACCAAAGTATGGCTATGAAAAAAGTTATCAGACATGACAAGAAACCTGCTGAAATTTGTCGTTTTAGGCTTGCCGTTTGCCCCCTCACAAATCACGTGCCTGATTTGCATTACAATGCGAAAACAAACAAGGTGGCGTCGCTCCGACGAAGGGCTAACGCTCGAAACGTCAGCACTTGAATCTCTTTACGGTGGCCAATTGACATTATCAACCCAGTTGATAAAACCAAATTATATTGTTATACTTCCCACCGACGCAGCACCACAGTTTCTTTAGAAACTTACCCCCTCTATCGTGAATAAGGTCTATTTGAACTAGAGGACAGCAGTCTGTTAGCGATGCAATAGCCAAGCGCGCGAAGTGTAGAAATAGAATGCAAAATGTTGGACCCCAGCGTACCTAGGAAAACATTAGCGCGTTCTGAGAAATAGAGGGAATACAGGCGAAGTTTTCGTGCCAAAAGTGTTTTAGGATCACCGGCTCTCGTGCTTGAAGAAGTCTTCAAAATCGTCCGCAATTCCGGTTTGTTTGTCTGAGTAATGACGTCACTCGTGCGCTTCGCTATTGGGATCAAAATGACGAGTACCATGCAATCATTATCTTTCGTTTCTGATTGGCCAAAAGACAATATTGCCCTGATTGGTTAGAACAAGTTAAACAAGCACGTGCTGAATTTCGGTCCGTTCATCAGAAAACTTTGTCAGACGATGTTGTTTAGCAGCCGACCGCGCCATCTGTCAGAGTAGACTCGAGTTTTGTTCCATTCTCTGACTGGATAAAAATTCGGAAAGTTAACGAGAGCTTCAAAAGTTGGTAAGTGATCTAGAAAAAGTAAACTGACAAGAATTATAGTCAACGCGTAAATTCGTGATAATTAAGCGTTGAGCTTTTTCCTTTGTACAGTCTTGAGTTTATAATAAAATTCAGTTGACGAATAAATGCCGAAAAATTGCTGACAACACTTGTGTTTTACTATAAATAAGTGCTTAAAAGAATTTATAAGTTCTAATAATAGTTTTCATTTACGACCTAAGTAGACGGCTGAAATTCTATCTAAGGAAATGTTTTACCAGTGTTACCATCCAGTCTTTACCTGCATCAAAACTGAGAGACAGTGTTTCATCGGGATATCCAAACACCGAGAAGAGAATTGCTAATACTACTAAATTAGCCGCCGTGGCTCACGTTCTCCACACAACGCAGAATCTGGTCATTTCGCGTTGTTTTGCAGAGGACGGCAAAGAAATATACAAAGAATTATGTAAATTGCCCATTTCAGATCATGTGATGTTATCCCGAGAATTGCTCCTTTGTCCATTTGAAAATTATTCATTCATTTCCTCGTGGATTTGTTTGAATTTGAAAGAAACAAGTCTCCAAGGTAACATCACGCGGTCTGAAATGGGGCACCAAAGCAATGCTTGTAACAAAATGAAAACCTGTCCACACATTTGTTTAAAGGTGCACTGTCGAGGTATTTTGGCATCATTTTAAAATGCTGAAATATGTTCCTGCGTCAATGGATACCCAAAAATAATGGTGTAGTTTTGTTTCCTTGGACTAAATCACTACACTGAAACCGTTAATTGCCGCCTGTCACTTAGGATGGCAAGGATAAAAATGGATTGAAATTTGAAAAAAAAAACTAGCCAGTTTTTTTCAAATTCTAGAGCCATTCCTTGAAAATATCGCCAGAAATTCATTATTCTCTACTTGCACAAATCCCATAATACACCTATTTTACCCCCCCCCCCAAAAAAAAAATTTTTTTTGCATAATCATTGTTTACAATTTCTCCTGGGACATGAAGAGGTCCCAAGGGAAATCTAAAACAATGCCTATGCAAATTTTTTGGGGGGTAGAAGCGGTGTATTATGGTATTGTGCAAGTAGAGACATTCTCTCGTTTGATATCTTTCCGCAGTAGTCCATCAGGAATATTTTGGGCACGACTAAAGGTACCAGGTGAATGAATGAAGCTGAAACCTTAATAAAGGAACGCTTTGTCGTACGAGAAAATGCGTGCTTAAATAGATCAAAACGATATCACAAATTGGGACAAAAAGTAATTTATTTTGTGTTTATACTCAATTTTAACGTGGTGACGTCACATTGAGCGCAACCTGATGGGGTGATAAACTGACTCATTCTTGCACTGAAAGACTCCTGGTCATGTTTTAGTGGTAGCGAACTAAACATGATTTTCCTTAGCAACTATTTCCAAAGCAACAGACTGTAATGGGTCCATAAAAATTACACTAGCAATCCATGTGAGTTTCAAGCGCGGGGAAATTCACGTTCACCAAATCACGTGACCGAATTAGTGGGGCCTGGTTGATTAAAAAAAAAACCAGGGCGCCCTGAAAAAACTGACGAGTTCTCTCTGACTGATTGAGAAAGCGCGCCGCACAGATTTTTGTCGAAAGCTCGTTATATAAGTTACAGAAGCAAAATTGTGCAGGCGTCAATAAAATTGTTTTTCGTGTCTTCTGGATTATTTCCGGCAGCACTGGAGTTTTAACAAATCAGTGCAATTGGCGTGAAGTAGTCTTGAGGTATTAATATAAACTCGATCGATGCAATTCGACTGTTAAATTCTGTCAATCCCTCAAGCCATATGCTGTTTTTCGACACCTAAAAGTTAAACTGAAAGGTAAACATTGTTTTCGCTTTGTATTCAGCTTTTCCATGTATGTAATAACCTCACAAGGTTGTAAATATTTATACAAGTTCACGAATCGTATCTGCCGAGAAATAGGAAATTAACAGGGAGCGCCTCAGAAAATATGAAATCCAATAATAACATGCTACCAAAGATGACATTTCGTTCAAACCTTTTTTAGAGGTAAGGTAAACATTTTGTAAAAATGCAAATATACAATTTTCAAAAACGACTCTAAATCGCGTTATTTTATTCCCGACGCTCAATATTCTTGAACAAGTCGATTATCACCAAGTTTTTATTCAAACAAGCATTGACGTTTGTTTACTTAGAGCACTGCGCGATGAAATTGTCAAAGAACCTGCCAGTTTATGTCAAATGTTCTACGTGGATATTTTTCCGGAATATTGTTATCCATGAAGAAAAAAAATGCTCTTCCATTCAAACAACCAATTACGATATCAATGCAACTTCCCAGTGATGTAAGACTTTGCCGCGCGCTGAGATTAGAAGACGGGATTCAGCGCCATGTTTTTTCACGCTCTCGTCAAAAACACGATTGTAGTAATTCCTTTACGCTTGTGCTACGGCCCCTTTTCTTCTTGGCTCGATTGCGAGCTTTGTTTCTCGTCCAAACAGGTTTTTTCAACCTTGTGGATAATATCTTGTAGTTTATCACGCGTAATATCTGTTTCAATGCAGGCTCCTCGCCGACCCGTTCTTCCACAGCTTTTAAACACTTCAGTGTCGTTTGTAGTTCCTTCACTGGTTACAGAAGCTTCCATTTCACCGAAAAATTTATCCACAGTTGCAAGATTTTTTCATGAATATTTCGAGTTTCCACACTTACTGTCTCCTCGGTGCTGGGTTTCAGTAATTTGGGAATGTCGTTCTTCGCGTGTCGGGATTTTTGGCTTCCGTATTATGTGGTTACATCATCGAATGCTATTTGCGTTGTCCTAGGAACTAAAAGAGCCGGTTTTCCTTTGCGTGAGAATATCGGGCTCTTGACAACGTGCAAAGCGAGTTCAAGTGTACTTGATACGCTGTTTGCAAGTACACTTCACTCGCGTGGAAAACAGCTCTTGGTTTTCGCAGGAAAACGTTTTTAAACCAGATGTTTTGAACCCGTTGCAAGTGCGTTCTTTTTCTCTTTTCTTGATTCAGCTTAACAGAAGCGATTCTTGTAAGTATCGGAAACTTGGAATCAGAAAATGCCCGTGTTACTCGTGATGCAGGAACCGTCAACACGAAAATCCTAAAATTAAAATTCACAAACTTCAAAAGCGAATGCCTGGTGTATTAATTCCGCTCAATTGTAATTTGTTTGCATTGGCAAATAATATTTTTGGGGCACATTTCAATATGAAAGGCCAAACAGCCATCAGTCGCGTTAATGACAGTTTTTAATGTCCTTGCTCCCTGTCCAATTATCGTAATTTTAAGAGCGGTAATTATCAGACACTTAATCCACCATCTCTTTATTCAATACAAGTAATAAATTCCTCCCAAAGAAAGCTGTTTGAAAATAGTGGATCTTATATTAAACGCTCTTTTCAAACAGTGCGGTCCAGCTAGCGCTTTGGCCAATTATTCCCTTAATCCGCTCAGTAGCATAAACGATACTGACCGAAACAAATGGCAGAATATTGCAGCGTCGAGAACTTTCTTTGTTGTTTGCGAGCTGTGTGGTTATATTGTTTTACTTTTGAAATGATTAATTGACAATCGTGCTTGCTCAGTGCTCGTACAAAGTGAGAGAAATTGTCGAAATTGATTCAGACTGTGGTTGTTTACCATTTACCCAAAAAATCCGGAAATTTCAGATGGAATGTAAATGGAAAGACTAATTTTGTCTCCTCGAACGCAAATTTTCTCGGAAAAACGGGATTTCTTGAAAGGAAGACCAAAATTCCCAAACGGAAATGTGCTTACATTTGCCATTCGCCACAAGTTCCAGGCCCTACGCCAATATGTCAAACTCGCCCTAGGTTTTCTCGGTAAGTTGGGTCTGTTTTGTAAGTGGAACATTCCAATCCCAAACGCAAATTTCCATTGGGGATTTTTTTTTTCCATTTGCACAAACAACAAACAACCTGTGTGAATGTCCGACGCTGCTTCTTAGCGCTGTTGACGCAAATGAAATATTGAGTTTTCTCAGACAGCTCAATAGAGGAGGGTTTAGTACTAAACAAACTAAATCGAAGCTGTAGACGATGGTAACTGAAACAAAACTATTACTCACTCTCGGGGATATCGAGGACGAAGCTAGAAACGAGAAGGGCCGAGCAATGGTCGTCGGTCCTCTTTATTGAAGACTTTCGAAGACAATCTCTTCCTGGACAATTTTGGCTAGACTGTTCACAGTCCGCTATTTTTTCGTGTTTTTCCCCGATCACGAAGGGGTAGGGGGCGGGGAGCAAAAATTTTTCTTTCACTCGCTCCCCACCCCCACCCCCTAGCGCTTCGCTCTCTGTGTTTTTTGCTCGCGCGCGAAAAAATAGCGCGGCTGTGAACAGTCTAATTTTGGCGAGAGAAAACGATTTCTTATCATGCAGGAATCTTATAATATTGTAGCTAAGAAGAGCAGGAAAACAAAAAGATTTTACTAAGATTCCTGGTCGTTTAATTTAAAGATGACAACTGGAAAAACGGAAATAAAGGAGTACAATATCCACAGAATCAGAGTGAAATCTTACACACCTGATTGGCTGAAAATTGACGAATATTTGCGCATGTTCACAAATTTTAGTCAATTGGTACCCAGTCATCATATAGTTGTTTTATTTTTACCAAATATATAGGACATGCGTAAGACAGATCGAGCCGACTTTCGTATTTAATTGAAGTAGAGGTGGTAGTAGTAGTAGTAGTAGTAGTAGCTCTTTATTTAAACTCGGTTAAAAATCTTCAGTAATAACAGTAGTATTTTAATTACAATCATTAAAAATCAAAATAGCTGTAAAAACTGATTTTCAAGATTGCCGAGTTAGAATCGAATGTTTCAAGTGCGCGGTTAATTTCATTCTTGAACTGCCCCAGTGATATGATTGCCTTAACATCTTCAGAAAGAGAGTTCCACAGTAAGGCACCGCTATAGCTAAAGCTGCGTTTCAAATAGTTAGTGCGCAGCTTGGGTAAGTTCAATTTACGAAAAGAATCACGCAAGTCAACCTTCTAAGCCATTTTTAGCAGGAAATAATCAGTGTTTCAACTGAACGAGTTTCCACTCTGCAGTGGTGGGTACGCTTAAAGAACGAGAAATAATCAGTGTTTTCAGCTGGGTACGAAATCAAGTAAGTTGTTGGGAACGAATCGACTAAGTTGAGTAGGAATTGTTGGGCCATTTCGTACCCACGCAAGCTTCGTTCCCACACGATTCGTACTCAACTTGGACGACTCGTGCATTGCAAATCAACGCATGGTTGAACGACAACCAAATCGAGACTAATAAATCTTACAATAATTCTAAAACCTCTACCTGGACAATCTCAATGCTATTCCATTTAAATACACCAATTCCGATATACTATTAATAACCAAAGGTTAGGCAGTGCGGGCGAGATCGATGTAGGATGTTCAGCCTTATCATTTGAATGATAATTTATCTTTATACAAAGCAATGACAAACTTCACAAGTAGTGACCGACTCGGTCCGAATATGGGTGGAAGTCATGCAGTTGATCCCCGATGACTCGAACCCTCGGTAACTCGAATTCCCCGCTAAGTCGAACCAAAAACTGATTTCCCCTGGATTTGCCTCATATATTTACTCGAACCCTCCTAACTCTAAGCGATTTTTACTTCCCTCTTACTTCTTTGTAATTTTACCCTCGATAACTCGAAGTCGATTTTCACTTCTGCGAAGTAATGAGCCATAACATTTTGCACCGGAAGATTTTATTTTAATTTCATTTAATTGTTATGAGACTGAATTCACCTTTACTTTAAATTCACGATATCACACGTTTGTAGGTCCGTAAACAAACAATTTCAAAGGTTCTTCCCGGCGAAGACGGAAATTATGGCGCGTAATGACCGTAATCTGTAATCGATCTGTTGTTTCGTTTTCTTTTCTTTTGTCGTTTTTATGCTCTGTCTTGCATTGTTAGAAATCTTACAATGAAACATGTATAAGCATAAAACCCCTTTTAAAATCAAGCGTTTCTGGTCTTTTTTTTCAAAACCCCTATAACTCGAAACCCCGATAACTCGAAGTAATTTCAATTTCCCTTGGCAATTCGAGTTACCGAGAAGGGGGTGAATAGGTTCGCGGATCAACGGATTTAGCCTTAAAAAGCACACGGATTGCGGATTTTATCGAAAAATTAACTTAAAGTGGATTCGCGGATTTCGATAATGCAGTGGATCACGGATTAGCTGATAATTTTAGCTCGGATTCCGGACAGCTCTGCTTGCCATGAAGTTCGGATGTTGGCCTTGGCGTTTCTTCAGTCTTTGTCTCAGTGTTATCGTTTTGTCCATTTTCTGTTTGGACGAGACCCAAACCACCGCTTTACGTTAGAACTGCCGCAAAAAGAAGCAGAGAGACGAAGCCTCTTGAAAAATTGTCATCAAAAACAGCATCTACCGTCCTTTCGGTGAAAATGTTACACAGAAAGTTTTCAAGGAATGTGGATGCGGATTTGAACGAAAATAGTGGCGGATTGACGGATTTGTCCAAAAAATAGCACGGATTGGCGGATTCGCGTACCCCTATTCACCCCCCTCTACCGAGGTTCAACTGATGTGCAGTCGTGAAAAGAGAGGCATCATGGTGAACATTTCTTACGATCAAAGAGATCAAATAAACGTTTCATAAGGTTTGAACTTTTATTCGCAACGAATGTGTTATGGGCCACATTCAACAAAATACATGTCTTCAAAAGTTCTTGTTAGTAAAGCGCTATTCGGTAGAAATGTGTAATCTTTTGCGCCACGTTCAACTAAATACAAATGTGTTCGAAAGTTCTTGTTGGTAAACCGCTTACACTGGGTCAATGACGAACGGATGGGACGAACGTCACACTCGCTACTCGCTGACCAATTCCGCTATATTAAATATTCTAACATGTCACCGAGGCTTGGAGGAATAAAACAAACGATTTCACATCGAGGCTTAGGGATGAATAAATAATTTCTTTTGTTTTATTCCCCTAAGTCTCGGCGCCATGTTATAATTTTAATGTATCGATTGATTCCGGAAAATGACACCCAACGAGAATATTGCACGGCACTGCTGCTGTGCGTGCGTTTCACGTGATCCAAGGTCCAAATACGCGTGATGCGCGTGATCAAATTGCGTTCTTTGCATTCCATACATTCTTAGTGGAAGAACCTCGACATCGGAATGAAGCATAAATCGGGTTCTGTCCTGGTGTATTGGTACACAAAGGAATAACCATTGTATTTTCTTTGTTTAGGAGTCATTGGTTTACCTGTTACGTATTGTTTGGTCTTTTGTATCGGCTCTTGTGAACCGGTACACCAGGACAGAACCAAAAATCGAGTCAGGGTCTAATATAACGTAACTGCCGCGCATGCGTTTGTAATAGCAACGTTGAGATTAGGATTGCGGGCTCCTGTTGTCGCCCCCCGCAATTAATATTCTAACATGTCGCCGAGGCTTGGGGGAATAAAACAAAAGGTTTTTCATCGAGGCTTAGGGATGAATATTAAAATAACTTCTTTTGTTTTATTCCCCCAAGCCTCAGCGCGGCGCCATGTTAGAATTTTAATATATCGGAATTGGCTGTTGCCACTTTATGAGGGTCTGAATGGGGTAGTGGCTTTTACGGTTAACGGTTAACTTTTTGGCTTTTTTACGGCTAACGGTTAATTTTGTTCCATTACGATTAACAGGAGGAGTTAAAAAATAATTGCTATTGTTTTAACAAGTTAAATGTTAATTTCCATTGTTGTAAAACATACTGAAAGTCTTTGGACCATTTTGAGATAAAAAAAGTATTTTTTATATCAAAAATACCAAAATAAGAAAGAGTTTAAATTACTCAAAGGAAAATAAACAAGGAAATTATGTAAACACGTACGACACTTCCGGTTTCGATCGGCTTTTCTGGCTACCAGAACACATAAACGCACAACACATCAGACTCAAAAAAAGTTCTCGAGGCCTTTACTATTGCATTTAGATTTTTTACGGTTAACATTTTTTACGGCTAACGGTTAAAATTCTTTCATTTTTACGCCTAACGGCTAAATTTTTGGCCATTTTACGGCTAACGGTTAACCCCATTGAGACCCTCCTTTATTTATGCATTTTCATTCTGTATTTCTTCACAATATTTGCTGTATATATTCACCATTCACGCCATTTTTATCATTCATTAAAGGCTGTAGGTTGGCAACCGAAAGCTTATTTTTTACCAAAAATGTTTAACCAGAGAACGTTTTAAGTGTTTTAATATGTTTAACCCTGGTTGGTCGTTTATTTTTAAAAATTTATTTTATTACCAAATAGCTTTTGGCAGGTTGACAGATTCAGTGACTTTGAGTGTTGCCAAGAGAATTGGTGTTGCCCAATATTTGATTTCCGCTGTCAGTCTTGAAATCAATTTAAAAGAAACGAACACAAAGGATATGTTATATAGCAAAATGACTCAGACGTCGAACATTTTCAATAGTGATTTCAAGTGTGCTTTACGTGGTGCTGAGCGTTTTTTACGTCTCATTATATTGACGCACCTTAATTATAATTGCTCCGGTGGAACTAGACACACGAAAATTTTAAGGGTACATTCGATTGGGATATCCGGCTTTCGGATTTCCAAATAAAACACAAGATCTAAAATTGGATTTTGAATTAGGCAAAATCTGTTATTGGATTTTTGAATTTATTTGGAAATCCGAAATCCGGATTTCAAAATTCCCAGTGGAATGCATCCTGAAAATTACTTTGAAATAATTCAGTTCATCTTACTTGTAGAGCGACTTTTAAGCGCCTTGCTTTCAACGAGATTAGAAATTTTGTCGAAGTTTTTTGTCGAAATGGGATCTCCATAATCCCTAACTCGGTAGACTTCACGTTATGTCGACTTGATTTAACGTCCAAAATATTTCCCTTCAAAATGTATTATTTAGATTACCAGACTGTGTAAATATTTTCCTTAGAACATTCAAAACGACTTTTAACTAACTCAACTACGCACAAAAACAATTGTTTTAGCAAATTAAACGGAGACGAAATTAACATTTTTATCTCGGTTCGTCAATATACCGTTTATCTGAGAAAAAAGTGAATCGACGGTCATTTACCGCAGGGTGACGAAAATTTTATTGCAACCCTCATGTTGCTAGGTTTTTTATGCGGCAGTTAGAAGTCTATATTTCCGAGTTTGTCGGTGACTCTCGACTTTTCCTTCAGGACTAAAGGATTGCTAGACAAGCAAGTTTATTTACTGAGAAAAATTTAGGACTGTTCTTTTGAGACGCTGTCGATTCGATTGCTGTTCGTAGAGTTGGCAGTACGTGTCTTGAGGGCGATCAAAAATATTACTAAACACATAGACACCTCACAAGTCCTAAGTAATGTTTGAACTGCAAACCACGGCCAATTACTCACTTCACCGGACTCATTGTATACCCCTGTGTCGCCGAGAGCCGTGTAAATAATTGTGGAGAACAAAACAAGGCCACAGATCGACGCTGAACATAGCAAGCTGACGAGCCGTGTTATCTTTTTGCCCTCGGCAGCGAGGCTCGGGTCGTACTGGGCGGTTTGACGCGAGGCCTTTAGGTTGCGCCAAAGTCGAACCGCAGCAAATGCATAACCCAGGGCTATCAAAAGTCCCCAGAGAGCGAATACTATTTGGCAAATTAGGATCATCACCATAGCTTCATGAAAATGAGCGACGATTATGTCGGATGCCACCACGTAGAGCACGTTGAAAGCCCAGACTCCGAGGAGGAACGTTCGGTTTTGAAACTTGCTCGGCGCAAGCGAGATGCGAGTGCTCTCCAGCACGATTAGCAATAAAAAGCTGAACGCTGAGATTATGCACGCTGTTCCGAAGCCAAATGTTATGATGCAAATGATGAGCTCGGTTTTGGTATGGTTTGGATTTGAGCCGTACGGATCCCAGATTAGAAATAACGCCCGAGTCGTGCTAAACGCCAAAAGAAGCAAGTTTAAGAAGAAGCGATGATCCTTCCTCCAAAACTGCACTTTCCCTTGCTTGACTAATACGCAAAGGCCACGAATGATAACAAAGCAGTACATCACCGCAAAGAAATAAATGTGAAAAGGCCAACCCCATTTCCAAACTTCTTTCGCTTCAGGCCAATCCGGAGCGGGTTCTGGCCATGGTTTCTCGTTATCCGTCATTACTCCAAGTAGGGAAAGTTTTAAACAGAGCTTCGTACGGTATTGTTTAACTTGAATTTCATCTGCACCTGACACATTTAAAGCAACACTTCTACAATCGTTGCGACGGTTCGTTTCCGTGCGTGTGCAGGTGAAGTTCTTGAAACAACGACGTCATTGGCTACTTGTATATTAGTGTTCAATACTTATCACAACAAAACTTAATCCCCACCTTAGGACATAAAGAGAATTCCATATACAAAGCCAGTTGCTATTGAAACGGACGATTCACAAACCTGCTAATTTAACATAGGAAAGGCCAGGTCAGAACCGTGACAGATGTTACAGAAAATTTTTCTTTTTCAGTACAGCGTGGTACAGGGATTTAAGATGTTCTAAGGAGATGGCAAATTTCCATTTGTAAAAGCCTCAAATTTCAATTTCCATGAAAATGTCGAAAGATAAATATCTTTTATTTTAAAAGGAACCAGTTAACAAATTGAGGTCGGTTTTTCCTGTTGATGATTTATGGATTTCGTCATAACATGGTCGAAGTAGCTGTGAATCCGCAGACTATTTCAGCTACTTTGACTACACGAGAGACGCATTAAACAATGACTTTAATAGAAAGACTCATAAAGTAAACTTTAATTATTGTACATGCTTTATTAGACCATTCAGGCTGGGAAATAGCTGACAACTCTTTCAGCTCATTTTATGGATTAGCCCGTCAAGGGGAGAATCAAACTGAATACACTAATTATTTACATTCCTGATCAGTTTGTCTTCACCAACGAATAACTGATCCATTTATTATTCATTTATAGCCAGTTTGGTTTTGGGATAACTTCGGCAAAAGTTATGTAAGCCCCTTGTTATTTACTACATTAGTCTTACATTCCTAATTTGTAGTATTAGACAATGAAATGCATATAAAAAGAGTTTGGAAACTGGCTCATTTTCGTCTCTCTAATGACGCTAAAATTAAGTCCCTCCGGGCATTTCTCTGACACATTTTAGTTGCGTTCGCGATTGGTGTCTTCCACACTGGCATCTTTCAGGCATATGGTGCCCCGTTGTTATATTTCCATCGATGTGAAAAAATACAAGGCGCCTCAATCTTGCAACCGCATTAAAGCAGCACTTTTGGCAGCGATAGGCCTCGTTCATGGTAGCCAAGTTTATTTTACATTTTAATGAAAATTGTGCAGCTGGCGGGAAACAAGTAAATGTTAGACGTTTCAATCGGATTCAAAGTAATTATAATACTGTTTTCGTAGCTTTTCCCAGGTTTTCAGAATTGTTATTAGAGGACGATATTTTGCCGAGATAAAAAGATATAGCTTGCGAACTTTTTTAATGTGTTAATTAATATTCCAAAGTTGTCTATATTTCAGTGTTCGCCTCCTGGCAGATGTTACTTTCATTATCATATGAAAACAATCATAATAATGGCTATCGTGAATATTGCTTGGAAAATAGGCAAAATGTAGGCTTTGGATGGGCCCGTGCTCTAAAGGAAACGGTGTTAACCTTAAATTCGAATTGTTTGTAAAATAAATGTAAAATACTGTTGTTATTTATAGTGGTCAAGCACTCAGTAAGCTAGTTTTCAGACATGCCACTGAAACAAAGTTTTAAACTCTGACTCGTCGAGTGAGTCTGGGTATGAGAATGAAGTTGCCAGGCTGGAGCTGAGGCCCAGGTCCCAGGACAGCTGCTCTCCTGTATAAGCTGGGTACCCTGGCCTGGTTCCAGGGGTTTTCTCTTTTGATATTT
>OX393561.1:38859064-38971332 GCA_947652115.1 Blastomussa wellsi
CTTAATTAACGACTGGAACTCGTTCATTTTAACCAGGTGGTGTTGGACACGGTTCACATGAGTTTACTCGACCAATCACTGCGTGGATCTATAAAATAGATCATTGGTTGATAGGTGTGTTTAGATGAGAGTATTATTCAAACACGGTTGTGACGTAAGCCTCGTTCCCAGGGTTCTTGAGAACGAGGCTGTTGTGACGTTTTAGCTTCGTACGTATTTTTAAGAAATGTTTTATAAAAGCAATAGAGGACTTCTGCCGTGTTTACATAACCTCATCTAAACAGGAGGGGTTCCGGGTTTGGAAGAATTGTCGAAAGTTTTGCGAGTTTAGATGAGGCTATTTAAACACGGCAAAAGTCCTCTTAAATAGAGCGTTTTCATATGACGTAACGGCAGCCATATTCACGCTTTTGATCGGTTTCACGTGACGTCATCGGGTACTAAAATCCAAGACTAAAGAAGTATCAAAGTTTCTATCCTTATCATGCATAAGAGGTACTAATTTTTTGTTCGTTTACAATTTTTCAGCTCAATAGCATCCTTCGTTTAGGGACTAGCGCATTTTGAATTTCAGAATTATGGCAGTGCGTGACATTAAGTATCGACAGGAGCCCATGGTGTCGATCATGTTTGTCATAAAAGGTACAGTATGTTGCCGTATTTCCCGGACACCCCTATTTCCGGACACTTTGAATTAATGATTCCGTATTTCGTTGAAACAATAAACCAAATCCCATCGATATGTTCCGAAGACTTATCAACTAGTCAGCTTTCGTTTGATAACTTCGTGGCCAAGCCACGTTCCATTTAGGTGGGAACATTCAAGTTTTCAGTCGAGGTAGGTAAAATTTGTTTCTTCTTAAGCGCGTTGAATTACCTATTTACAGTTAAGCGTTCTGTTCTCGCAAAATGCGATACAGATTAAACTTTTTTTGGACATAAGTAAAGATTAAATAACTAGGTTTGTCAGCATATAAGAATTTCCGTTTTCAGTTTCGTATATTCGAACTTGACCACAAAGAGGTTACTTGCATTTTGGTGAGGTGTGCCTATTTTCGGACACCTAACGATGGCAAACTAGTTTCTGTTTTAAATGCAATATTATCGAAGAGTTGTTGAAAGACAAGAATTTTTATAACTCCCTTTCGTAATTTCAACTTACCTGAAATTGGAAAAAAACTACTTGCGTGTTGTTTTCCATGCACTCCAAGTCCAGTCCAGTATCTAATAAATCAGTCGCCAGTCTTCCTCGTCTTACCATGACACAAATCAAATATGTCGGCTTGAGTTTCCAAACTTAGCTAAATGATCGAAAGAAAAACGCTTTCGATTTCGGACAAAAAGTAATCTTTTAAATGAATGTTTCTTTATTCAACTTTTATAAGCCATATTTTGCCACGAGGGAGAAGAATGCTCCCAAGAAAAGCGGAGTATTTATCTCGTAACGATCGTCCGGAAATAGGGCAACCTGTCCGGAAATAGGGCATCCAACTCGACGAACTCTTTCCAAAATTACGAAGGATCCAAAGAGCTTCAGGCGATGAAACTTTACGACCTACTTACCAGCAATGGACGCTAACTTGTGGCCGAATCTCAGCTTGTTTGTGTTGTTTTGAGGTAAGATATTAGGGTTTATGCAAAAAGTGTCCGGAAATAGGGCAACATACTGTATACTTAAATTGTGATTTTAGCCATTTGATGAGTCGAAGTTGTAGGAAAAGTGTTTACGTAAATTTTTGTTTCTCCATAACAGATTATCATTGGCCTAGATAACTAAAGTAAGTTCCAGATGTTTACACTATTTTCCGGTCGCCATATTGGTGCCTATCTGAGGTGCACCAACATGGCGCTCCATACTGGGCTCTGTAAATAATTTGGGCAAAACGTTTCCGCGAATATCTGCGATTTGGGGTAAGGCACAGTCATGAAACTTGGAGATAATACGTCTTTTGCTGTCTTATATGATATGTCTTTTCCTTGACTTCATTGACTGAACGGTGTTCGATTTTTTTTTGTTGCGTGACAGTGAAAACGATCTATTGGCGTTCCAAAACAAAGAAACGGCGGCCATGTTCGGCGATGTAGCAGCTCTCTCTCGTAAGGTCTCTCGTGAATTGCTCACTACCCTGCGTGAAAACAGTAAAACAGACAACAGGAACAATGCTCCTGAAACCACCAGAATTACAAGCTTAAGAGGGCTTAAATACCACTCAGGTGTCCCAAACCAATCCTCCGGGAATTGAAGTCCTTTTTTTTATTTTTTGTTTCAGCAATCCAGTGTGACCACTTGTAACGTGAGTGAAAACACTCCATACCTGAAGAAGATTATTTTGAAACATCAACAACGGACAGTTGAAAGTTTCCAGTAAACTGTTTTGCAATTGGTGTCCGGCATCTTCTAGTTTTTAACTTTCGCGTACTTACACGAAATCTTCGACTTTCTAATTTTCAGTTTCACCTAAACTTCCACCAAAATCCAAAATTTGAAAAACTCCACAAAACATAGATTCCTGTTATGAGAGCAGCATTTCTGGATTGCTGATACGGAACAAAATATGTTTTGATCTTCAGGCGAATCCCCTGGATTAAACGCTCGTCCCTAATTAGAGAACAACATGTGTGTGGTCAAATATGATTTTCTTACAGTCCTTAGGGTTTCAAGTTCGTTTCTTGAATTACAGTGCTCAGTGAAGATAAGTTAAAGTCTGGGTCATCTCAAGCGATTCAGAAACGTCAGAAAATCGTTTACTTGCCGTGCTATCAATTAGGAAATTGGGGTCAATGGTAAATGCTAATCGGATTTTTACTGTGTAGATAGACCTCACCTTTCCGCTGAGTAATTATTTTCAGAAACTAAAGAGCTTTCGTCACGCGATGCCAGTCTCGAGGAAAACTAGTGTCAAAATATCTCCTGTAGCTCTCTCTAAAGGCGTGTTTTTTAAAGAACTCTTTGTAGCTTTCCGTTTATTTGCAGTTATTTGTATTTGGCTACATGTTTGGTATCTGGGAGGCTGTTAATCGTTTTCGCGCGATCTTCCAGTTCGTGAAAACGTGATTCCGAGCATTCAGTTCCACCGCAGTAGGAATAACTGCTCCAGGGTGAACAATATCAAAGGTCATTACATTTCAGCCTGACAGCTTTGAACTGTTTCTACCCTTATATTGGAAATTAGCAACGCTTCAAGCATTTTGAATGAGTTGGTAGTCGTGCCTAAGCGCGCTACTCTCGAGAAAAACAATACGCCACAGCGATGTGTCAACATTCGAATTGGTTAGCAAAACTTTTACTTGTATAGTCTCTAAAATTTTGATTAAAAGGTGTTAGCCTCGCTGGTGGAGAGCCTTAAGGTGAAACGAACGATGATGGTAGATCTTTTATTCTTTGAATAATTTAAATTGAAAATTACGAAAAAATATACATGTATGCATTTGCCTCTGTCTAAAATGGCTTTGTAGTGTCTAGGAGAGGCTGGTGTCAATCCAATCAACACTGTTCCAGATGTATACTTTTCTCCAGAGGTCTTTCAATATCTTGATCATTACAAGCAATAGTATTAAATTCATAGTGATGTCTCAGGGACAGATTCATCCTCCATCATATCATTAAACCTCTTTACGAACTGTCTAACAAGCTTATCATTCCCTATTTCGATTGCCATCTGAAAGGGCGTCAAACCATCTGTAGACTCAGCGAATGGGTCACCATTCGCCTTCAACAGCAGTTCAACACATTTTCTTTTCTTTCCACAAACAGCAGCGTGTAATGGCGACCAGCCGTCATCGTCACGAATGTTCACGTCCGCGCCGTTTTCAAGCAGATACCGAAGACAATCAACGCTCCCTTCGTACGCGGCTCCGTGTAACGCGGTGGCGCCTTCCGCCGGGTTTGTGGCGTTCACATCAGCCATTCCCGACTCTAACAACATTTTAACCTCATCCAAATCGTTGGTAGTGGAGGCGTAATATAGCCGTATGTCTGGGTGGAAGCTGACACTGCGGGGACGAGTGTATTTCCTTTTGCACACGTTCTTTTCTTCGACGGCCCTGTAGTGATCTTGAGGACTGCGTCGTGTTTCCAGTGGTATTTCCGGTGTCGAAGCCGCTCTTGGTAAAACAGTTTTCGGATACAAGAACGTTCCAGATGATAAATTAGTGGCATCAGTCTCTGAAAGAAGGGTTCTTCTTTTGTTTCGCTCAGCCGTCATACTAAGAGTCAAAAGCATATGTGTTCTTTAGTTGAAAGCGGCGTGCATTTATCTGATCAAAGAGCTTTACAACTTCTCCAAATTGCCCTTTTCGTATCAATAAAGAGCCGAAGTCACGATGTGATTTCAAAGCCTCGAGTAGCTTTCCATTGACATCGTTTCACTCTAGTTGGAATCGATAAATGGGGTGTTAAGTGATTTGCTTGTGTGAGCTTTCTAAACGAAGCGGAAAAATATTCCACTGGCAGCCCGCTGAAAAATAACGACAAATCACGAGAGCGTGTAGAATTAAACGAGCAATCTTGGGTAATATATGCTGCAATGATGTTTTAAAGAAGTGCTAAGGGTCACCCTGATTGTTTGTAGAACCGCTTAGCTAATCTGAGATAGCGACTAGAGAAACATCAAGGTTTTCATAAACAACAATAACATTACCTCCAAAAATAAACTGCAAACTCCACCTTTTGTCCAATTGAAAAAAATGATAAATGACTCGTGTCGACTTGTTTTTACAAAAATAATGAAAAGAAAACAATCGAAGACTTGACTCCAAGGATAAGTGACGGAGGTGCGTGTCGTCTCGTGACGTCCAGCAGAACTTGCGAAAAGAAGAATTCACGGCAAGTAACCTATTTATTTCTGAGCGTATTTAAGCCAAAAAAGGTGTAATTTTCGCTGCTGGGCACATCTTTGCTGCGACAGCAAACAGATGTGGTCGTCATTCATTTGTAGTAGCAGTGATATGCGTGACAAACCCTGCGGTTTTCCTATTTTACCATTCAGTTGTTTTTAATTATTTTAAACCTAGTACTGAGTGTGGAGGTACTTGACGACCGGACTCCCGGTGATTCGAGTTGTGTAAACTTGACAACAACAACAACAACAACAAATATTTTATCAAACATGATCCATTTTGCAAGCCCTCGTAGCTCGCCTCTAGCCAGTTAGCATAGCTAGCTATTGTTTCAATATATTCGTGCCAAGCGCAGGAAGACGTATCAAAGGCTCAGTGCCATCCACAATTGGTCCGGGGCACGGTGCCCGAGTACACTACGATTCTCGCTGGGAGTACTAATGTGAAAATAATGTTTTTCAACTCATGGCAGAATCTGGAGTTTGGCCCGCACGGCGCCCGTGCACGCCCGAGTAGACCTCGTTCAAGATCGAGTCGAAACCTTTGTACTCACGTACTTGACAGTACATGCCTAGTTTGTTTTTCAGTCTCTGAACACGGTAGGGGTGCTCCGAAATACACTTTGGCTGTTCTTGAATAATCCCCTTTAAACACTGAACGGGAAAAGCCACGACTACAAATCAAGATCTGGATCGGATTAGTGGAAGAACTTGAACAAAGATAAACTAAAAAAACTGATCCTTGCCGCTGAGAAAATACCGAGGCAAGATGACCAAAAAATGTAATTGCCTCGGTGTTCACTACGTAAGGAAATTTATCTTGAATAATCATCATACCATTTTGCTCGACTTAAAGTTCAATGTCGATCTTTTATATTTTCTGCCTATATTTCCTTCGTTTGTTTTCCTGGCGTCCTAGAAACCCAGGGACGATGCTCATTTTCCAATTAATTCGGAGCCAATAGAAATCGAGAAGACATGTGAAACTTGTGCGTGCGAAAATCTGCCTTAATGACCATTTCCAGTCCGTACTGCGCAATCTCCGCCTGCAATGCTTATCAAGTCTCTCTAGTCTCACACGATAGAATGTAAACGAGCCAAAATGAAAATTTATACGGGTAAAAACTTGACTTTTTCTTCATTGTTAACATCCGATATCATTGCAAAACAATAATAAAGAGTAGACGAACCTCCACGATATTCCAAACTGACGTTTCAGCTCATCGAGAACTCCCAAACGAAACGACCCGTAATGGCGGACTCAAAAACTTCATGTACGTAGGCACCAAAATGTAACTATCAACGAATTCAAAACAGAAATGTAAACAAATCCACTGCGCAGTACGGACTGGAAATGGCCTTTGAAAAAATACATTAGTCAATCCCAACTGTGCGGTCAGCCTGTCTGTATTCAGTTCTTTGAGGGGGGATTCTACCCGAATTTGAATGAAATTTTGAGAGGTTTAGAGAAGGTATAAAAGGAAGAAAATAAGTTTTGAAACACTAACACACAGTTGACACCCACCCAACAGCAACCAGTTTGGTAGGGGGGGGGGGACTCCATTAAATCTTCACTATTTCATATTTCTCCAAATTTTCCTTCTCCTTAAAGAAAAACTCCGGATCCCTCCTCCCAAATATACCCAAACATCATCCAAAAATTTATAAAACACCACAGAACATTGATTGGCGATTGAAGGGTTTAGGCATTCCTTGAAACGCAAACGCGATGTTTGCATTAAACCCACTTTAAATGACGCAGAAACGGCTTTCAGGTAGAATCCCGCCTTAATTAAATTCCAACCTCGTTCCCAGGGTCTTTTCCCACCGCCCCCAAGCCAGGGAAAAGACCCTGGGAACGAGGTTGATTAAATTCGACATAAATTTTTATCGAAATATTTAGTGAAAGCAGCTTCCCCTATAACGTGATCTTTTTATTTCAAACGCCAAAATACCGCCTCGAGAACGCCTGTTTTTGCGACAAGAGAGAAGGAAGATCGTAATATTAATAACGACCTCGTTTCCAGGATCCTCTCCGATCCAGCACCACAATCGTGGGCTTTAATCATTCTCCGAGCAGTCAACTGGTTTGCAGTTGACAACTTGTACCCCGGTGTGTCCAATCGATGATCGGAACGTCAATCGATAAAATTAGTTAATGGATGTCGATTGGTATCGGTCAACCGATAACCACACAGAAACCGTTCATCGACTGCTATCGATTGGCACGCTACTTGTCGAGTCAGTCGCCATTTTTAGGGGCTCTGGGCATTATGTCGACCCAAGAAGTCTGGGCAGAAGTTAAACTGAATATAAGGTGTGTCGTCAAAGGTGTTTCGAAATGTCGATCGGTGAGGTCTTGACTGCTAGCGAGAAGAGGGGAGAACGCGGAAACGCGTTTAAAGTTGTTTACCATCGTGGACAGCTTTTCCACCCACGGTCCGAGCTCGTGGATCCTCTCTGGCCACTACATGTATAACCAGTTTCCATTATTCGAAGTCTGCAGTATTGGCCCATGCCCACACGTAATCGTTTTCCACTTTGGACAGCGTTTTCAAACGTTTCTGTTTTTGGTGATCATTTTCATGGGATACGTGTGGACGGGAGGCAGAAAACGGAAAGAAACGTTTGCGTTTTCAAACAAAAACGGATACATGTGTACGGGGCTTGATATTAAGAGAAAGAAGAATCATGGAATCCTGCCGTCAGCTTGTAGATTCAGCTACAACCAATGAATACCAATCGATATCAGTTAATATATCGATTATTGTTGGAAGTCGATTATCGATTTGATCGATTGGACACGCCTGGCTTGTACTGGAACTACAAGCGCGATACTCGAACAGGGAAAAATATAGCGAATTAGCTAGAGGTCCTGAAAAAGAACCGGGGCTTTCATTGGAAGTTACAAATTATTTGCCACTTCCCCAGGCGCCGGTGGGTCAGGGCGGTAGCGGGAAAGAGTGGTCCCACAACACCAAGCGAACCACGCAAAATCAATCCGATAACGCCGCTGAAAACGAGTGATGTCTGGGGACAAGGCAGCCGGACAAGAAGCACTGCTCTTAACACAACTCGACTCTTAAACTTGTCAGGCGGGAACTCAATCATTTTTTCTTTTCGATTTTTCTCTATCAGCAGATTACATCCAACGCATTCTACTTTTAAAACACAGGAACTATTACAGATACATCACAACTTTCAAAAGAACTGCACAGAAAAACAAGTTCACTTGTGCAATTGTGATCCAATTTAATTTTCCTTTTTACGTATGTTTGCCCTCAGCAAGATAGATTATTGGTTCTACAAAAGTATCGTTCTTTTCCACGTTAATTATCATGCTCGCCTTGTCAAATTTCACAGACAGTATGCATCCGGAAGCGATAATTTCATTTGCGTCGTTGGAATGGTCTTGTTTGTTTAAATGACTAAAAGGCTGTAATTTTCCGATTTTTCTTTCGTGTCGCAATAATTAACGCCGCGACGCGCGAACAAGAGAGGTATTATCGGCTTAGTTTTTGTCTGATATTTCGAGAGGATTTTAACGTATCGGCATGTTACATTGATTTTTAGTTTTCAAGGGCTGAAGAACCTCTTCGTGACTCATGCTCAAATATAATCATAGATTCGGAAGTTTTATCCCATTTCAAAGAACAGTCACTTTGTTTGCCTTCAAAAGTGGCATAAAATTGGCTTTTTTCCACAACAACCCACTAATCTCTCCCGTGAGATCTTGTCATTGTCTGACAACCGCCAAAGTGAAGTTGTTATTAAAAATTGGCGAGCTAACTCCGTCCGAGACAAGAACCAAAGTGAGCGCAAATTGATGGTAAACAAATGGTGTTCCTTCTCGGAGCGTATGTCGATCGATCACACGCGGAACCTTTTCAAGAACGTACACGTCTTTAATGGTTTTAAACAAGTCAGATTCGATTTCAGCTTCATTAACACTGGAAACCCAAGTTAGTTAAGATGGCAACAAAGCGGCAAACGCCTAAAATAATAATCGATTTCTGCGAAGATGAAGCAAGTCCTGATAACGGAACGGTCAAGAAAAGCATGGAAAAATTGCGTGTCAATAAGCTCAAATTGAAGTACAAATCGGACCGGCAACGAAGCTACAACAGTACACTGTGCGAGGCAGTAATGAATAACAAACCCGACGAAATTCCGCGAATTGTCAAAGAGGAAGGAATTAAGGTCAATGAAATGAACAAAAGTGGCGTTCCACTGATTCACGAAGCAGCATTCGAAGGGAGGTTAGAATGTGTCAAGGTGCTGTTGGATTGTGGTGCTAAAATTAACACGGTTGACAGCGAGGATTGGACCGCGCTTCACGCGGCCGTTCTTGGCGGCCATGTGGAACTCGCTCGCTTGTTGATTTACAAGGGAGCTGATCTATACGCCGAAACGATCGAGAAATACATTCCTTTTCAAATCGCGATAGAGAAACGCGACGAAGAAATGATCGCTCTGCTGGTGGAGAAGATGGCGCAGCTACCGACTTCTAAAGGAAGAGAATGACACTAGCAGGAATTTGGGATAGAAATCTATATACATAAAAAAATAATACAGAATTGCTTTACTTTTCTGATAAGTAGTCATTAAATTATTTACATTGTAAGAGAGAATTTTAATTAGCAGTCGCGTTGGTAGTGGACGTTCATTTTAGCACTTTCTCCCCAGTCCTCACTCAAATGCTGCTTTTGGCGTCTGTAACTGCCCACTATATCTGATTGGTTCGTTTTATTGAAGAAGGATCGATTGGCTAGTATTCTCGACTGAGTCGTATGCAGTCAATGCTTGTGACTTGATGATAAAGGAATAAGGCTATGGGACTACAAGAAAACAATTCAAGTCAAAAGTGTCATTGTCTGACGCTTGAATGACTAGATGGCACATGCGCATTTACTTCTGTAGCAAATGGTCCATTCCCGTTGCCAGAGCCCGCGATGTTTGGTATCAGGTGAGCATCGAGAACAAAAACTCCAATACTTTGAGTATACGCAGAAGGCGCTCATTCTTGATCGTCATCTAATTAGATTTGAGAATAAACGACTATGAATCGACCTTTACCAGAGAACTCGTTGAATTCTTGGTGCTAAAGTTCCTTGGTGGAGAATAGTATGACGCAGCGAAGCAGGCCGAGCGGCGGAAAAGGACGAATCAAGCGTTCTTATATATTTGCGTGACATTTCCGTTTTGTGTATTGATGCCGCTTATGCAGAGAGGGTTTGAATGAAATTACGAATATGAAGTGTTCAGGTAACAATTCGCCTTCCAACAATTTCCTAGATGTCATTTATTAAAAAGTACTCGTTTCTGCTGTCTTGATTAAAATGATTTTTCACCATCTACCCTTAAGACAATGCATAAAGTCCTCTATGCTTTATCATTTATGATTTTAATCCTATGTTAACACACTGAGCCTAATGCAAACCGATTGCCTCATCTTGCAAGGTTATCAAATAGCCTTATGACCATTTATGACCATTCCAACAAAGTGTTTTTAATTGCGAGCACGAGAATTCACACATATTAGCTTTGCAAGCAGAAGCGAGCACTATGCTAACAACCACCTCCACTAAAAGCTGAGCATGTGAGCACTTAGTAAAATATGCAAACAAAAGCAAGCAAACACCCATTAAATAGCCTATACCCTCTATGAGACTTGTGCGCAGGGAATCATAGTAGTTTAATTCAACTTCACGCGAAAAGACTCGAAGATGTCGCGTACATGATGAATAAAGCTACCATGATTCCCTGCGCGCACGTCTCAGAGGGAATCGGGAATTTTGCGCTCGCTAACCTGATGTAGTTGCGGACGAAATGTCTTAAGTTTACAATAGCTCCAAGTTTACAGGAATTGATGGCCGTGATATTAATCCACTCTACTGCGCGCACAAGTAACAACAACAACAACAACAACACTTTTATTTAGCTCGTTTAAAATTACAAAACGGAACGAGAGGGCTTGCTCGATCCTAATCCACATGGATTATCTGCCATGTTAACGTTGGATATGATTGATTCAGCACAAGAATAAATATCACTGGTTAAAAGGACACTTGGGAACACCGCACTTGGTTGAATCCGGCCTGTTTGCTTTCAAATCTCAGTTTTAATTCATTTTTTTAAGAAAGGAAGAATGAAGAAGAATGGATTTGTCCATACATGAAGGAATAGAGACTGTGCTATTATAACACCCAATCTTTAGCTGGCGAACGTAGACTGAGTAGACGGATTTTCGGCTGAATGAATTACGAATTAAAGAAGGAAATCTGTCTGGGCTCACAGGATACGATTTCCAATTGTGTTTCGAAATATGTGTAACAAACAGCACCACATGCCGAACAGCTCAATAGCTTTCATTTCAATGATCTCACTGGGCATGCTGGGAAGTCATCCATAAATGGTAATAAATGCTTTGACCTACGTCAACTGACTCTGGAAGCGAATGTTGACTACAGCCAGTTAAAATTGTACCACACATGCTAAGCTGGACTGGACAAAAAACAATACGGAGAGCGCAGTGGACCTCAGTTACCCGTGCCATTCTCGTCCCCAGAGCCGCTTGTCCCTCTTAGCCGGCTGGGCCTGTTCACGAGGAACAAGTGGCTCTGGGGATGAGAATGTTACCCGTGCATGTACAGTAACTTCTATGTCTGTCTATTGTTTGTGACGCAATGAATCCGTTTATGAGTGCTATGGTTCGGTGATTTCAGCCACAACAATTACGTTTTACGGAACAGAGCACCTTAGGGACGGAGTATTTTAATTTTTGAGGGGAGTTCGGGCAATTTTTCTTTGCAAGAATTTTGTTTTTCACCTTCAGGTTGAGCAAGAATTTTTTTTGGAGTGTGAGCATCATCACAGAACCTGGACAGTAGTAACTTTCCTGAAAGTGCTTGCTAGAATTTTTGTTTTGCATGGCTCGTTTTGTACAATATTTTTTGGGGCGCTTTTTCTTGTGCAGTAATTTTTTTGGAAATTGCAGAGCCCCTTACTGTATCACAAGTTAATAATTAACAAGCTATGTATATCCGAGTATATTTAACCTTGGTGGGTTCTGACGAATCAGGGATGCTATTTAATTCAGACAGATTATTCGAACATTTATTTCAGTTCGTTTGGTTCGTTCCTTGAGAGATTTTCTTGAATTTTGATTGAGTCTCTCTAAGTTTGATACGAGCAGTAGCTTGCTGGAGACTTGAAAGGTTAAGGAAATTCATTCAGTTTATTTTTTACTTAACAACGGATTGGACACTCAATACCCCCCAGACAGATGACGATTTTACATGTCAACATATATTTAACATATTTGCCTGTGTTAATTTATGGTCAGTGATTAAAGGTTTCCATTTTTTGATCGCACGCGCGACGGAAAGGTTAGCATATTATTGTTGCCAAGTTAACAGTTGTTTGACTCAATAGCCAGGTTAATTATTTTCACAATCAGAGGCGTTAGAGACCGAGAGAATTATCGCGGACAACAAGATGTCTGTACCCGAGCTTACTGTGGGCGAAGTAAATTATAACAGCATCGAACTGAAATGGGACGAGAACAGCAACAAGAAGCGAAAACTATTCCACGTGCAGTTGAACAAGGCTCGCGCACGCAGCCCTTGCCCAGGCGGACCGACGCTCGATCCACTGACTAACTATCAAGGTTACAGCCAGCAATACGTGTTCAAAGGCTTAGAACCCATGACTCAGTACTTATGTCGGCTGCGGGTGATGGAAAGCGACAATGATCGCCAAGGAAGCAACTGGAGTGAACCGATTACTGTATGTACAGCAAACGAGCCACCGTCTGGAGCAGAGCTCCACAAGGCGGTCTCCAGGCAAGATTTGGAAAAAGTTCGGCAAATTCTGCAAGAAAATAGCACGGTCGTTGAGGTGATGGACAAGTTTGGATTGACGCCGTTGATGGTAGCTTCACAAAAAGGCTTCATAGGTAAGACGGATGCTTTGTTTCCACATAATAAAGACAGGATTTTGATCTCTTTTTTAATCATGTCTTGAGCATGTATGCAAATTTTACTTCGTTCCACTAAGCACTTCCACTTATGCTTGTAAAGTCAATGGCGAAAATTCCATTTGCACTTGAATTCTGGCTGAATTATGCTGATTCATGAATCGAGTCATAAGGAAATCATTGAAGCCTGATATTTTTGCAGTTTCGACTCTACTTAGCTCACTTTAATGCTAAAAGTTTTTGAAAATGTTTACAACATAACAATGAGGAATGCTATGAATAATACTATGTTCAAACAAAACAAAAAAGTTCTAGACTGTTTTATTGATAAATCGGCTCCTTAAATCTTCCAAGTGCCCAGTTAATTAGAGAATTTTATAGCAACGAGGAAATGTTTCTCAGGAGGAAATTACTGACATAAAGCCGCTTGAAGACTAAAATATTTTACATGCCTTTGTTCAAGACATAGATTTTTCATGATTTCCGTTGCTTTGTCTACCCTTTCACAAGAATAATAAATGAATTTACCTTGCATTGGATTATTGTTATACCGAAAGTTTTTTCTAAACCCAAGAGCCTGATACTTTTGATGTCTCACACAGGGTTTCTATCTACCGACCATCCATTGTAGCTAAAAATGTTCCAACGAAATAGAATTTTATGCAGGTTTTTAACGTTGATTATTATTTTTTACTGAAACAAAGCTAAAGACGATGAAACCCTCATCAGAATGATAACAGTACCATCTGCAGCATCCTGTGTAATTTCATTTTTTGAAATTGGGACCGTGACGATAAATTGTTTGCTCATGAAAAGAAACCAATTGTTTGCTATTGAAAACGACCATTTCTTTATCAGATGAAAAAAAAGACTATTTTACATTTGCATAGCGAAAACTTCAAAACCATAAAGGATTAGAACTTAAAATCAAAGTACCTGGTGTTTCTATTTATAACAACATCGCGAAACTGAATATTTAAAACCGACTAAAGGTTTTATTTTTCAAGAGTCCCATATATGCTCAATCTTCCTGCTTTAAATATAAACATGTGTTCGTCGTGTTCTCCCGTCTTTCCACTTTGACTAAACCCATTTCATTACGAAAATAACCAGCATCGAACTGTTAAAATAGCTCCCCACGATAAAGGCTAGATGATGATTTTCACGGAAGATAGATTGCCAATGAACGAAAATCATTCTACGAAAACGTGACTTGTTGATCTAGAATGTCAACTTAGTGGACTAAGTTTAATTCTGTCCGACATGTTATTGATAAATTTCACTTTACTAAGTAAAATCTGTCAAGTTTTATTTAACTGCGGCCATGAAAGTAGACACTAATGCAAAATGTCAACGCTTCTTTATGCAAATTTCGTCGTCTTGTGTGTATCATCAACCGTCATTTAGCACCAGGCATGTTGCGAAAAATGATCGACTTAATTAAAAGAATCATTTAAAATCCATTTTTTACCCTTTGTTTTCAGTCGGAGTGCGGACGAAACAAGACTGAATTTCAGAACTAAACTTAAAGCGCGGTATATTATGTCAGTGAAATTGAACTCACCAACAAACTGTTTATAAGCTAGGATTAGTATTTTTGACAGCTTGAGGTAGTTATATTGTAAAGCCAATCAGGTGTGCACTCAATCTTAAGACTTCCTAGGGAGGGCGGGTACTCCCTTATATGTGCTATACGGGGACAGGGTATGTAATTCAAGCGAGTCTGTCCTAAACAGGGTATGGATATCAAGGAGTCGTCCTGGACAGGGTATGGCTTCAAGACTTTCTTCGAGATTTAAGCATATCCGAAATCAGAAATGTTCTTCAGTATTTATTTAGCCGTTCATCAGTAAACATAAATCATTTTCCGGACTACAACGTAGATTTTAGCGATATAGTATAAAAAAATGTTTTCCTTTGTCCTAAACAGGGTATATGTTTGAGGTTATTTTGTTCCTAAACAGGGTCAGGGTTTCGGATCTGCAGCGGCACCCCTATACCCAAACATGGGTCAAGTACCCCCGGGTCTTTTCGTCACCATGTACCTGTTAACACAATTTACCTGCGCACAACAAAATCAAGCCCGCAATAGGTCATAATAAAAAAAAACTTGAATATGTCTGGAACGAGATCAGATATTACAAAAAAGGAAAACGCCATTCATCTTCATGTTTAAAGGCCTTTCAAATAAGCTTATTTTCCAACAAGAGCCGTTATTTTCCTTACATTATAGAACTAGCTTTGCAGACTAACTCTGTTAGTTGTTGGCCAATAAATTTTGCCCTTTTGCCGTAGCACCAGCTTTGCCTTCAGTTTGGTTTTATATACACCTCTATATACTTATATAATAAACGCGTGCTATACAACTTCAACTAAGCCTTTCTGTGTTCACACGTTATCCAGTAAAAGGTTTTGAAACAAACGCAGTGCAAAAGTTAGTATAGTGCAAGTCTTTATTAACATATGATTAAAAATACAAAATCTTTGCGCTTAATTATTTTTCCAGTTTTATTATTTTCATAAAGAGTAAAATACGTTGTCCAACTATCTTCATTTCATTATCTTCATTTTGTAGACGTAATGGAAATACTTCTTGAATTGAACGCCGACCCTGAATATGGAAACTCAAACGGCAAGACTCCTTTGATGATTGCCTGTTATGCTGGCCAAGAAGAAGCAGCACAGCTACTGCGTCAACATGGAGCCTCATGGGAAAAACGTGACAAAAATGGTTTGACCGCTGTACACTGGACTGCAGACGGAGGCCACGATGATCTTCTTTTATGGGTTCTGCGAAATGGAGGCCCGGTTGACGTTGAAGACAATGTCAATGGGTGGACGCCCTTAATGCGCGTTGCGTGCCTAACCGGAAATGACGAGGTAGCAGAAGTTCTCATCGCCAAAGGCGCTGACATCAACAAGATTGACAAGTCCGGAAAGACTGTTTTAATGGCAGCTTCCATGAACGGGCATTTTAATTTGGTGCGCTTGCTCGTTGACAAGGGAGCCGATGTGTTCCTGAAAAACCGGGAAGGCAAAACGGCCTTGGAATTCGCACGATCAATGGAAAGACAACGCATTATTAAATACCTTGAATTTCAAGTGACTAAAGAGGAGAAACAAAGAAAAGCTAAGTTGCTGGAAGAGAAACTTAAAGAAAGTCAACTGAAACTAGACCAAATGAAGATAAAATCTTAAGTAAGGTTATAAATCATATCAGAAAAGGTTTACTTACAAATTTTCATTGTCCCAAGTTGTGATTACAAGATTGATAGGAGCTACGTCACGATATTTGGAGTCATTTTTGACAAACCAAATTACCCTTAAAATGAACAAAAACTTCAAATAATAGTTTACTAAGGAAGAAAAACAACAAAGGTGTGATAGTAAACAAGAAAGGAGCAAGGATGGTTGAAGATGGAGATGATTGAGACTGATAGCAGGTGACGAAGCTGAAAAATTTAGACTAAATTTTTCAATTTTTACGGACCATGATTTAGCTCCCTTAATTGTCCCAAATAAATCACAGCCTTAAAACTAACTTTTACAAACACATTCAGCGAGAAGTCGCAGTTCTCTAGAACCTCTATTTTCATTGGATTTCAATAGCACGCAGCTCTCTTGTTTTAGGGCTAGGGTCCATTGTTACTGCTGTTTGTTTATCATTTTTTCTGCCAATACTGTGGGACCTTGTAAAGAGTTGCGTGCCGCTCGCCATACAGTAGAAAAGTATCCTGGTGAACCTAAAATTTGGCGGTCCCTTGCTGAGTTGAGTTTTAGTAAAATGTGGCAGTGTTTCCGGATTTGCCTATTTGCATATTGCATTAAAAACGTAATCGACAAAGTGCATGATAGCTCATGGATGAATCAGATCAATTAAGGTTTAATACCTAAATAAATTGTCTAACAGAATCGAGTGAGTGAATGGGTGAGTGAGCGAGTGAGTGAATGAGTGAGTATCACTGAGGTACATTCCTAAACTTCACAGCATAACCACGTTATCAATGAGCTAAAAATGTTTAATGGCATAATAGTGAATTTCATAGTTGCACAAGATAAGATTCATAGGAATAGTTTCGTTACATTTAATAAGATGACTGGTAAAAAGGTATAATTTTTGGTACTAAATAATTTTGTTTCGCAAATCGGATGCATTGCTTTGCTACGTCATTGCGTTCAGTGTTGCGAGCTTGTCTAATGTTCGAGAAAATACGTAATGTATTGCTAACTTTTAAACTTTGAACGATGATGGACAAATGCTGCCAATCCCCGATTCTCGCGCGCAGGGAATCATGGTATTTGTATTCATCACGCGCACGACATCCTCAAGACTTCCTCCAGACTTGGCGCGCGAAGATGAATACAACTACCATTAAAATTGATGATTGATGATTGAACTATGCATTTAATCTCACACCTGAGAAAGTACTAAGAGAATAAATGAAAATTTCGTTCATTCATGAATGTGCAATGACTCCTTTTACATAACAGCACAGTAGCTAGACACAATTCGTCTTGCGTGGTTGTTTACGTGAGACTGGTTTTACAATGTAAGAAAGACTTAGGGTCCATTCGATTGGGAAATCAAGATTTAGATTTTGAATACGCATTTCGGATTTCCCAATGAAAAAAAAAATCCAGAAATGGATTTTAAATCCGGTAAATGCGTTTTTAGATTTTTTGCTTTTATTGAGAAATCCTGTTTCTGGATTTCAAAGTCCAAATCGATATTTCCTAATTGAATGCACCCTTATGTAGGAAGAAAAAGTTTATACAGTCTCCATAGACACTTTGGGATGTTTTATAGCGGAGCTTTGGCGACCAGAAGGGCGGTAGAGCGGAGCCCCATAAAAATAGAAATTGGAGAACCAACATGAATCATGATCAAAATAGTAAGCGGCACGGATCGCGGGCTCGTGCGCTCTACATACCGCGTCGCGCAACATGGTTAACATTAAGAGACACAAAGGCTGGTACTACGCAAAAAATTGGCTTTGCGAGACATGAACATGATCAAAAAAGCAGCTGTCAGTATGGTGTGACAGATTTTAAATGAAAACAACGCGAACGCCAGCTCAAATAAAATTGCACAATGACCCGTTCACTTTATCAAGTTCCGTACTTTGAACCTAATTGCTCCCCGCATCACGCGTTGCAACATCACGTGTCACGTTGAAGTCTCACAAAGCAAAATGTAGATAGCCAAACCATCTGAACATTAAAACGCATAGGCAAAACCATGCAAGGTAAAAAGGCACAGCATGTCGGAGAAACCTCAAAGGATCGCGAACAATGATGATGTTGACTTGCGTGGTGGGAGGCGCAGTGGCCTAATGGTTAGCGCGCTGGACTCCCGATCGGACGATCCGGGTTCGAGCCTCTGTCGGGGCACTGCGATGTGTTCTTGGGCAAGACACTTTACTCTCACTGTTCCTCTCCACCCAGGTGTATGGGTACCGGCGAATTTACTGCTGGGGGTAACCCTGTGATGGACTAGCATCCCATCCTGAATGGAGTAGTAATACTCTGTGTCGCTTCATGCTACAGACACCGAGATTAGCTTGGGCCTGATGGGCCATTAGGCTCGAATGCAGACTAATATTTTTTACTTACGTGGGAACATGTCCGAAACCAAGAAAGCAGGGCTGTAGCCATGGACAGCTGTTTCGGCCTAAATTGGGGCTTGTCAGCACGGTGTAACAGATTTTAAGTGGAAGGAACGTTAACAGACATTAACGAGAAGCTAGAGTTGATCTCGGCTGTCACCTCAAACAACTCTTACGCTTCTTTCGTGTTCTCCAAACTTCCCGCGCACATCCATAACTCGATTTACGCACGCGAAGCATGAACCATTTCGTAACTAAAACAAAAACTCTCTTCATCTGGAAGTATGTATGGGCACCAATGATGATCGACTGGCGCGCCATCCAGGGAGGAGTAGCAATATTCCTACAATGGTTGCTTGAAGTTATCAAAACCGACATAATTGGCGTAGGTAATGTACGTGAGCCAGTTTGCCAGAGTCTAGCCTGTGAAGAATTTGATTCTATTCCAAGCACGCCTGGTGAACAAAGGAAACTGCGAGCGAACGAGCTTCCCGACCCCCTCCCCGGTTCTCCCCATTGTTTTGTATGCTACCTGGCGGTCGTTGGCTCTCTCGTTCGCTCGCAGTTCAACCCAATTATCCGGCTTCCGCTAAAGAATATATAGAGACAACAATGGAAACTTACTTTTTGGTGTCTACATTAATGAGCAAGAACACGGGTTGCAGCCGTCTAGGTAGGTAGGTAGGTAGGTATACTTTATTTAATTAAAAGAAACACGCTAGCCCCAACAACACTCAGCTGGTTTCCATGGAGGGCGTGTTTGTACAGACATAAAAAGAGACTAAAACTGATAATATAAGATTAATAATATCGTAGATCATAAAAATTCAACTCTCTGGGTACTGTAGAGGAAATGCGACACACTCGTGATGCGGGGTGACACGAATTTCGACTCCAGCTCGGTGCTTTTATAAAAATTGATTTTTTCTTTTTCAAAGTCCTAAAAAATCTAAGTGTCCGGAACCATTCCTGTATTTAGCCGCTCATATCATAACGGGAATCCGCCATTTTGAAAGGACTCCTTTTAGAACGATTTGATACCAGTCCTTTTATATATGCTTGCACATTAATGAAGACACTATACATTACCCTAATTTCCCATTGTTGACTCTATACATTCTTTAGCGAGAGATTGCGTTGCGAAGTTTTCTTCGTTTGCCCGGCGCGCTTGAAAAGAAATCGACTGCTACAGAAGCTAACTAGGGTGCGAATCCAGCTTTTAATAACGACCTGAACTTGGTTAGGATAAGAAAAAAAAAACACTTCATCTTTATCATTTATTCAACGAACTGAATACTTCCCATCTTTCACTGAGTTTTCCTCACCCTCATGTTGTTTGCCCATTAAATAACTGATCCTAGCAGTATGCTGAACCTAGTTTGTAAATGGCCCTAGCTCACCAACAGTCTATCCGGCTCAGTTGGTCAGAACAACCAACCAGTATCTGGAGAGTCACGGGTTCATTGAGCCACGCTCGTGTAAATGAACATTTCATCAGACTAGTTGGATGAATAATCTGCACTGTAGGCTACTCAGTTTCGATTCCCAGTCATAGTATATATATATACCTCAGTGTAGAAACTTTAAAATCTTGAAGACTTCAGTAGAATTTCTACAATCGTGATGTAGGTCTCGTTGATCAATTACAGACGGAAAAAATCCTCAGATAACGTCGGCAAACTAAAAGAGTTAACAAGCTAAATGTATCCTTTAGTAGTCGTCTAACGTTGTGTTCGCCTCAGCGTCTTTAAATTAGTACTCTCTCTGAAGCTGTACTTGAATGGTACATAAATCTTTCTCAAAATCTCTCTCCAGCAATGCCGATCTTTCTAACATGCTTGAAATTTCGCTCAACTTCCTCAATACCTTGTCGAACTCTACCCGGCCTTCAGAATAGCGCTTTCTCTGCGAGGTTTTGCGACTGAGTCTTCCATGAAGGTCATTTGCCCATTGCACTGATGACGGATGTTCCTGGCGCATAGAGTCTGGCTTTTTGTCTTCACCGCTCTTCCCTGCCTTTAGCTTTCCATTCTGTACTGCGTTCGACGCAGTCGTCTGCCATCGTCTTCGAACAGCCGAAGCCCTGAGCATTTTTTACAACAGGCCACAAATTGTCAAGATAGCTATGTCGGTGAAAAGCTCTTTAATTTGTTTTACGTGGCTGTGGATATAATTGGCAAACATACAAATTTAGCATAAAATGTGTCATTGGTTTTTCATGGCATTGAAAGGTCTCCGAAGTTGATAGTGCTTTTGTTTCGGTGGTTCTAGAAGGATAGGAATTTCCATTTTAATAGTATATCGTGCATATCATGCTAGCATGTAAATAACCCATTTAATTTGTTAGTTATATTTACCTCTTGTACAAAGTTACTGCTCCGACACTCTGCACATTTGAGACACAAGCGAAAGTTTTCAAGCTAGCTAGTTATGCCGATTGACAGGGGCCTGTTTTGCATGTTAGGTGCCGGTGCAGGAATAATTGGCAGAATCGGAGCAGAAGTGTCGAGCTGAATTTAAGGAAAGATGTTATTGTTTTTTCGTGACAGTTTTCTGTACTTGAATAAGCCTTTTATATATCCTTTGGCACCATAGCACCAGCTACTATATAAATAGTACATTTAATTACCTACTTATATATTTTGCCTTCGTAAGTTTTACCAGCTTGTGTATAATGTTATATAACTAAGGATATTCGAAGACACTTTAAACCTAACAAATCGAGACATCTAAACAAGGTTTCCTTTGGAACAAACCATTCTTATCTCTGAGTTAAAACGAAAGAGTTATTCATAAACATTCTGTTATTCACTTCTCTACCGTTTAGAAATAATGTTTACCGACATATAACCTTGTTTACTAATCGCCATTACAAGTACTTTACAACGAGGCGGATTTCGTCACGACTTTACGTTTTCAAACAAAGGTATAAAAGTGAATTCGAACTTACAAAATCAATTAAAAACACTATCAGCTGTCACTATTCAAATACTGAATAGATCCTCCTTTTATCCCGAGTTCCTTGGTTAACTATTCAAAAATGACGACAACAAACAGTCAATTTACTTTCACATCGAAAATTTGCATTGCATATGTAAACTAATTTATGTTCTTGTTTTTTTTTTTACAAAAGTTTACCATTGTAAAAGAGATTCTGAGTTATTGTTGTCAGATATCCCTTATTTAAAACCTTAGGGTTTTCAGAAGTGAAGTGGTTCTCGTAATTTAAATATGAGCTGGCAATTCTATTGGTCCTGTAGTGTTAGCAACTGCTTCTGACAACACTGTTTTCGGACAAGAGGAACATGGACCCTGGACCCATGGATCCTTGACGCGCACCTTGCATTGTACACAATTAGTATTGCGTGCCTCTCTTGGGCCCGCAATCAGAACCCCTGGTTACGATAAATATCCCATAATGTAATTTTGGTATGCTTCAGTAAAGCCCCAGTTTTGATTGATCTCGACATGAGTGTAATTATTTGCTCGGCTAGCTGAATTACTGTCCTGGGGGTAGAACTAACTCACGTCAAATGTCTCCGATGCGTACCAAATTTACACGATAAGTTGTAACATGTTTTCTTTTTTAGAAAATTCAGTGCATTACTGTTGAAATCCGGGACCGAAATTTATAACCGAAACCACTAGAAAGTTCAATAACAAGGCAATCAGTTAATATGTTAACATATAGACATCTATATACACGCAATGCCGCGCGAAAATTCATTTACGCAAAAGAAAAGTAAACTACAAAGAAAAAGAATACCAGATATTGGCCGTTTTTATACTGGACAGATATTGTGTAGTTTATTTGGTTTTAAAGACGCGTAAAAGATGTATCATTATTTGTCTAGAAGAACTGATTTTTGTCGTGAATCGTTCAAGGAGCGCTTCTAAATATACTTTGTCTCGACAGATATTTGGTTCTCGTGTTTGTCTTTATACTAGCTTGAGGACGCATAACCCGCCCGAACGGAAAATGTGTCCCCTAGCATAAAACCGGCTATTCTAGCTGACGGAGATTTTAAACCATCTAGAGATGCGTCCGAGCTGGCCATTGAAAATCATTGCACCTACAAATTTTCTGATCTCGGTGCGAATCCTACCATATTCCTTGTTTGTTTGATTATTTATGGGAATTGAAGGGTAACGTAATTTACGTTCTGTTGAGCGAAGCGAATTTTCTAGCTCTCCCCGTGTTTAGACATCACGTGCTGCCCACGGCTGCCTCGAGTCTTCGTCTCCAATTCTGTATCGGTTAGATTTCTTTCTTTTTTCGGGGGGGGGGGGGGGGAGGAGGACTGCAAAGCCAACAGGTCTCTCAAATCTGGGACACCACCCCGTTACCAGGGCCTCTCTTACTCCAGCAGACGCGTGCCCTGTCGCCATTTACGTTTTCTTGGGGGACGAGAGAAGATTGGATACGACAGTAGATTGAGGTGCGAAGCCATTCTCGTCCCCAGAGGAACAAGTGGCTCTGGGGACACATGATTCAATTGGCTGAAATTTAACAAAGGGAGTCCAATCGCATCTACCATTTTTAAACGTGCTAACGCTAAAGGATTTTAAAACGGCTGATGTGATGTGTCTGCTGGAGTAAGAGAGGCCCTGGTAACGGGGTGGTGTCCCAGATTTGACTGAGCCCGCGAAATTAGAGGGGTACGTTGCCAAGGAACATGATGTAGCAGAGTTTTTGAAATCAGATGTTCACAATAACAGCAATACGACTCATAGAATGTCTGCTCTTTATTTCCAAGGAAAAAATACTTGTATAAATAAGTGACGTATCGTCTACAAATTCAAGTAATCATTTTACTGTACAAGCACGCAAAATTTGTTATAAACAATTAATGACCTAGAAATCTGTACAACAAAATTGGAAATAATTCAATGTCTAAGTTTTGTTGGTATGTTCTCTTTTACCAACCATTAAATAGAAATACAATCGTTTGTCGCTGCTTATTGAAGTAGCAAAAATGTAATGAATATATTATAAAAGTGCCATGGCAACGTTTGGCGCGATTTTTCTCGATACAAAAAAGAAGTCAAAAACCCACGATTCTGGGCGTAATTTATAACCCATGATATTAAAAGGTAATCAAATCGTATACTCGTGAAATTAGGAAATAATTTCACTTGCCTAAAGGCTCGGGAAATTATAAGAATTTTGAAAAAACGTGCGTGAAATTATTACCTAATTTCACTCGTCACCATTTGATTACCCATACTAACTAAGGTAATATTTCAAAGACAAATAATTTTGCGCGTTTTGGCAATTCGTCAAAATTAGGGAGAGCTGCGGTAATTTTTGTTGAGAAATTAAGTTATAATTTCAGTGTGCTGACAAATTCTTCAAAAAAGTTGCTAAACTAAGTTGCCTGCTATAAAATACGGCATTGCTCAAATCGCAAAATTTTACAGCCGTAAATATATACCGTTTTCACGTGACGCCACGGCCGCCATGTTGGTGGACTAGAACAATAGACTTTCTCCCCTTTAGGAACTAAACTCTATTTTTATACAAATTTTGCGCAATAATTTTGTATTGTTCAGTCCACCAATATGGCCGCCTTATCACGTGAGTAAAAACCATCTATAATAGCGAATGATATGAAAAACTGGTGAGGTAAAAATAGACCGACTAGATGAGACGAGAAGCATCTCTTTCTGGCTAACCAACACGGTGGCAAGACTAAAGAGCCCTAGTCACCCTCCGCCATTTTCGATGCCATCATAATTATGGAAATTGTATGGTGAAGTGTAATCTTATTGCATTGCTGTAAGTTATGTTACTGGAAGTGTTTAATTACCTTTAGGAAGTTTCTCAATGATCGCTTTAGTTTCGACACGTTCTGCGTGAAATATAATACAGAAACACTCACATGTAAACAATAACAAAGGCGTGGCTGACTAGGGCCCTTTAAGGATTTTTTACTAAACAGACATCATGCCTGAAGGTAGCCTGTTCCAGGCTCTTAGATAGTGGGGCACGCGAAGAAAAGACACGCGAGCGGAAGAGCGAAGAGGTGGGGTGAAGACGTGAACACCCCACCTCTTCGCTCTTCCGTTCGCTTCGCTAGCGTATCTTTTCTTCGCGTGCCCCACTATCCAAGAGCCTGGGACAGGTTAGCGTGAAGGCTGGAGGCAGGCAATCGTTCCGTACAAAACAGTCGGGGAAACAGCTGCCATTTTGAGGAAATCTTCGTTGCAGCACTCGAATATTTTCCGAATTATTTCATCCAATCAACAACAAGCGCGAACGCGTACGAGTCCGACAGTGATCCCGTGAACAAACGGGTAGTGTAGCAGCTATCCAAAACTACTTTTGTTTGTTATTGTAAGCAGCTTCTATTGTTTTCAAGACAAAGTCATTGTTTCAATTGTTGAGTCTTTTGTTTAGGGCTAGGGCATCAAACCAATCACATTATATGTTAGGAAAGCTGCTACATCGCCCGAACAAACACGTCATGTTTGATAACATCTGGGAAAAACACCGCGGGCTCAGTCCCGGGATTTTGTCATCAACTGGCAGCTTATTCCCCAACTTAAAACAGGAATTTGGAATATCCACCTATTTACTGTTATTTTCATACAAAGTATAAACACGATATCGTTCAAAGAACTTGAAAATAGTCGACACCTAATTCACTCCGGGAGTACACATTATGACATCTCTTTTAACGTACATTATTTACACTACTAACATATTTGGTTGAAAAACTACGTCAAAAGGGACGATAATAAACTGCACTAATTTTCTCATGCCCTATCCGTGACGAACCTTTTTCGAAAAGTGGTTTTCATTAAAAAAAATTTTAAATTTTCCTATTTGAGTTGAAAGTTTAAGTATTTTTCTTGGTAATTTTCTTGGTAGTGGGAATGCGAGGGTTCTAGTCCCTGCTGATGCAAAAAAACCTAATGTTAGTATCTACTGGAACAGTGGATAACTTTGTTGGCACGCTCTGATTGGCTGTTCAAACATGGGACATGAAATGAAATTCTGGTAGTTGTAGTCAAATGACGACATCCTGTAAATGTGTTATTGAGTTGAATAAATGTTGTAATAATCATTTGTTTTTATTTTATCTTGCTGTTTTAGCATATTGAAACACCTTTTCGCCTCAGTATCGGTATATACCAAGGTAAATATCAACCACCATCCATCTCCACGTCGGTGAATAGTTGTTAACTATCAAAGAAGACAAAATTCTACCGGCCATTCTCTTATGACAGACATTATAGGGCCATTACAAACAGTTCTTACTTCCCAGTGAAACTAGAATTCAAGCTGACCACTTGAGAAAACCATTTGAAATCAACAGCAACTTCTATTATTCCATACCTTAGTTTTTTATCGTCCGTTTGGTGGCCTGTCCGAGCTCTACTGTTCTCACACGCTGAGCAAAGTTCAAACTACACACTGTCTCGGAGACATTCTTTTCAACAGGAGCAACCTGTACTACCATTAACGTTTTGGAATCCCCTCCTGTAAAAGAAAACGAATACCAGTTACTAGCTGCCTCGTCCCCAGGCGTCGCTGCTTGCCCCGGGTGACCTTTAACGTCTTTTCACTCCGTTTTACTCTAATTATAACCTGAGAAAATTCGGAGGGAAAACTGGCTTTGCCAAAAGCGAGAATTAATTATTTAAAACGAAGCTATAGTGGGGCCATATTATGGAATAACGTGCCCACTAGTGTAAAGGATGTCGAATCTATTGATCAATTTATCAACGAAATCTGAAGAAGGTATCCAGTATGTCGGATTCCCACACGGCAATCATGTAAAGCAGTTGTAAATAGTTGTAGTTTTGAACTTGTAAAGTTTAACTGATTATTTTCCGTGTTTAAATAAAGTTTTACTACTACCACTTGGTCGCACGTTTGGGTCTTAGGATTTATTTTGTGTGGTTCGCGTGGCGTTGTGGGAATGATGTGATTGGTTTCCCGCCTTACCGCCTCGACCGACCGGTGCCTGGGGATTAGTTACTAGACTGTTCACAACTCGCTTGCCACTGCAACGCGCGAAAAGAACAACCCCTCGTTCTACGTGCTTGTCTCGCTCGCTGTTCCTGTCATGTTCATTTTTGCATTATTTAAGATACAAAAATAGTGATCAGTCAGCCAGGAACAGTGTCTATGCACAGAGGTGATAATGTTTACGCTAACAGGGATATGAATTTTCGCGTGCGAGCGCTTACCCAAAGACTCCTGAAGCAGATAGGTTAATTTGGAGTTCCTGTACGGGACGTGAGAATTTTTGTTCTTGAGCGAGTGGATCACATCACCCAAAGAGGACAGAGATTTGTTAATATTTTGCGCTTCTTTCATTCTGGCGCCCTCCGATCCACTTTTTGAGACTCTCTCGCTCCCCGCCAGGTCGACAAGGTTGAGTTTACCTGAAAGTAAGATCGAAAGGAAGCGATCAGGTTTTACAGTTTTACAGACTGCGGGCGGCTTCTCTTTTGCTCTAAAGTCTGCGAGGACGAACAAGAAAATAAAGAAAGAGCGCCTTGCACAAGCGGCGAAGCCGATTAGCACGGGCGTCCAAAGAAGAGCGCTCTTCTTAAGGCGTCCGCGCTACTCGCGACTTTGCGGCTTCTATATCGCGCTCGCTTGCTTTTGCGTTATTTCCCCGGACTTAAAGGGGCATTATCACGGGAATTTTTGCCGTTTTGGGGGGTCAATTCTACCAAAATCACTGCAATGTGTGCCTGTTATTGTGCACAAAATGTTCCAACACACTCACCAAGATGAATTCAGATGAAATTTTATCAGGGAAAGCAGACCATAATATTTATTGGGCGATTTTTTCAATGCAAAGCTTAAAACTTTGAAAAACAGTGGCAAAGTTTTCCAAATTGCAATCCATTTCCATCCTCTTCATCTGTGACAGCATTCGAGAATAAACAGTTTCAATATAGTATCGAATAGTACTACAGTCTTCAACAACAAAATTAGACCATTATTATTAGGTTTCCCTTGTTGCATCGAAAGTTTTAAGCTTTTTTAAAAATACCCTTTAACAGCGTGACAATGCCCCTTTAAGAGAAAAAGATAGACTGCTACCAGGCAGTCTTTTGCTGTCTCAAGCTCGTCTCAACAAAGGCAAGCACAGGTAGTGTTTTTGAACATAACATGATAACGCGTTTTGTTTCGCGTACTAAAGTGGATCCATAATAAATCTGGTCAACCTGAGAAAGAAACCAAAGTAATCACTCGGACCAATCACGAAGGACACGGACAATCCAGTGTACCAATCAAAACTCGGAGCAAGTACGTGTAGCCGACGCGAAGCGCGGGAAAACGTGAGTCAAACGCGTGTAATTAAGCGAATTATTATTGGTTTTTGATTCACTTCTGATTGGTCGAGAAAGTGGCGTAAGTTTCTTAAACCAATTATTAAGCGAAGAAAAAACAAACAATTTTATGTAACAATTTGGTTAGCAAGCCATACCAATGGTTCTGTGCCCAGTAGTTTTATTTTGGCCGGTGACCGTCACACACAGAAGGGCATGGGAACGAGACGAATGCTCATTCATATCAGTGATAGCAGTAGCCCTGTTGGTCTTTCCAATGGCAAACACCTGTCAATCAATCAATCAACCAAACAGTCAGTCACTTCAGTCAGTCAGTCAGTCGGTAACTCAGCAAGAATTAAGATAATTGAACAGTGGGATCTTGGGAGATTCTTTATTTTCATAGGCGGTTTGGTAAGGGGGTATACACTCCCAGTGAACTCTCTGTTAGTCAGACACCTCTCAAACGAAGACGTTCGCGCCAGTACCGACGGTGTTCATCTTAGAAAATTAACTGTAAAACTAGTGCAGCCCATGGATATGAAAGTGCTACGGTTATTTTGGTCTGTTTTGCCTGTCTGTTAACGTTGTATTGCATGCGATTTAAGTACAAATGTGTGAAAGCCGCTACGATAACTTTAAGTGTTCAAAATGCTTGTAGAATTTCAGTAAGAATACGTGAAAACTTGTCAAAGCCATGACAGAATATTGTGCGGAAAAAACCACGTGGCAGCTCGCTGCACAAGTAGGAATCAACAAAAGCATCAGAAAACCCTAATTGTGTAACTTTTTAACGGTTAATTTGAGTTTATCAATTTATTTCCTGTCATGACGCACAAAACATTTACTTTTTTAGTTGTTTGAGGTGCAAGAAGCACATAGGCAGTACATAGCGAGAAGCACATGGCAGCTGCTGCACAAGTGTCCATAAAACGACGTAACTATCGGAAAACCCACTTTCACTTTCACTTTGGTTGAAATTGAGTTCATCAATCTGTTTCCCTGCGAATACAGCCGTCTTTCTGCCGGTCGGTTTAGCGTTTGTTTGGTGCACGCAAGCGAATTTGGAAGAGGGGAAATGCGAACTAGAAAAAATTGACGCTCCCTCATTGGTTGATTTAAATTTTGTCGCAGCGACTTGTCGCAGAAGCCGTACACACGCTGTGACAAGGCTGCTTGCGCTTATTTTGTCGCTGCGATCTGTCGCACGAATTCAAACTGGTTTGAATTCGTGCGACAGATCGCAGCGACAAAATTCCGTCGCAGCGACAAAGATTTTCACATGTCACACGAGGCGATTTGTTGCAGCAACCAGTCTCGGCGACGCGTCGCAGCGATTTGTCGCATAGTGTGTCCCGACCTTAACTGCTGGCCGCTCGCTGCGCTCGCACCGAAGCAACAATTTGACAGTTGAGCTGAATCTCATTTCAGATCTTGTATGCTCATTCAGGCGAGAGACTTCGACTGAAATTTCTCAAACCAATCTGACGATTCCACGCTCGATTTGTTAATTCTCACTTCTCATTGAACAATGCAGAGTAAACACTGCTCTTAGTCCAAAATCTGATCCATACCTCATTTAATTCCTGAACGTTCTTGACTTGTATTTCTGTCAAGCCAGGAACATAAAGACCTTCTTTTCCTTGTTTGACTTCAAGCTTGGCTGTAGGTTCATCGCCCAGCAGATCACGGATCATTTCATTGTAGATCTCAATAACGGACACGTTGATACTGAAGTGCCAATCAATTCCTTTGTCACGTGTTTCCTCAAACAGGAGTTTCAGTGCTCGCTGGTTTATACCTGGGTTAGAAGACGGACCCTGGGGAAAATAAACAAAATCATGGGTTGTTTACCTTTCGCTGAAAAATTGTAAAAAATTCGATTGGATTGTCAACGGTAGGACAATATTGGTTTGATAAAGATGAATTGTACATATTTTCACGAGCGTCGGACAGAGGAGTCCTCGACAGGTTTCGAGGCCATAACCTCTCAGATACTGATTGGGCGCTCTCACCAACTGAGCTACGAGGAACTCTTGATGAGCTAAGCCATGCATTTACTAGCTTCATATGTGACAAGCGTCCTGCATACTGCTAGGATCAAACGGAAAATTTCCAAAATAAATGGAACGTCTCGCAAAGTAGTCCAATCCCATGTATCGAACGTATGAAACACCTCTGATTGTTTTCGTTTCCCGTGATACAAGTCTACTTTTAGCTTGAACGACATCGCTTGCAAATAGACTGCATGTCTTCTATTCTTAGGTGTACTGATAGTTAGAGTTCAAAAGCGGCAAGTCTGGATTCTTAATATTGATGAATATATTTCAACAAAATGATGTGATAGTAAAGATCCGGGTTTACAGTGCAACGCAGTGGAGAGAGCGTAATGCGGCCTCGGTTCAATTCAGGAATTAGACTGGAATTCAGCGTCATATGTGGGTTGAGTTTTTTGTTGGTTCTTGTTGTACCCTGGTTCCAGAGGTTTTCTGCACGCTTTCATATTTCTCAATCAGAGATGTAAGGCGGTGAAAACGAATCGCGAATTAGCTTCGACCAGGGTAGTTCATCCTGGCTCCGAAGATTTTTCTCCGGGTTCTCCGACCGGTTCTCTCCCCTCCTCAAAAACCAAAACTTCAAATTCCAATTCGATCGGGAATTCGAGGGGCACAGGTTTCTCAATCGCAAGACTGTTACATGCAACGCTCATTATAACTTTATTATTATTATTACCTCCATGGTAAAAGTTTTGCCGCTCCCAGTTTGACCGTACGCAAAGATGCATACATTGTAACCGTCAATACAAGACACAATTAGGGATTTGACTTCCTCGAAAACCTGTACAAAAACAGAGACAATTACACGTTGGTGCAAGTTCAGTTTGTTTTTCATAACTCGTGTCAACCATCCTTGGTCTTTTTTGGTTCTTATACAGTATATGTTTTTGTTCCTCAGCACCCTCGTACCCAGGGTCGGTCGGGAAACGAACGACCCTGGAAAGATCCGATTTGAAGTCCGAAAATATCGAACTTCCGGTTGAAATGCGCATGCCTACATTTCAAAAGCTTGACCTAACGAACTACGTGGTATTTTACTTCCGGTCATTTTTATTGTCTTCAAAACCAATCAAAATCGATCCTGTAACAGATCTTTCGAGAGTCGCTCGTTTCGTCAGGCCTGCGCAGTAAGAAACGAAGACTCGAGGTACGAGACTGGTTCCTCAGAAGAAAACTATTATGCACGGTGTCTTATATTTGAAGGCAATTGCCTCTGATAATTGTCTGAACGCGCGCTTTGGGAATTTTTTTAAGCCAATACACCATTTTGCAAATACTAGCTCCAGTCCCTACGAGGGAATTGAACTATAAAATAAATACATTAGTAAAATGACCTACTGACTTTGCCTTACCTGTTCTTGAGTGGACCCAGGTCTAAAAACTTTGTCCATCTCGAATAGTTTAGTCGTTCCCTTCGAGAGGACGTTTAGGATGGCATCATCATCTTCGTCAAAGCAGATGACATTTTTAGCCATTCTGCCTCCTCCATCTTCTTTAATGACAGGTCTAACCCGGCAGTACACCCGTATGTTGCCTTTCAATTCAACCAACTCATTGTGAAGTTTCTTCCTTAATGCCATCTCTTTCTTGTATTTCGTAACAAGTTCTTTGTTTTTGTCGTCAATCCCTTCGATCCGTTGCGTTATCTGTGAATAAAACGAAGAAAAAATGTCAGAGTTCAATCAACGTTTTGTAAGGTGGCCATCATCGGGACCGACACCAGCTGCCTGTATTAGGGAGGTGCCCGGCTTATAGAAGCTTTTGATACGGTAAAAAGTCATCACTAAAAGACGGCGCACAGTGACCAACTCCGTCCGTCGTGGCAGGTGCAGTGGCCTAATGGTTAATGCTGGATTCCTCTCTCCACACAGGTGTATAAATGGGTACCGGCGAAATACTGCTGGGCGGTAACCCTGCGATGGACCAGCAACCCATCCGATGGGTAGGGGGGGGGGGGGGGGGGGCAGGGGGAGTAGAAATATTCCTAGCCGCTTAACGCTACTGACACCGGGATAAGCTCCCCCCGTCTTACAAAGATCTCCATTGAGAGAGTCAAGTGATCTATGGAGCTGCCTTTTGCCAGTTACAAATTATAACAAAATAATGTAAACTTCAGTAGTTGTAGACTACAATAAGTCCCTTTCAGTTTTGTTAGTCCAACAAGCGCGAAGCGAACTGAAACAGAGCACTAGCAGTTATCAATTTTCCTTTTCGCTTCGCGTATGATGAAATCAACAAGTAACGATCAACAACCACATGTATGCGAGGAAAACAAAAAACACTGTGCTATTATATTGCAAACAGGAAGGCTATTTACTTGTTTAATCGCATCGCGAACAGCTGGTTTGATTCCCGTTCCAAGTTTCAAGCAGCTAATTCTAAGATCTTGCTGCTCTCTTTTAAATTCTTTCAGCATGTTGTTCATTATTCCCAGTTGTCTTGTGACGCTTTTCAGTTTGGAGCGCATCAAGCTTGTTTCTCTTCCAGACTTAGCTCGCTCCTCTGCGATGAGTTTTCCTTTTTGCTCTTCAAAATCTTTCATCTGTTGTTCAAATTCTTGTCCTAGTTGATCGATGTCCGATTTATATTTGGCGATCTGTTTGTGTTGGAGTAACAAATATATGATAAGTCTGCTGACTTTAACAAAAACACAACGAAACTGTCCATTGCAATAATATTGCAATTAAACTACACCCAAGGTGTGTAGTAGCCTACGAGCAGGCTCACCCTTGAGTCAAACACGCGCGCAACATGGGCGGAAAAGAGCTAGCCGAACAAAGCGATGCGGTAAAGAGGAGTCTGGTGCGGAAGCTAAGGAGACGATCTAAAATAGGCCCTATCCACGACCCAGTCACATGGTACAAAGTAACACGTCGTTGGTGAGCAAGTTACGCTCTGAGACATGAAGTCGCTTTGTTTTGGATGTCCCAGCGCGTGGCTTGCTCACCAGCAGGGTGTTATTTTGTACCATGTGACTGGGTCGTGCAAAGGGCCTATTGTCAGATCCATCTCTTCTTCATCAGTTCCTAATCTCGTAACCAGTAAGGCTCGAGAAGATCTGGGTACGAGATTAGACAGTTCCCTCATCTTATTCCTGAATTCAAATTGTGCACCATAACCAAGAAAAGAAAAAAACCTTGTGAGAAAGAAAGAGAGAAAGAGAGAAAGAAAGGGTTCAACTAAGACTGACCAAAGAACAGAGAGGACCTCAAGCAGTTTACTTTGAACAGTCGGTTTTTGTTCGTGAAATCCCACGCGTACAGGAAACTAAAATTATGCAGGTTAAGGGATGGAATGAGACTGGGCAGGAAAAAGACCGATTGCGGAGGTTATATTGTTATTCAAATTCCTTCCGTTTCCGCGCTTCTCACAGCTCTAGCTTCGCCGCCCATTGCTAGTCTACGTGTAGCCGTCTAGCACGCAAGCATTCTCGTCCCCAGAAGCCGCGATCCTCTTGGTAAGCATCAAGAATCGCGACCACTGGGAAGGTCTAACACCGGAAGTTCGCGAATCACGGACTTCCCGTTACTCTGCGCATGCACAAAGTCAAATCTGACAAATCTGATTGGCTGAAAGCTACAAAACGTGTTTTCTACGCATGCTCACAATTTGGTTACGACCAGAGGTCTCGATTCCTTGGTGCTGACCAAACGAATCGCGGCCTCTGGGTACGAGAATGGCACGCCAAGTCAAGTAACTTTATCTAAACTCGGTAAAAAACATCATCAGGCATATAACTAATATAAAATTCTAAGCCAAGCTACTCATTGCTCGATGCGCATTCGTGTTTTCCCGCCGCATGCTAAGGAAATATTGAGAATGCATGTAGTTTCTGAAGCAGCGATCTTTTTGGCTTATTTGCCTAGAAACTAGCCTGCGTAGCTGGCGGTTAATTTTGGTAGCGCGCTCGATCAAAACAAGCAGTGAAAGCCGCGAGGGGCCTGAAATAGGGCGCTCTCCCTCAGGCCCTCTCGTCTTCCGGTTTCACGGCTTTCACTGCTTGTTTCGATCGAGCGCGCTACCAAAATAAACCGCCAGCTACGCAGGCTTCCTAGAAACATTTTACCGTTAGTCTGAAAATTACTTTTCTTGCCTTTTTACAGCGGATGAATGAGCAGCAAAAAAAGGAAGAGCAACAGATTGAGCAACAATGTTGTACCTCATTTTCTAGCCTGTTCACTTTGCTGTCCTTTAGCTTCAGCGCCGACTCAAGAGAACTCATTTCTTTCACAGCTTCCTGCAGCGCTCGGCAGTCTGCCAAAGCCTTCTGTTCAGATTTCGTGCTCTCGGCTATGTTGTTTTTCAAAGACTTGATATCAGCCTGTAGAGCGGATACCTAAAAGAAACGAAAAACATTTTTAAATTCCTTAGCGAATGGTGAAGTACTTTTCCAAACAAGGGAGATGTGTGCCGTACCTTGGCGTTGTAGTCCGATCTTGATTTTGTAAGCATGTCTTCCAGTTCTTTGTTCTGCGCGATCATCTGATCAAGTTGCTTTTTTGTTTCTTCCGAAACAACCGTAACTGTTCTTGTCTACGACAAATCAAATCAGAAAATTTACGTCAGTCAACAATACCAGAAACAATGAAGCAACGTTAACGCCAGCATGTAGACAGTTTTTGTAATTTTTGTGATGGTGCTTTCGTACTTCACACCAAGGATGTCTAGGAATAAATGTTGTTAAGGCCAGATGGTTGCTCCCGCCCGTACCAACCCTCCCCCAAATTTTGCGCCATCCTCGCAGGTTTAAAATAAGTCCAGACTCTGCTCAAGCTGAAATTAAAAATCACGCTAATTCTGGATTTGCTTAACCATTCTTTCAACAATGAACAATGAAACCTGTTCCACGAATCGAGTGGCTTCCATACAGAGGTCTATAAATTCTTCGCAACGTGAACCGCTATCATACCACATTGATGTATCTCAATTCAATTCAATTATCTTCCAGAAACTAACCTTTGGCGGTGTAGCCGCGAGATTGCTGTACTTTGCCTCGGTGTCTCGAAGTTTCTTCTTGAGATCCAGAAGTTCTCCTTCAAGTTTATTTTTCGTGCTCTGATGTAGTTTGTGAGAGCTTTGCAGATCGTGTTCCACTGTCTGTATTTTCATTTTCAAACTTGCGTTTTCCTCTTGAAGGGAAAAAAGTTGCTTGTTGTCGCTTTCGTTTGACTTGCTCTGCAACTGATGAGAAATACTATTCAAAGCGACGTTTCTAAACTCAGTTTTAAACTATGAGAGGTCCAAACTAAACTGGGCGTGGTTGTTTTCCAACTTATCGGAAAACTTTCAACGCCCTCGAAAGTCAAACCCGTGAAAGTTTCAGTAGCTGTAAGGCATTAATTTTACAGCAATTCAGGCAACACTAAAATGGAACTGTATAGGTTACCCTACACGATGCATTCATCAGAAAAAAACTGTGTCATATTAACACTAGTGTTACAGCTTTACTAGGTTCCGTAAAAGCTACGCAGATTTCCGTCTTAAAGGCGTCCGTTAACAGAGAGTTCGCTGTGTTTAACAGTTTGAAGAAGGGTAAACAGAATCTGCGAGTAGACGTTTGCAGTTTGCTAGTACGAGCCGTGCGAAAAGAACTGACGAAGAAAAATTCACTGCGAAACAAATAGGTTAATGCTTGGAACCTTTTCATAGTTTCACATAACTTAACTGTTCCCAAATTATGCGAAAAAATTTGAAGGATCAAGAATTTAGTTAACAACAGACTTACCCTGCCAGTTCCCGCATTCTGTAACTTGATTATCTCGGCCTGCAATTTGCGGAGTTTTGTCTCCAATTCTGAAATGTTGTTTGACAAATTGTTGACTGTTTCTTTGTGTTCATGTTTGACTGTCTCGAGCTCCGACTGAGTCGACAGCCACGTTTCGTGTATTCGGCTTTTTTCCGCGTGGAGATCGTTTATTGAGTCAACTAGTTTTCTGATACTTGAGGACTTTGTGCTTGCAGCGTTTAACGATTGTGAAGGGCTTGAGCCTTTAATGTGAGTTTCCAGTTCAGCAATTTTGTTTTCTTGTTCTTCAATAAGTTCCTCTAAGTTGTGAATAAGCTCTGCTTTCATGGCTAGCTGTGATTCGTGCGTCTTCTTCAAAATTTTTATCTGCGACTTTTTATTGTTTTCTGCCTTTTGAAGTCTGGATTTGTAGTTGGAAGTTTTGTCTGTCATTGCCTGATAAGTAGAAAACCACAAACATGAGAATCAGAGAATTGGAAAAGTTCAAAAATAATAAACTCTTATTAAAATTCCCTTCCTTGCATTTTCCACTTTTCACCAGACACTTTAATATATGCACTCAATAAATTGACCTTGCTCCCAATGTGTGGCTTCAAAGCTCAGTTGGTAAAGCATCGCACCGGTATCGCGGAGGTCACGGGTTCGAATCCCGTTGAAGCTTTTTCAATTGCTCAAAATGGAAATTAACTGCGATGATCATTCTTCACTTTCCCTTACCTCATCGTTTTAAACTTATTATGTAATTTACCACACCAGGGCCCAGTTGTTCGATGGCTGATTAGCGCTAACCCAGGGTTATATTTTAAACCGGGTTTCTTTTTCTTTTGATCAAATGCATTTTCTCCGATAACTTTCGCTTTTCTTTTTAGAGCATCCAATCATTAAAATGTAGACAAAAAGAGTTAACATGCATTTGCTTTTTAAGCTTTCATTTCTGAATTCAAAATTCGCACAAACCCTGGGTTATCTTAATCTGGCTTTGAACAACCCGGCCGTAGACGTACGGGCAATTTTTTGCCAGGGGGGCGGTGAAGCATTTGCCCAAAAAATTCTCCCAAGTTGCCTTGCCTAAATTTTCTCATGCTGCCCAAAAATCTGATTTGCCCAAAATTTGGGGGGCCTGCAGTCCCTCCTGCCCCCCCCCCCGGCCCGTACGACTATGAATCCGGCCCAAGGTGTATCCAGGAATTTTTGATGGAGGGGAGCGCCCAAAATTTTACTTAGTTGAGTGATAACAAGCAATCTTGTCGATATGAGAATTTCAATGACAAACAAGTAGAAAAACAAAAAATTCGGTTAGGGAAGGGGATCCAACCCTCCCCCGGGATTCGCCACTGCACACGTATAAGGGGAGGGGAAGCTTCTAATCAGCTGAATGCCACCTACCTTGCAAACAGGAATCACTTTGATTTTCCTAGAAAAGAAGGGAAGAGGAACTCGCTTCCTCTTCCCAGCTTTTCTTGGAATATCAAAGGGACCCCTGCTTGCCGGGTAAATGCCAACATTTCCGCCCTGGAATGTGTAATCCAGAAGTGGCCACATCCTCCCAGTCCCTGTGAAGGGTCACTGGAAATTCTGAGGGGGTGAGGGGTCCAAATAATAAACTTTCTTTGTGCTGGGGAGGGGGAGGGTATGGATATTCTCTGGCAGAACACAATAGCCAACAATTTGGCATTGAATTCCAACAATGAAAAATACAATCTGAGAAGTGAGCAGACATTGACACTGTTAAGTGTTTTGGTGATGGGTGTTAACTTGCTCTATAACATTCGTTTGTGTTTGTTTATATAAAGTGTCCCCAATGTAAACACAGCAATATATTATGCTAAATCCACTGACACAAGACTGAGCTAAGAAAAATTCAGGGAGCCCGGCTAGATGGGATGCTGGTCCATCACAGGGTTAAGTGTCTTGTCCAAGAAGATGTATCAGTCATGTGTACTACCCTCTGGTTGATGAGGCTTGTTAGGCCTCTAGCAATACTATGTTAATATGCCGAGCATTTTCCACCCCAATGTTCATGTCACAACAGACCAGACTACAACACCAGGAAGAAATTACAGCAGTGTTCCAGCCAAGCTTTGAGCCTGGACTGCCTAACCCAGAGTCCCATGCATTAACCATTAGGCCACCAAACCTCCCAAAAAAAGAAAACTAAAAAGCCAGACTATAAAAATCCCTCTTAGGCTAGTAGTACACACTGAGCTCCAAGCTAAGATTGTGCCTTAAGTGCTACATGAGAATCTGTCACTATTAGAAACAAACCTTTAAATTCATTAGGAGCTCCTCACGTTGCTTGTCTTTCTGCTTTATCTCAGCAAGAAGAGCTTGATACTCCACAGAAGTACCTAGTAAGATTGTACACCAACCAGCATCAAGCCAGTAATTTGCCTGTCCCAACCTTGTATCTCATAGCATATTTAACTGATAATATATACATGGATAAGGCCAAGCTTTTCATGTGTAAATATAGTCTGAGGCACGACTGATGATGAATCAGACTATCCCCCTTACGAAACAAGCAAGTGTCACCAGCAGGGGTTTCGTTTCAGGCCAGACGCCGGACGCCACGTCCGGTTGTTTGACATGTAACGTTCGGTAGTTCACACGCATTTACCAAAGAAAGACTTATTGACTTGACTTATTTTTCTCGTACAATTGAAAAAAAAAGATAATTGATGTCAGACATGTAAGATGCAGACTCCAACAGTAATTATGTCAGCCTTTGCATCAGCCCTCTAGAGATATGGGATTCATACACTCTTTCCAATTGGAGTCCATTTTAGAATCAACTAAAAAAACGAACAACTGCAAACTGATAATTATAATTTATTTATTTTTTGTGAGCATTTTTTAATGCCTTAAAAGACTTTCCTGGTTAACCAATTCCGGTCCAGGAATGGAGGAAATTGCATTTTAGAGAGTCCAAATTTACAAATTTTCTGGGGGGTGGGGAGGACCCCAGATCCCCTAGGAGTTCGTGCCTTCGGCGTCCGCCAGCTCAACCACTGAATCCGACACTTCCAAATGCCATGGAAAACCCTGCACCAGGTGTTCCTCAAGAAATAGATGACGGCACATAGGTTCCACAATATACATTTCCAATCAGATGGTCTGTTTCCCCTTGCTCCAAATAAATAAGTGCAGGGATTGTGAAAGAGAAGACTAAATGGAAATTCTAAGCATACCACCAGTTGTCTGCTTCAATTTAAAAATGCTGACACATAAGCACTTAATGACTGGCCCCAAGGGAAACAGAGCATATTTTGTGTACCCCTCATTAAATATTCACAATAATTAAATGCCCTAAGGGACAGTTTTTAAAGTTATTTTTGGCAGTTTGGTGCCTAGCTTATCAAAAGGGGTTAAGTTTTGGACAAAATCGACAAAACGATGTCGTTTAATAAGATGTTGTCAATTATGTCTCAGTGTGACGAACTCTACTTTATCTATAGAAATCGAAGCTTTGCAGTCATGTAACTTGCTCCCACAGAGAAGAAATACATATTAATTACTAATATTGTTAAGAGCGGAACAACAGCTCTTACAAAATGACATGATTGAAGATATCGACATTGTAATATTCGTAAATTAAGGTTTATTACCGAGAGATCATCAATCACTCTATAAAATAAACGCAACAGGTGGCTAGAAACCATATCATGCAGGATGGAATTTTGGTAAAGGAACTGCTAATTAATTAAACAACTATTCCAAAGACGCACTGTATATAAGTTTAATGATTTGTGTATCACCTCTACTAGATAGTTGATCAGCTTCGGGTTCTAACTCTTCATCTCCACTCGATGATGGTTCTCCTTCAGGACCGGAATCATCTAATATCAAAAACAAGAACGGTACAGTTGACTGAGATAAGCTAAAACGCGTCATTTGCGACCATGTCAATTTCAAAACAAACTACTTCGATTTGCGGCGACTGTTTATTACTCCTTTAAAATATTTAACTCAGCATCGTAGATAAAATTTACATGTAAGTGGGAAACAAGATTGTTTAAGCTCACCATCTAATCCTAATTCCTGTTTCCATAAATCCTTCCGTGACGGTGAAGGCTTGTGGCTTGAGTCAGGCTTGAATAACATCGGAGTTTTGAATGCTGGTGAAGCCTGACTCTGCAAGTTGACGTTGGTATAAAGTTATAAAAGCAAATAGAGCAACCATAAAATCTACTAAGCATTGGCACTTTATTTATCCAAAATAAAGCAATTTAAAACTCACCGTCGCTCGATCACGAGGGGACAACATAATTTGTCAGATTTTTTCCTGGATGTTCAGTCACTCTCGAATAGAGGTTTCTTGTTCCCGGTTGTTCTGTATTAAATTCCACACGATCGTCCAGTGATAAGATATTTATGGAAATCCAGCAATCAATGTATTCAGTTTAATCGTAAATGGCTTCATACATTCCGTAACGAAAGACTGAATCGAACGACAAAGGAATGAAACCGTTTGGAAACCCCGGCGTTTCCTTCAAGATGACGTCACCAGGCAACAGCATACAACCAGACCCAATCCTCTCTTGGCATCAAGCCGTGTAGTTGGGCAAGTCTAAACACGTCTCAATTTGAATTTTTGGCGGCAGGAGATGATCCAGTGTTTGTATATAGTACCAGTGCGCTATGTTTTATCATTATATATGGTAATACAAGATGCGTAAAATCTGTCCCTTATGCTCCATAATACTCGCATAAGAAGTTACATTTTTCGCTTTTACAGTTCAAAAATTTCATGTAATTTATTTATATAGTTACACACATGTACAAATAAAATTATGTTACTGACACTTGAATTTCATGCTTTCTTTTTTGAAGCATGAATGCCATGGTTTGTTCATTGTAAGATGAATTTTATAGCAATGAAAATAGATTAAGTCTGCATAAGAACCAAGTGGCCGATCAAGCCAGAGCTTATCCCGGTTTCCTGAGAATGAAGCGACTAGGAGTATTTCTACCACCCCCCCCCCCCCCCCTGAATGGGATGCTAGTCCATGGTATCCATTTATACACCTGGGTGCCCAAGAAAACCGCGCAGTGCCTCGGCCGAAGCACGATCCCGGACCGTCCGATCCACCATTAGGTAGCCTGTGGACAGAACTTCCCGAACGCTCGGGGTTTCGCGCCGAAAAACAGCGCCCCTCCGTGACAGTAGCCTGTTCGCAGGTTAACCATTAGGCTACGGCGCCTCCCACAGCAATGATCGAAAATGGTCGCTCTGAATTCACCAATCTCACTCGATAATAACGAAGTAGCCTGCGAAAAGGCCCCTGTCTCGGGGGACGCTATTTTACGAAGAAGATTTCTAATTCAGTGAAGGCGGACACTTTTTAATTGTTTATTTGTATTGAAAGTTTAATTTCCATTGTTTATCTTCTTTCTTAGTCACTATTATTTGGGCATAATGAAGCATTATTTTGCCCCGTTGCTATGCTCAAAAGTATGCCAGCATAATGCAATGTGGACAACCCAAGTGTTTTCTTTTTTGAGGGGAACTGGGGCAGGGGGGATGAGGGGGGGGGGGGGGGGTTCGGAGAAGGGAGAGACATTTTTCCTGAAGAATACCTTTTACCAGCTCCCAGTTCTGTAAAGAGTTATTTGGGAGCTTCCCTATATTTCATTTTTGTAACGTCTAGCAATACACGATTTTTTAAATCCTTTTTTCTGTGCACAACCTCGTTCCCAGTGATTTTCCCTTCTGTGATGCCGCTGTGCTGTGCAGATTTTTTGTGATTGCTCAGCCTCCCTACCACCCTTTCAAATATATATTAGTTCATCACAAACAATACAGCAAGGGTGAGACAACATGAAAAAATAGACATTGGGAGAAATAAACACAACCAGAACCGACAAAGTCGATAGAGCAGGGACACAACCGTCGGCAGCTGTTTCTTCTTGCTCTCCGAAACACGTGATGTGGCAGCGCGTGAGTTGGGGAAGGGGGGAGGCGGCAAGTAAGTTAAAAGCCGGGACCTTGATATAGTGCATGGGTCATTGTGCAACTTATTCGAGCCGGCTCTCTCGTTCTACACCGTGCTGACAAGTACACAAAAGTGTAGCTTGCGTACCTGACGTTTTTGTTGGGTTTTAACGCGTGAACCCCTCGCGGCTTCACTGTTCCTTTTCGCGGCTTCACCGCTCGCTCGCGTGCGTTATGATACACAGCAAAACCATCAGCTACGCAGGCAACCAAAAGGGCAAAACAAGTGTGACGTCAATGTTTGTAAACAAAAAATATCGCTAATAGATCTCTTCAGTATGCAAACAATGGAAGTTCTCTTTTGTAATCTAATTAAGCAATACAGGACTTTTTCCGTGTTTACATCATCTAGATCTGAACGCGAGGGGGTTTGGGAGCAGGCCTGAGACGCAGTCGAGTGTTTGCATAACTTTTTTAAAAAAATATTTCTCAAAACTACGCACGAAACTAGGGGGACGGTTTTGGGTGTGCAATCAATTTTAAAATTCAAATTCGAATTTTTAAACTACATCAAAACTTCACTATTTCTTATTTCTCCCAATTTCCCTTCTCCTTTAAGAAAAACTCGCTCCTCCCCACTATATCCAAAAATCATCCAAAACTTTGCAAATCACAACAAAACATCGCTTAGTGTTCTGAGCGAAGGGCTTTGGCATTCCTTGAAACGCAAACCGGAAAAACGGCTTTCAGGTAGCCCCCCCACTGCCCCACATAGGAGGGAAAGGGTTAAACAACTGTTATATAGCGCTCTTCACATACTAAGCGCATCGGAGCTCTCTCATGCCGGTGGACCGGTGAGGGTGGGACTCAGGAACTCTACCCCGTGAGGGGTACTGCAAAACCGCTCGATCTGGAGGCGAACGCACTAACCATTAGGCCACCGCGCCTCCCACAATGAGGGCACAATTTAATATGTATTTATTCTTTATGTTCATCTTTTCTCTGCCGTAAGGATTAATTTATGAGATTAAATTTGTAAGGACCACCGTGAAAAAGTAAAAGTACTGGCACGGATTCTCTCGTTTTTCCGCGGTGTCGGGGAAAGAAAAAGTTTCACTTGCGCTGAGTGAAGAGATCTGGGAACGAGATAAGGACCATTTGCGTTCAGCTTACTTAACGTTGTTTTTGACCAAAGATGGCGGCCCTATTTGCACGTGTGAAGTGGCCGATTCATGGAACGACGACATGCCTGAAAACGTTAAGAATTTCGACAAAAATAAACAGTAAGGTAAGGTGTACATTCTGATTTACCCAGGAAATGCATCATACATCGACTGTTGACTTAACTGATCGGTTCTCTTCTTTCTACCGCCCGGCTCGCTTTGATATTTGCAGAGTTTCGGAAAAATCACTGCTCGAAATTATTTCACGGCTGACGTGACAAGGAAATCCAACAGTAGGACGGCAAGAACGTCTCAGGTGCACAATCACAGTGCTGTCAAACATGGACTGTTTCCCTGGACACAAAGTGTTAGGTGTTTTTCCGTGAGTACTCATCGGAGCTCCTCTGGTAAGTACACTGCGCATGATGGATGACATCACGTGACAGGCACATTCAAAAGTACATGAACAGTTACAATATGAGACAAAGGGAGTTGACACACTGATTCGACAGTTTTTACGATATATTTATCACCGCTTTTTATATTTGATTATAATATAGATAGGACTCTTTGCATGCTCTGATTGGACGAAAACCCATGTTTTATCAGAGTTTGTAATATAGATATATAGGACTCTGTGCGCGCTCTGATTGGTCAAAAACCCATGTTTTATCAGAGTATAAAACATAGAAAAAGCATGTTTTATTGTTTTTCATCAGCTTTACCCTAGTGAAAATTTGCAAGGGATGGCGGCGAACATTTTCTATAAAGATATTCCGGACAAAATTCTGAGTCAAACTGCAGAGATTGTTGAAGAAGCTTCCAAGTTCGAGATGAAAGTAGAAGAAGCGAAATTAAATTGCTTCAGTTTATCGATCGTGCGTGTTTTGGTGTTTTTACTCGCGGCGTATAAAATCTATATCATAAAGCAAATGAAGAAGCCTAAGCCATGTATTATACTGTGATAAAACACTCCGGACATTTGAGAACACTCAAGAAATGTAGAAAACACTCGCCTGTGGCTCATGTTTTCTTCATTTCCCTCGTGTTCTCAAATGCCCGTCGTGTTTTATGCCAGTATAATACATGGCTTAGGCCTCTTTATTTGTTAAATAAAACATAGAAAAAGCGTGTTTTATTGTTTTTCGTCAGCTTTACTGTAGTGAAAATTTGAGCAGTCTCTTCTGTCGGTGTCTATGAAGAAATTCTTGACAAAATTCTGAGTCAAGCTGCAGAAATTGTCAAGGAAGCTTCTACGTTCAAGAGGAAAGTAGAAGAAGCGATTTCTTGACTGTACATGTTTTGTTGTTTTTACTTGCAAAATATAAAATCTATATCATAAAAAAAATTAAAGAAGCCTAAATCATGTATTATACTACCATAAAACACTCTGGACATTTGATAACACTTGAGAAATGTAGCAAACACTCATCTGTGGCTAGTGTTTTCTCCATTTCCCTTGTGTTCTCAGATGCCCATCATGTTTTATGACAATATAATACATAGCTTAGGCTTCTTTACCAATGTGGAGCAGTGGTTGTAAAATGTTGCAGAATTAAGAAATGAAGTCTGATTTCTGTCATAGATGGCACAAAGCTCTTGCAAGATGAAAAGGTTACTAATCCTTTTATACAAGAGAATTTCCCAGAATCAGCATTAGATTCCATGACCACAAACAGCGAAATGCTCAAAGATATGGCAGAGACAGTCTCTTCTGTCGGTGAACCAACCTTGTCAAGCCTTGGACTGGCTGGGTGGTCGCCAGTTGGTATCATTCAACAGTGCTTGGAGTTTGTTCATGTTTACGGGGATATATCATGGTGTGCATCCATTGGTATTGTAACGGTGTGCCTTCGTCTATTGTTACTCCCATGGGTCATTAAGGCGCAAGCAAATACAGCCAAACTGAACAACATCAGACCTCAACTTGAAGAGATGCAGGCAAAGATGAGGGAGCTGATGAATTCTCGTGATTCAGTTGCCCAGGCAACTGCAAGTGTGAAGATGAAGCAACTTTACAAGGATCACGACTGTAGTCCATTTAAGGTATGAATTAATAACAAATATTGTCTGCAGTTGTAGATAGAGATAGATAGTTTATTCAGATTAAAATCGCAGCCAAAAGCTGAATTAGATTAATCATTACAATAATGAAATCTAATAAAAATATGAGCAAAAAAATATAATAAAAATGTACACATACGTAGCTAAAAATTTAATTACAATTGCTATATATAAATGTGTTCTTAAATCTTTTCGTCTTAGCCAGAGGGACATTAAAATTCCTCTTTCGTCTTGAATTAGATTCACAATTGTTACGAGGTGGCAAGAGCTCATGCAATTTATGGTCTGAGTTACAAAAATATATGACAAAAATGTTGTATTTCCCATGGGACTGAGAGGGTCAAGATGTCATCGATTGTCCTGCACTATCCTCTGAGTCTCTGAAAGAGCTTGTTTGGGTGTTGTCATGCTTACAAGAAGTAACAAGTTGTCATCTTCTTTGTGATTTCTTTCAGAGCTTTATTGGTCCTCTTGTTCAGATACCAGTCTTTGTTTCTTGCTTCTTTGCTATAAGAAAAATGGCTAATTTACCTGTGGAATCATTCAAGACAGGAGGATATCTATGGTTCCAAGACTTGACTTTAATTGACCCATATTTTGTATTACCCATTATGTGCAGTTTCTCCATGTTGGCAGCAATAGAGGTAATAACATGCAGTTCACTGCAGCTTTTATCTACACGAACTTGTATCTTGTCTATATAGTTGATTTCTAGTCTGTACTGTGCAGTCTCTGAATTGTCTAATAAGTTACCGGGTACACTTTGGTAACAGTGTACAAAATCGACATGAAGTTTTGAATCTGGGTCGCAAGTACCTCTCTTCCTGTAGGCAGGGTTTTTCTCTTATTCGCCATTTCCACATATCCCATAATGCAGCTTGTTTGCACCCCCCCCCCCAAAAAAAACTAAAAATTGCATAACCTTTGTTTCCCATTTCTCCTGGGTATTACAGTCATCCCAAGAGAAACTGAAGACAAGGCTTATGCAAAATTTGGGAGGGGGGGGGGGGGGGGCAAGCAAGGTGTATTATGGGAGATGTGGAAATGGCAAATTTGGCCAGAGTGCTTACTGTACATTGTACATCGCTGGGCAGTGTATGTTTTTTGCAAGTGGTTGGGGGCAGGGATTGTTAATCTTTAATAGGGTCTACAATAATCGGGAATCAAAGTCAAGGAATCACTTGACTCAACTAACCTCATCCAAGCAATCACACTGAGTGTACATGCTGAAAAACCTGTGATCTGCTTGTCCGGAGTGAAAGCCAGAATTCAGCTTTGTTTCCACCCCCTTTGCCATTTGCGCCTAGCATTAAAACCAGTTATGAACGTTTCTGTTGCTATTGTCTTTTAGCTTGGTGCTGATGCTGGTGTTAACACCTCTACCATGAAGTCAATGAAGACAATATTACGAATCGTGACAGTGGCAATGATTCCAGTAGCAGCACAGTTTCCGGCAGTGAGTCTGACCCACTTTTTTCTCCTTTCTTACACAGCTGGGGGGTTGGAAACAATAGACGCTACCCTTATAATTATTTTTAACAAAAAGGACAACCCTTTTTTTTCAGATTTGACAAACATGTTTTGACAACGTCTGGCATTGTCTGCTCAGTTACGACATTAGAGAATTGCCTTAATACAAGTATTATGCAATAGACAAATTTTCGCTCTGATATTATAACTGAGGATGACAGAGATGACTGTCTAAACATGTTTTTAAAACTGAAAAACGCTGCCCTGGAAGCTCCTTGAGTGCTTCAGCAAAGAATTGACAAAATTGCACTTGTTCCCCTGATTCTTGTGGACATTGGGCCAATTACTGGGCTGGAGCACGCTTGAGCGTCAAAGAGAATATTTCTCTTTAGTAGAGTATTCTCTTTATTTGAGTTAAACGGGCTAGAGTGTTGTGACTATTTTGATTACTGTAACAATAACACAAGATCCATTAATTTATTCAAAATATGCTTCGTGAGGATTATTAAGGAATGGAACAACTTACCCCAACACCTTTTTGGAAATGACATTAATACAAATATTTGAAAAAGTGGATGAACATTAGTTAAAGAATTAATCCACTGATTTGTATGCTTTCTCTTTTTAATTTTTGAAATAATTTTATTACTTGTAAATAGTAGTTAAAGGCCATTTCCAGGCCTTACTGCGCAATCTCCGCCTGCAATGTTTATCAAGCCTCACACGATCAAATGTAAACAAACCAAAATGAAAATTATGGGTAAAGACTTACCTTTTTCTTCATTATTAACATCCAATATCCTTGCAAAACAATAATAAAGAGTAGATGAATCGCGACGATATTCCAAACCGACGTTTCAGCATATCGAGAACTCCCAAACGAAACAACCCGTAATGGCGGACTCAAAAACTTCATGTACATTGTACACAGTTACCGAAGTGTAACGTCTCAACGAATTCAAAACAGAAATGTAAACAAATCCCGAGACTGTGCAGTACGGACTGGACATGGCCTTTATAGGTAGTTAGGTATGAGGCCCTTAAATAGGGATAACCTCTGGGTCCTACGTTTCAGGATTGGTTCTGAATAAATAGAGGATATTACACGGTGGCAAAAAGATATGAATTTTATGTTCAAGTGGCAAGAAAAATGTCTCACGAGTGAGTGCAGCGAACAAGTGAGCTATTGTTCTTGCCACAAGAACATAAAATTTATATCTTTGAGCTAACGTGTAATTTTCTTTTTATTATATAGACAAAAACACAAACTGAATCTTGCAAGGCGGGAAATGACGACATCGTGTCGGAAACAGGGTGATTAGTACTGTAAGCGATTGTGAAATCTCACCGGAAATCGAGCGTCGCGTCATGTCTGCTCTGAATGAATGATTTTGTTTATCCCTGTTGTCTGGAAATATCTTTAGCCAATCAGCTTACGTTCAATTAAGGTGTGCCAAAACATGAGGCAACAATGAACTGGAGTTTTTTGTGTGGGTTTTTCCGAGTGAGATATCGAAAGCTTTAACTGAACTTTGTTGTGTACGCGGACTGAGAATAAAAGCAACTGGAAGAGAGAACAGCGACAGTGTGGGCTCCTGACTTATTCCCCACATTAGTGGCACCTCCGACGGGACTGTTTATCTAAGACTATGGAATCTAAACACAAGGCTCTCGATGCCGAGCTTCAACTTTTGACTCTAACGCGTGGCAAGACTGACGCCATTGTCAAGAAGGGAAGCAATGACAAAATTGCCCGCCATAGGGAAGCTTTAAGGAAGATTGTGGCGAACATCGAGGATCTCAAACTGGACATTGAGAAAGGTAAGCTTGAAGCGGCAGAAAGTATTGGAGACGTGAAGGCATGGGGGTCAAAGATCGAACAAACGATCGATGAAGTAGATTTGCAAATAGGAGATTTAACTCGTTATCTGGAAGATCTTGGAACTAAAGAGAAAAATCAAAAGCTAGAAGAGGAAGAAGCTATTCTTGCCAAAAAGAGGGAGGACGAACTGCAATTCGAAAAGCTGAAATTTGAACAGAAATCTAAAATGCTATCATTAGATCAGCCTACTGCGAAGTCTCCCAGTAAGGGAAATGTGAGAATGCCAAAGCTAGTTATCACAAAGTATGACGGCACCTATGAAAAATGGCTCTCCTTCTGGAATAAGTTTGAAGCTGAAATAGATGCAACGGATATTCCACCGGTAACAAAGTTTGCCCATCTTAAGGAATTATTGGAAAGTAATGTATGTGAAGCAATTGATGGTTTGCCCTTCAACTCCGAAGGCTACGAACGTGCTAAGAATATCTTGAAATCTAATTATGGGAAAACGAGCGAGATCGTGCGAGCTTACATCGATAACATCAATGCGTTGCCGGTGATATCTGGAAGCCAACCAAATGAAATCCACAAGTTTTGGCAAACTTTGAACTATAATGTTCAATCTCTAGAGACTCTGGGTAGACTTTCTGGTTGTTTATCTATGGTGCGTGGGGTTCTAGACAAATTACCTGGCATAAAAGCAGATCTCGTGAATGGGAAACCAGGATGGCAAGACTGGGGATTCGCGGAGCTAATGCGAGCGTTAGAAGAATGGAAAGCTATCCATCCAATGGACGTAAATGAGTCAGTTGGCGAGATCTCCCCTTTACCGCAATTACCTCTGCGTTTTCGGCCTCCGCGACCGCCGCGTCCTCCTCGCACTCCTCGCGAAAATAGTTTCTACGCGCAAGAAGGCGGATCAACCTCACGAAACGCGTGTGTTTACTGTGATCGCGTGACACACAGATCTTGGGAATGTGAGAACGTGACATCTCCAGCAGAGCGCCGTCGCATTCTTCAAAACAAACGCTTGTGCTTCAACTGCACTGGGGCTCAACACAGCGTTTCACAATGCCGAAGCCGTGCATCTTGCGTACACTGCAAACAAAAGCACCACTCATCCATTTGCGACCGACCGTCGGCAACTGGACGCCAAACAGCGAACAACGGCGGAGTGGCTCTCACCGCAACTCAAGAAGGGGAGAAAGTCTGCCATCCAATCGTACTTGTCAAGTTGAATGGCGTGATCTGTAGAGCCCTACTGGACACCGGTGCGACTGCGTCGTATGCTTCGGGATACATCTTGGATCGATTAAATCTTGCACCGTCACGCACTCTAACGCGCCAAGTACAAACTATTGTGGGCACCGTTACCAAGCGAACCGAAACCTACGACGTGCAAGTGAGTGACACAAAAGGAAACCATATCATCCCTCTCAGCGCAAACAGGATAGACCGGGCTGAACTGTTGTGCGTGGAAAACCCAAACTACAGAGAAATGATCAAACGATACCGACATTTGAAAGGCGTGGACATGGAAGACACTGACACAAAGAGCTTACTTCCGGTTCACGTTATTCTGGGCGCGAGTGATTACGCGAAGATTAAAACGTCGACATCCCAGCGCACTGGAGCCATCGGAGAGCCTGTAGCCGAGTTCACTCTTTTCGGGTGGACTATTATGTCTCCAGGATCAGAGCAAAACCTTGACAGCATGTTCTTGGCCCAGACGACTTCAACCAACTATGAAGAGCTCTGCCGCATGGACGTCCTAGGCCTCGAGGATAAACCAAATGGAGATCAGAGTGTGGTGTACGAAGAATTCATCGAACAGCTCAGCCGCAGCCCCGAAGGCTGGTACGAGACCGGCCTTCCCTGGAAAGGAGACCACCCTCCCTTGCCCTCCAACAAGGCGGGAAGTTTGAAACGACTCGGAAGTCTAGTCCGACGACTGGAGAAAACAGGAAAGCTTGACGCCTATGATGCAATTATCCAAGAGCAGCTACAGGAAGGAGTTATAGAAGAAGCAGAGATGGCAGCATCTGAACGAGAATTCTATATCCCTCACAAGGCCGTCGTGAGAGAGAGTGCCGAAACTACTAAGATGCGGATTGTGTACGATGCCTCAGCAAGAGCTTATGACTCAGCACCCTCCTTAAACGACTGCCTAGAAGTTGGACCACCCCTACAGAATCAGCTCTGGAAAGTACTCTTAAGGGGAAGATTTCATGCAGTAGCCCTCGCCGGTGATATTCGCAAGGCGTTTCTTCAAGTGCGTATCCGCGAGCAAGACCGAGATGCACTGCGTTTCCATTGGCTGGACGGCAAGAATCCCTTGAGTGTTCGCACTTACAGGTTCACCAGAGCACTCTTTGGCTTGGGACCCTCGCCTTTCCTGCTTGGCGGCGTAATCCACCAACATTTAAACACCTGTAGAGCTGATTTCCCTGATGCTGTTGCAGAAATAGAACGAGAACTTTATGTAGATGACCTCATTACTGGCGGGGGGACTGTCCAAGAAACGGAACAAAAGAAAACCACAACGACTGAAATATTTCGCCGGGCCACCTTCCATTTGCACAAGTGGCACTCAAACGTCCCTGAATTGGAGATCTCAGAGGACGCCGAGAATGAAGACGTATTAAGCTATGCGAAACAGCAACTAGGAGTAAAGTCCAGAGGGTGTGGCCTCCTTGGCATAAAATGGAACAAATCGACGGATGAAATTGCAGTCACGATTCCAGAAGAAGTTGTTCAACCTACTAAACGAGGGATTTTGGGAAAAGTAGCAAGAATCTATGACCCCCTTGGTCTGATCGCGCCAATCACCTTGCAGGGAAAGCTGCTTTACCGAAGCGCCTGCGATGAGAAATCTGCCTGGGATGCACCGTTGTCTGTGCCTTTGCAACAACAGTGGAAGAAGTGGGAGAGTTCTTTACCACCTGAAGTTTCCTGCCCAAGAGCACTGACCAGCGCCCAAGAACCAATTGAGAGAATTGAACTCCACGCCTTCGGTGACGCAAGCGGAAAAGGCGTCGCCGCTGCTGTGTATGCCGTCGTCAAGCAACCAAGCACTTTAAATCAAGGACTTGTCGCGGCAAAAGCAAGACTGGCGAAACAAGGCCTAACTATACCTCGCCGAGAGCTGGTCTCTGGTCACATGGCTGTAAACCTCCTGAGCAACGTACAAGACGCGCTTCAAGGTTTCCCAGTGACTTCACTACACTGTTGGCTCGACAGCAGCGTTGCCTTGCACTGGATACTGGGTGGAGGAGACTACAAACAGTTTGTAGCTAACCGAGTACGGAAGATTAGAGAGCATGCTGAGGTTATCTGGCGGCACGTACCAACCGAAGTTAATCCTGCAGATCTTGCAAGTCGTGGTGGATTGGTAATTGAAAAGAACAAACTATGGTGGAGGGGACCAGAGTGGCTTAGTGATCCTAGGAAGTGGCCAGAAAACCTCGTCACCGCACCCAGTAAGGAATCAAACCAAGAGGTGAAAACCACAAAGGAACTGTTCGCCCTGGCCGTGAATTCTGACGATGAACTAGACGAACTCCTTGCCAAGAACTCATACTGGAAAACCTTACGAGTGTGTGCCTGGATCATGCGGTTTGCCCAAAATGCTAGAACAAAGAGAGCAAGCAGAACAAAAGGTCCTCTTACAACAGAAGAAATTGAAAGGCAAAATCTCTTCTGGATGTTGCGCGCTCAGAGCCAGGGGAATGAAAACTTGGAAGAAGACCGACTGAGTCTCAACTTGCAGAGAAACAAAGACGGATTGCTAGAGTGCCGTGGAAGACTACCAAGTCCCTATCCGATCTACATACCAGACTCTACAACCTTTGCTGAGAAATTGGTTCAGCCACTCTCCATGGGGGAGTGGGGCTGACTATGGCTAAAGTCAGAGAGGAGCATTGGATCCCACGCCTTAGACGCCTTGCAAAGAAAGTCATCAAGCAGTGCCATGGATGTAAGCGTTTTCAGGCAGTTGCTCTCGCAGCTCCACCCCCTGGTTTGTTGCCACCTGAGAGAACAGAGGGATCAGGTCCTTTCGAAGTAGTGGGTGTTGACTTTGCCGGCCCTATTAAGTACCGCAAGTCTTCGCGAGCGGAAGGGAAAGCCTACTTGGTGCTTTATGCCTGCAGTTTAACAAGAGCCTTGTACCTAGAAATCTTACCAAATCTGGAGACCACTACCTTCATGGCAAGCCTAAAGCGATTCATCGCTAGACGAGGACGACCTTCGAAGATTTTCTCAGACAATGGAAGGACTTTCGTGGGAGCGGCCAAGCTGATAAAAGAAATCCAGAAAGACGAGCAAATGCAAGACTACCTAGCATCGGAGAAGATTACTTGGAGATTTAACCTGAGCCGAGCACCCTGGTGGGGCGGCCAGTTCGAGCGACTTGTGGGCCTCTTTAAACGCGCCTTCTACAAAGTGATTGGAGGGGGAATGCTAACCTGGTCAGAGCTGTCCGAAGTTGTGCTTGATGTGGAAACTCACTTAAACCGCCGCCCCCTGTCGTATGTGGAAGATGACGTCCAGCTCCCTCTGCTGACCCCGGCCTCCTTTCTGTTCCAAAGATCTATACGTCTACCTGAGCGACAGCCGTGGAGAGAGGAAGATTATGACCTGCGAAAACGGCAAAGGTACCTCAGGACCTGCAAAGATGCTGTGTGGAAACGCTGGACGCGTGAATACTTAGCCGCTTTGAGAGAACGACACACCCACATTAGCCAAGGTAAACCTAGACCACTGAACGTAGGAGATGTCGTCATTATCCGTTCGGAAGACAAAAATCGTGGGAAGTGGTCCCTTGGTGTCGTGGAAGAGCTGTTTGAAGGCCGAGATGGAAAAGTGCGAGCAATAAAGTTACGTGCGGGAAAAGCGTTCTTGGAGAGACCAATCCAACACCTTTACCCTCTGGAATTAGCCTGTGATAAAGTCCCAGGAAGAGCCGCAGCGCCGCCACAGCTTAACGCTGCAGCGCCAGTTTTCCGCCCAAGGAGAGATGCTGCTGTGGCTGCTAACTTGCGTATCCACGATGCTATTGAAGATGCAGAACTTTAAAACCTGAGAACAGGATCGAACTATGATTATACATATAAGCATTAGTGATTCAAAATTCAAATGAACTATGACATTTTCTTTACTTCGTTTTGTTCTATAGTGTTACTTGTAAATGAGCTTATCTAGTTTCCTCTGATTACATGTGCTTCCACGTGGAAAGCACATGGGGGGAGTGTGTCGGAAACAGGGTGATTAGTACTGTAAGCGATTGTGAAATCTCACCGGAAATCGAGCGTCGCGTCATGTCTGCTCTGAATGAATGATTTTGTTTATCCCTGTTGTCTGGAAATATCTTTAGCCAATCAGCTTACGTTCAATTAAGGTGTGCCAAAACATGAGGCAACAATGAACTGGAGTTTTTTGTGTGGGTTTTTCCGAGTGAGATATCGAAAGCTTTAACTGAACTTTGTTGTGTACGCGGACTGAGAATAAAAGCAACTGGAAGAGAGAACAGCGACAGTGTGGGCTCCTGACTTATTCCCCACATTAGATATCCTCACTAGTAAAGATATGGAAAATATGCCACTATGGTCCCGGATGTAGTTTCGTATGAATTTTACGAGTAGTGTAATTCCCAGTAAAACACTCACATCTATATAATAAAGTATTATTATTATTCTGACTGTTAATCCTTGTTTCAGGGCCTTTTTGCCTATTGGATAACATCCAACATGTTTACAATTGTCCAAGTGGCTGTTTTGAGGCATCCTACCGTGAGGAAATGGATGGGCATCCCTGATCTAAAAACCTTCAAAAATCTACCACCAACTGCAGGCTTTTTAGAGAACCTAAAGGCTGGTAAGCTGTTACAAGTGATATTCCTGCAAAATAAACGCTACATACAGGATGGCTTTGAAAATGACGATGAAACAAAGCTATTCAGCATACGTAAGAGTCCACAAAATTCCATAGTGCTTGCTGATAGCGTGATCAAATCACTTTGCAAGAATTTTTGTCCTATTTTGTGCAATTTTTGGTGCGGTTTTGTTGTACTTTTCGGCAGTGTTATAAAACAGTAGCACAATTCACCGTTGCTATGACATTTTTAAATATTGGATTACTTAAAAAAAATAATGGGTTACATGAATGGATTCAGTATGTCAAATTCAGTTAAACCTACAGTTTTGTGGAGATCTGATTCAACTTCCTGAAATATGAAAATTCAAAAGTTGCAATTTTTACAACAAATGTTTGACGTGCAGGCAGTCTGTGTTGGCATTTCGTAAAAAACTTTGTGCAAATCATGATATTCAAACTTCTACATTATTTCTTAAAGATTGAATCAAAGTTTTCGAAACTTCACATTTTTGCTAACCCCCTGATTTGTAAACCTAGTTTTTCATTTAATGGTCTTTAATGTATTGTCCAAAGATATGACTGGTTCTTGTGTTTTGCTGTATACTGTCGAGTTATGATGCGCCCAGGAAGTTTGGAGATCACTCAATAATCTAGAGTTGCTCTCGAGTAACTCTCACACTGCTTTTGCGCTCTTCAAACTCGCCGACTGCACCATCACTTGATCGTGGCTGCCAACTCATGAACCAATTTTTTAATCAACGGCGCTTGTGTTCAGTACCGCTCAAAGGTAAGTTACCACCCTCTCGCGAGAGGAGAACGAGACACTCGTCTCGAGAGACGCTTCAAAAACTGTAAGTTCAGGTACCCGGCACAATTTCACTTCGGGAAAATATAAAGCGAGCGAGCATATTGTCAAGGTAAGATTGAACGAAGCTGATGCGACGTTTGACGTGTAAAGCGAGTTTCGTTCTTTCGCAGATATCGTTTGTAATTCTAAGCAGAATTCATATTCATGAAAAAATGCGTAGTTTTCGGCTAAAGTTGAAATAATTGCGTTCGTCGCGTTTTTAAATCAGTATTTCCAGTTGCTGCTTTTGTGGCAGCCCACACGGTTAGGATAAGTCAGCGAGCGAGCGAGTGAGCCAGTTAGACTGTGGGCGAGCAAGCAAGCTAGGGAGTGAGTGTTGCTAAGTTTGTGAATTATTATTGAAGCAAATCATGTGTTCACCATTTTTAATTGTCTCACACATCAATTGGGTGATGGCTAAAAGGGATGACCGAGAGCGACGTTTCTAAACATGAAGAGATTGAGTTGTCTTACACGAAGTGTGGAATCGTTGGAGCGTCAGATTTTACTGATGTATTTTATAACATTAACAGAAAGGAAAACACAGAAGTAAGCGTAGTCACGTAATGTCGTGTTTTGTGATGCATTCGTCATGACGTAATTATTTTGCAAGGTAATCGTTTTGTTTAAAATAATAAAAAAGCCAAAATTAATTGATATTATAATTTATTTAAAAAATGTTTCATGCAGGCTATCAAAGCTCACAAGAAGCTGCCTACATCAAACAGGAAGAGAACATGAAGAGACAAAGAATGAAAGCTCTGGGAGAAACACCTCTGGAGCAAACATATGAATTCAACCCAAGAATTCAACAGAATAAAGAGCTATTCAGCTTGCCAGACAACAGTGCAAAGAGCAACAAGCGCAGGAACAGAAGACGGAAGGAGCAAACACCCACAGAACGAAAAGAACCCAGGGCCAAATTCAACCAGGAGTTTTTTAGCGCCAAGACACACCAGAATGCAAAGAGTGAAAAGATGAAAAATGTGCCTGGGGCTCCCATGTGAATACATAGAATGAGCCATCAAGTTTTGTGGTTGATTGTTTTCCTGCGTAGCCGTGTACAGAAATGGATACTGGTCTGAAAAGACATGTTTTTATGTCAACTAAATGTATGTATATGGTAATGACTTGAACATGGACTGTGAGTTCTGTAACATTTCCACCTGTTTTGCTGAAAGAACTGTAAGAATTTGTGCTAAAGCTGGGGTTCTTCTGTTAGCCTGTGTTTGCGTTTAAGAGATGAAGATCTTTGCTGGGAAAGCTTTGTAAAGGAATGACTGAGAAAATTATAAGAGGGGAAAAGTACGTTGTCCCAAGAGGATAGCTAGGAGGGTTGGGGTCTTGACACCGTTTCACATTTCACGCACAAATATTAACAAAATTCACTCGCCACGTTTAATTTAACTACAGATTTAACTATGAATACACTCACGAATCACGTTTCTCTTCGACGTATTTTCACGCTTCACTGCCTAATTATCAGTATCACGAATAAACCCTTTGCTACCCTCTCCCAAGAGCTTAAATGCTGAGTCCTGCGTGCGAGACATCACATGTATTTTAGCGGAATTGGAAATATGGCGTTGTTTTGCCTAGTTGGCTATGCCAAAGCTATACAAGAACATTACAATCATACTATCTTGGAGTGATTTCACTAAACCCGTGAAATAGTTACTTTGCTGTTAGATCCTGTTAAACACTAATTCCACTGTTTGTTTTTTTTTTGTTAAGTTTTAACTAAAAGGGACAAACGTTAGATCCAATTTCACTGGTTTAATGAAATGACTCTAGCATTTATTCGCAAAGAGGGGGGTGAATAGGTTCGCGGATCAACGGATTTAGCCTTAAAAAGCACACGGATTGTGGATTTCGGCGAAAAGTTAAGCGGATTCACGGATTTCGAGAATGCAGTGGATCGCGGATTAGCTGATAATTTTAGCTCGGATTCCGGACTCTGTATGCAATGAAGTTCGGATTGTGGCCTTGGCGTACCTTTTCAGTGAAACTATTACATATAAGTTTTCAAAGAATGTGGATGCGGACTTGAACGAAACTTGTGGCGGATTTGTGGATTTGGCCAAAGAATAGCACGGATTGGCGGATTCGCGTACCCCTATTCACCCTCCTCCAAATGTCATGCACCTTATTCCAAAATGGCTGCTGTTTTATGCACATAAATTGGCCGCTTTAGCCTTGAATTTTGCCTATGCTATCGAGGAAAGTAGGGTCAATCAACATGCATATAAAAGAATAATTAATCGGCCGCCATTTTAGCGTGAGGTCTATTTGAAATGTAAATTTAATTTGCGCAGCCCAGATTTTCCATCTGGTTTTGACAGCTGTGTTCAGAGGTTACGATGTTATGACTGACGAATTGGAAAAATGTGTACCATCCATGGCATGACTCCTTGAAGGTAACAAGTGTTACGGTGCTCAACTGATCTGCAAACGACAAGGAACGTCTCACCATACAGGGAGGCCATTAAATTGTTCACGCATTAGTATAGAGAGAAATTTTCACGTTTAATGAGTGGGACTGACTTGAAGGTTAAATTGTCTAATTTGTAATGAAATACCGTAAACTGTATAAGCCCACTTCCCCCCCCCCCCCTCTTTTTTTACCGGATATAAGCCCCCTCTAGCTTTTATTGTTTTGAGTCATAAGTTCGGTTCATTATGACGTTAAAAAGCAGCACTGCTATAGCTCGTTTTGAAGCAGTTTTTATATTCCGGTCATAAGCTCCTCCGTTCATAAGCCCTCCTAAAACTCCTGACGAAGTTGTATACGGCTGGGGTTTATAAGCGGCGGTTTATGGTATTGTCTCTCTTATTCATAGAGAGAGTTGAAAAGAATTGCTGCCTTATAAAATTATATAACGTTTATTAAACAGCGGCTGCCGCTTCTCCGACCTGAAATAATACAGCACAATTTCGGGTCAATGAGATGGTGCATTGAAAATATCTTGCAGTTGTTTACATTCGGTCAAATTTACATTGCAAAACAAATCGAGGACCTGGAAGTAGACAATACTGCCGTTACACCAAACAACCCTAGGTTAATACCCTGAAATAGAAAACTTGGAATTTGAACCCACGACCTCCTGATTAGATGTACCGACGCTCTAACACGCTCTACCGCTGATTCACGATGTCAGATGGGAACAGGTTGAGGTAATTTCGAATATCATTCGTGATGTGTATACTAGTGATAAGAATATATGATAGGAACCGCGTAGCAGGCGCGCCCGTGTGCTATGCGGTTCCAATCATATATCCTCCTCACTTCTATACTATGAATGACAATCTAAATATGAGAGTAGCTAAGCAATCTAATCCTGGCGTACGTGGCAGTCTGCAGCAGGTACTGCAGATGGAGCTGGACTGACCAGGATCAGTGACTTGAGTGAGCTGCCATGTGAGCTTTTTGTGTTACCTTCTGTTATCAAGCTGTTGGTTTCGCTTTTCCTCACCCCTCTTGTGCAAGCTCCTCCCAGCTGCCTGAGATAATGTCAGTTAATTCCAGATCACGTTCAAAGTCTTCCTTATACCCAAGTAGTGGGCGACCGACTGGGCGGTGTCCAGTGTCCAGTTATCCTTTGGCAGAGATCGTGTTCTGTTTGTGAATCCAGGGCCGCATCTCTTCATCAGCGAACACCAATTCTCTCATAAGAAGTGTTGGTTTCAAAATCGTTAAATAATTTCTGTATTAATTTGTGTTATTATTCTAAATAATGGGGCGTAAACATGATACCGGAGGCTGGAGCGCAAGATTTGGCGAGGAAAAGAGGAAGCCAAGGCATCCATGAAGGTTTTACGTGGAAAGAATTTCTTAGTGATGTTCAGGAGTCGCACATTAGAGGTTAGTAGTGCTGCTGTTTTACGCGATCAGTAGTAATTTGCCAGTGCGTTCATTGAGTTTTGATATAAACGCAGGATATCAAGAAAACGTGATGAAAGCACACGTAGAAGCCACTTCAAGTTCGGGGCTTTTGTAAGCTAGGAAGTAAGCTAAGAAGTAACTTTTGCCAAAGTTTAAAAAAATTCTGTGCATGAGGTTCAGAGCCACCTTAATTTTTTCGTAAATTCAATAAAAAGAAAAAAGTCACCGAGATCGTTTTTATTAAGGGTGTCTTTACAAGGTTTTACTGTTGCCATGGTTTCTGGCAATGCCAAGAAAATTATCACAACTTGTTCATTAGAAATTGAGCATCTGTTGGATAGCATAATTGTTGCGTCAACTGAAAAAGATTCGTAGTATTGATCCGTCAAAGTTGAGGTACTGAAAAATTCAGGAAACGGTTTGGTTTGGGCCCAACTTAAACAGCTAAATCACACGTGTCTTACGTCTGCAAATCGGAGCAGGTTTTATTTCATAACTTTCGTCCTGCGTAACTGAGACATCGCATAGTCGCGCGAGCAATCACGTCAGATTTTCAAACCGAGGCTCCTGGCGAAGGGGGAACCAGGGGAGCGTGCAGTAAGGGGCAGTAGCCTAGCCTGTTCCAGGCCCTCGAATAGTCGGGGCGGCGAAAGAAGAGGGCGAGCGAGGGAAAAACAAGGGAGGACCAGGGCGAGAGCGAGAACGAGAACGTTTCTGTCCTCACCTTTGGGGAGGACCATTAGAAATCCCGTGAGGGGGGTGGGAGGGGGGGCGCAAAAAATTTCCAGTGCATGAATTTTTTTTAGTGAAAGTTGGCTGTAGGAATTTTTTTCCCATGTGGAAGTTCTGCACGATTTTTTTTCTAAACTACTTTTCAAAAAATATGTTATGTAAAGCTTTGGACACGTTTTAATTACAGATGTAGGTCTTTTAGAGTCATATAAATCCTCGCGAGAATAGAACATCGCTAATGAATTGAGCTTTTTAAAAGGGAAAACAATTTATTCCGTTATATTAAACGCGTCATTTTCTTTGTTTAGAATTAAGAATAAGGAAACACGTACCATGAACTAGTCAAGGGTCGGGGAATGGCAACATGTGGATTAAGTACCAATCCCACCTCGAGAGGTTCTTTCAAACCGAGAAGTAAACACAGTGGGACAGAATAAATCCTTGAGGGGTTGAAGGCTGTCCCCCATCATGTAGAAAAGGTATTTTTAATGTTATGTGGGTGGCTGTAGTTCATAATTTGTTGTATTGTTATTATTTCAAAAGTTCAGAAAAAAAACACGCAAAACTTCTAGTTTTCCTTATTATTTCAAATTAAGACCGGTTGTTTTCAAAATGTCAGTACCAGTAACACGTTCTTGTTTCATCTTAAGGCGTTGTGTCGTGTCACGGTGTGTTCCAAATCTAGTTAATTATAACACTGATTAGCTTTATATGTAAAACTGAATGAAGACAGAGCGAAAGAATAATAAAATTGATTATATTTGTTTTCTTGTAATATATGGATACATAGATACATTTTGTAATACAAAATACCCCAGGGATTTATAATCGTCCATCCCTATTTCAAACAACAAATAGACAAGGTATTTCTGCTATGTGTATGACATTTATTGGTCGTGACGTGGAAGGAAGATAGTCAGCAATTTACTATTATGCTGGTATTACATGTAAAAATAACTTGATTTGAAATTGTATCCCGTATTTAAATCAGGAAGAAATCCAAACATTTATACTACATGTACACTTGCAATGTGGTATTTTATAATATCGGTCAAAGGGCAAGTTTTAGTCACTGATTATAGTTTGATTAACTTTGCTTGCACGAATTGTTTTTGAATTGACCATTTTCGCATTCCCCATAACACACCTTGTTTTGGGGGGTAATACCCCCCAAAATTTTGCATAAGCATTGTCTTGTGGGGAATTTTCCTAGTTGCCCTGTCCCTAATTCCCAGTGACACTGAAGACTCACTAGTATGATTCGAACACGATCTGTATTACTCTTTCGATCAACTAAACCTAGATTGCACAACAACTCATCTGTCAATAAAACTCAGGCGTACCGGAAAAGGTTTGATTACAAGGTTATTTTGAGTCCTTCTGGAATGTTCTGGAATGTTCTATGTAAACAATGAACCCTATGCATCGCCCTATTAATAACGTAATCAACACGAAAATCAGATAATAGCTTAAAGATGACAAAACAAAACAAAGTCCTAATGTCCGGTTAACGTTCACCACAGTCTTTCGATTCTCTTGGGACGACTGTAATACCCAGGAGAATTGGAAAACAAACGTTATGCAAAATTTTTGGGGGTAAACAAGGTGTATTATGGGCAATGCGAAAATGGTCAATGGTGAACTGCTTGCAGGAATTTTTTGGGGAATTGCCCCCTCCCCCCTCCCGGGATTTCTAATGGTTCGCCCCTCAGCTCCCCTTGCGTTTCCTCGCTCGCCCGCTTTCTTTGTTATTTTGCTCGTCACGCAATATCGTGACGCGGCAAAAGAACGCTGGGAGGGAGACGAAGAAGTGGTGCGTGTCTGCATACATATACAAAGCAGACGGCCGTTATCCTAGCTACGTACAGTTAACCACGCAATAAATAAGATTAGAAGTTAGCGGGAAAACAGGGCTTCAGTCTCGCAGGAAATCTGGAACCGTCAGTACCGATTTTGGACGATGGCAACTTTGGGCCTTACAGAGGAGCAAAAGTTAAAGGTAATCTTTTTATCCAATTCGGTATGAAAACACTTTTTATTCCAGAATTTGAAGACTGGCGAAATAAATGAATTAATGTCCCAAAACAGTGTCAAGGCGAAATGTTTTTGTGTGTGCTAAAACGAGGCAGACAAGACAGCTCTCATGACGCTTGAACATACGGGGGACATGGGGATTTGCGGTGTTGCGGTGTAATGCGGTGATGCGGTGAAAAAATTCCGAACCTGCGGTGATCTCAAATCCAACGGTATGCGATGTTTCTGTTTTTCACGCTACGGTGAAATGAAATTATTTGCGGTGCTGTCGTTTCTTGTTTGATCTTTCTCAGACCTAATTTAGCATGTAAACGTCGTTAATCCGTGCTTATTTATGACAAGCACGTAACCATTGTGTTTGTGATTTGTAATAAAATACATACCAACATTGTCTAGTTAATGTTCAATCAATGCGAAGCTGTTTTAGTTTATACGTAACTTGACAAGTAGCTTGATCTCTGCCATTTCCTTCAATCCAGCCCTTCCTAACGCTTCCGCTACTGTACGCAAGAATTTAGACATTCTACATTCCTCCGCCCGCTGCAAGCAAACATTTTCGTCTCCACCAGTCGTTGCTTATAAAAGGACTCCTAACCTACGCGATCTTTTGGTACGAACGCAGTTGCGTGACAACACTAATCAACAACCAAAACCACCCCCTGGCATTGCCTCACCTGCCCGTTCTTACAAGAAGGCCAAACTAAATATACTTTCTCTGCAACTAAAGAAGAACGACGCATAAATAATAATTTAAATTGTAAATCTAAAAATCTAATTTATCTTATTGAATGTAAGAAGTGCACAAAACAGTACATCGGAGAGACTAAACGCCAGCTAAACGAACGCTTTGGCGAACATCGTCGTTCCATCCAGAATCCCCATCAGCTTATCAAGCCCACTCCTGTTTCTGCACATTTCAACCAACCTGGCCACTCCATTGACCATCTTCTTTTAACTCCCTTGGAACTCATTCACATCAACCGTGACTCCGTACGAAAAGCGCGTGAGGCACATCTCATAAACAAGGCAATGACACTTAAGCCGCTTGGTATTAATAGACGCGATGAACAAAATTAGACTCTTTTTAACCTATCATAGCTTCTTATTTTAAATTTCAAAGCTCTTATATGTAACGGTCATTTTGTAGTTTTTGCATTCATTTTTTTAAGCCCCCGTAGAAGGTTTGTTTTTCAAACCGAAATATCGGGCAAATATATTGCACTTGCTTTTATGTAATTTCATTTCTGTTTTAATTTTTTCTCTTTGCCGTGGGGATCAGTCTACTGTTTTTTGCATTATATCGGTTCCAAGGTCCTGCAACCTTCTAGTTTTCAAACGATTACGCGAACGCAGCCGGTAGATCGTCTTCCCTGTTACGCAACGAAACAATATATCGCAGTGGCCGATCTAGGGGATTCCCCCTCCCTTAGTAAGAAGTGTGGATCCTCCACTGTATCGAAACCTATTCAGTGGATAAAGTCAAGAAATCGTAATTTTATAAGAGATAAGTAAAGAAGACACTAATCCAAGTGCTAGGTCTCTGCGTTTTCCCAAACTTCAGATATTCGTCGAAATGGCCCCCCAGCCCCCCCCGGCTCCGCCGTCCCTGAAATGTTTTTCGGCTTCTTTCTGTCTGAAAATGTCATAATATAACTTTAATACAATATGAATCTTTCAAAATACTCAAATACTAAACTGAACTGCGAAGTTTATTAATGTGACAATACTTGTCATGTACCTTCATACAAACGAGCTCTCCCGATAAGTACAACAAATTAAACTGATTTATGGGTATCGACGCGTAGGCACTGACAAGCGCACGTCGTGATGTGTTTATGCTGTGGAAAATTGTCTAGGTATAAAAGTATGTCAAGTGTATATAATCATGGAGCTAAAAATAAGTGTTGCCGTTACGGTGTTTCGTCGACTTTTCTTGCAGTGATGCGGTGTTCGTTATTTTTTTTGGCCGTGTTGCGGTGTTCAGAGTCCCCCCATGTCCCCCCCTCATTTCTCCCTCTTTCTTAAATTGCCTTTCATCCATTCTTTTACTGTTGCCTTTGAGTCAACGTTTATCCTTAATATAAACTTGAGCAGGTATAAACTTAGGATTGCAGGCGAGTTTTCCTTACCAAGATGTAATACTGTTACATACGGGAGACATGGGACCTTTCATTTGGTCGAAGCTGCATGATTCTGTTATAACGGCTGACTCCTTAAATGCTTTTAATAATCAAATGAGGGTGCTTGACCTGTCAGATGTTTTATCGCATTATTAATGTAATGATTGCTATTTATGTAGAAATTAGCTTTTGTAGATTGTATACTGATTTTAATTGTACGTATACCAGATATTTTACTTTATCATTATTATTACTATTATTATAATTTATTTTATTTATTTATTTATCTCAGATAAGTGTCCACAATTAATTTTTACTTGTAAAAACTAGAACGACTGAACATTAATAAAGTTATTATTATTATTACTTGTTCGTCAAAACCTAAAATCTGGCCGGTTTGCATGTCACGAGTTGCTCTTCGGAACTAATCGATCAAACCAAATCGAATGTTCGATTAATCAAACTCAATCGAACATCAATCACGCGATTGGGTTTGATTGAGTTTGGCAATCGAACATAATCAAACTCTCATAAAAAAAACTTTGAGCAATTGACTGCAATCGAACTCCAATTGGGTTCAATAGTCCATTTTACAGTTCTGTGAAATGTAGCCAGGCCTCTTTATGAAAACGAGGCTCATGGTGACCTTGTCATGATAGAGACCAGAAACTATTTAGCATAACAACGAAATGATTTACATATCAAAAGCAAGAGGGTTTGTATCTATGCAAGGTCACCTTCAGCCTCAATTCCATTCAAAGGCTTGGTAACTAAGCACAGAACTGTAAAATGGCCTATTGAGTTCGATTAGGTTCGACTGCGTTCGACTTTAGGCTGGAACAGCGGATGTATTCGACTAAAAAATGGATGACTTCCGGTTGAACTGTGCATACCTACCTTTCAAAGAGGAACTACGAACTGCATGGTATTTAATTTCCGGTAATTATTATTGTCTTTAAAACTAATCAAAATCGATCCTGTAACGGAACTTTCGAGAGTTGCCCGTTTCGTCAAGCCTGCGCAGTATACGTATGAAACGAAGACTCGAAGTACCATTCTCGTCCCCAGAGGCCGCGATCCTTTTGGTCAGCACCAAGAATCGCGACCTCTGGGAAGGTCCAACACCGGAAGTTCGCGATTCACGGACTTCCCGTCACTTTGCGCATGCACAAAGTCAAATCTGACAAATATCATTGGCTGAAAACTACAAAACGAGTTCTCTACGCATGCTTACAATTTGGTTGCGGCCACAGGTCTCGATTCCTTGGTGCTGAAAAAACGAATTGCGGCCTCTGGGGATGAGAATGTCGAGGTACGAGAGTATTTGCATTGCAACCCAATCGAAGCCCCCGAGGTATTCGTAACCAGTCTTCTGCTCGTTTATAATATGGCTTATTGGAAATTGTGATATGCGGGGGATATGCTGAATTGTTTTACGATATTGTTAGTTTTCTTTGCTGATTTTAATGATTTTACATGTACCTTCAGTACGAGAAAGACGGCTATCTTGTCGTAGAGAACGTGTTCGATGATGCCAAAGTGAAGATGCTTTCTGAAGCCGCGGAGGAGTTTGTTCAAAGGTATTTTTATAAATACACTAACAACACAAGTCCCCCCATGTCCCCCCCTCATTTCTCCCTCTTTCTTAAATTGCCTTTCATCCATTCTTTTACTGTTGCCTTTGAGTCAACGTTTATCCTTAATATAAACTTGAGCAGGTATAAACTTAGGATTGCAGGCGATTTTTCCTTACCAAGATGTAATACTGTTACATACGGGAGACATGGGACCTTTCATTTGGTCGAAGCTGCATGATTCTGTTATAACGGCTGACTCCTTAAATGCTTTTAATAATCAAATGAGGGTGCTTGACCTGTCAGATGTTTTATCGCATTATTAATGTAATGATTGCTATTTATGTAGAAATTAGCTTTTGTAGATTGTATACTGATTTTAATTGTACGTATACCAGATATTTTACTTTATCATTATTATTTCTATTATTATAATTTATTTTATTTATTTATTTATCTCAGATAAGTGTCCACAATTAATTTTTACTTGTAAAAACTAGAACGACTGAACATTAATAAAGTTATTATTATTATTACTTGTTCGTCAAAACCTAAAATCTGGCCGGTTTGCATGTCACGAGTTGCTCTTCGTAACTAATCGATCAAACCAAATCGAATGTTCGATTAATCAAACTCAATCGAACATCAATCACGCGATTGTCAAACTCTCATAAAAAAAACTTTGAGCAATTGACTGCAATCGAACTCCAATTGGGTTCAATTGAGTTCGATTAGGTTCGACTGCGTTCGACTTTAGGCTGGAACAGCGGATGTATTCGACTAAAAAATGGATGACTTCCGGTTGAACTGTGCATACCTACCTTTCAAAGAGGAACTACGAACTGCATGGTATTTAATTTCCGGTAATTATTATTGTCTTTAAAACTAATCAAAATCGATCCTGTAACGGAACTTTCGAGAGTTGCCCGTTTCGTCAAGCCTGCGCAGTATACGTATGAAACGAAGACTCGAAGTACCATTCTCGTCCCCAGAGGCCGCAATCCTTTTGGTCAGCACCAAGAATCGCGACCTCTGGGAAGGTCCAACACCGGAAGTTCGCGATTCACGGACTTCCCGTCACTTTGCGCATGCACAAAGTCAAATCTGACAAATATCATTGGCTGAAAACTACAAAACGAGTTCTCTACGCATGCTTACAATTTGGTTGCGGCCACAGGTCTCGATTCCTTGGTGCTGAAAAAACGAATTGCGGCCTCTGGGGATGAGAATGTCGAGGTACGAGAGTATTTGCATTGCAACCCAATCGAAGCCCCCGAGGTATTCGTAACCAGTCTTCTGCTCGTTTATAATATGGCTTATTGGAAATTGTGATATGCGGGGGATATGCTGAATTGTTTTACGATATTGTTAGTTTTCTTTGCTGATTTTAATGATTTTACATGTACCTTCAGTACGAGAAAGACGGCTATCTTGTCGTAGAGAACGTGTTCGATGATGCCAAAGTGAAGATGCTTTCTGAAGCCGCGGAGGAGTTTGTTCAAAGGTATTTTTATAAATACACTAACAACACAAGAGCAATCTGATTCTTTAGAGCCCGCTTTTATTTTGGTCAATTCAACACCCGAAGAGCGCGGACCCTGTCCCGCCGCGATTTTTGAAGCATAGCGCTTTTGTTTGATTCTCAGCCAGAACGACCGGAAGGCCTGGAATCTCCGCTTGCGAAATCGCGTGTAAAAGGCGGGTCCTGCGGACGAGATCGAATACACGAGTCATGCCTCGCCTCGTCGCTTCTCCATTCTGACGCGCTGCGTAGCAATTCATATGAGGCGGCCACCGCAATTGGCAATTTCCATACGAAACGAAGGCTCATGTTAACACGCCGTGTGGTTTGATATTTAGTGGGCGCTATTCTACCCCGGGCATTTTACGGCCTTGTCTGCCTTTGGCCCAAAGAATCCTGGATTCTTTTCCGGTGGTGCATTTATCAGCAAAGACGAGCGCTACGCTGGCGAGCTTGAAGAATGGGCCGTACGGGCACCTTCTGACTTGGCTGGGGGGGGGGGGGGGTCAGTGACCTCCCTGCCCAAAAAATTACGCAATAGCGAATGCCCGAATGTGTGAGCAGCAACCTGGCAGAGAAACGCGCAAAAATTGCATTAAAAAGACATTCTCGATTGCTTTTGTCGGGAACCTGAACGATTTTCCCGAAAAATGTGAACAAGGGAGGGGGGCTGCGGAACCCCTCGATCCCCCGGCTCGTTTCATTCCGTCACTGGTATTTGAGCAGCCATAAATTTAGTAATGCCCGAGGATTCTTCCGAGTGTGGGTAGGGTGGGGGTATTGAGGCAGTGTAGGAGGTTTGGGAACTGTTGGAATTAACGGATTCAGAATAGTCCGGCATGTATCATGTGTCATGTATTTTTTCATTTCGCCAGGAGCGCCACCATGACAAAATCCGACGGACATTTTGACCTTGAGTGGGAAGATACTTCCTGCAAACCGCGTTTGAAACACGTTCGCTTGCCTTCGATGCTTCATCCTCTCTTTGATGAAATACAGAATGACAAAATGCTGTTGGACATAGTATGTGATCTGGTAAGCTGTGGGGTTTTTAGTGAGGGGATACTAGGCTCGCGCTCTGCCCCCGGAGGGGGGTACTCCCTTACACGGGCTATGCGGGGACGTGCGGTCCTGGACAGGGTATGGCTTCAAGACTTCCGTCGAGGTATAAGCATATCCGAAGTCAGAAACGTTCATCAGTTTTTATTTAGCCGGTCATCAGTGAACATGAGATCAGGACTAGGTATAAAAATCGTTTTCCTTTGTCATATACAGGGTAGGTGTCTGACGTTATTTTTGTCCTAAACAGGGCCAGGATTTCAAACCTCCAGCGGCAACCCTATACCCAAACATGGGTCAAATATCCCCCGGGGTTCTGCTATTTATACTCAAAATGCTCTGGGTACGTTTTAGCCTGCGAACAGGCTTCCTTCGCTGGCCGAAATTTTCACCCAAACTTCCCCACTGGAGGCTAGTTGCGTTTACATTCGGCCCCCGACAATATGGCAGGGGGTTAAACACTCGTGGGCTCTTTCCAAAGAACAAATAGTTAGCAATGCTCGGCTATATAATAGGCCATTTCCGAGTTGCCTTTGCCTCCATTTCAAAACGAGTCTGCGTGCGCAACTGTTCATAGGAAAATCAGTTTGAATTGCATGGAGATGAACTTGCAGGTTGACCTCATTTTTATATGAATGGTTTCGCACTTACACTCGTGCATTATCATTCCATAAATGAGCATGTCTTTGGTCTAGTGGATCTTTCAAAAATAGCTACTTGTTTTATTTGTCCGTAACTAGTAGATGCTTCAGGATGAGAATGGCAGCAAAATATCTGTTTGAGGGCATAGGCGTACGGGCAATGTTTTGCTAGGGGGGGGGGGGGGGGGAGCGGTGAACCATTTGCCCAAAAAATTCTCCCAAGTTGCCTTGTCCAAATTTTCTCATGCTGCCCAAAAAATCTGATTTGCCCAAAATTTGGTGGGGGGGGGGGGGCTGTAGCCCCCCACGGCCTCCCCGGCCCGTATGCCTATGTTTGAGGGTTATGTGCATGATTAGATGCCGGATTCTGAGTAAATGAAAAGAAAGAAAAAAGTTTAATCGAATGATAAAGCTATATTAATTCAACTAGCGTATATCAATCTTCCTTCTAATTACTAAATTGTTTGGCTAAAACAATTTTTTTCCTTCTGCTTTTTTGCAGATCGGTCCCTCCATCCGATACATTCAACACGACTCATTGTTCCTCAACTGGCAAGAGGGCGGTGGCTGTCCAATCAAATGGCACCAAGACTGGGCTTTCTGGCCTCACACTAATCAAAGTCTTGTCACCGGTTTTCTCTCCATTGATGACTCCACTCGCGAAAACGGTACGTAAGCGAAAGAAGATAAATTTCAGGGTTCGTTCGGGTCCTGGAAAACCTGGAAAGTCCTGGAATTTTATTATGGCATTTCCCAGGACTGGAAAGTCCTGGAAAAAGATTACAGGTCCTGGAAAGTCCTGGAAATCTGTTAAAATCAAGAAATGAATTTTTCTGAATCAACTTCATAAGAAATGCGAGGCTTACAGTTGGAAAATTTAGATTGGGATCTTGGAAGTGGAGTCCTGGAAAAGTCCTGGAAATTTCTCTGTGAAATGGGGTACGAACCCTGATTCTTTTTTGAATTTGTACTCAAAGAATGCGAAGGACATTATGCATGCAGAAATCCTCGTCATTGTCGAGAGATATGTTGCACAGAAAGCAAAAACATAAGTGTAAGAAGCGGTGACGGTCGCCAACGAAAGGCGGTCTTTCAAATGAAACGTCACTAGTGTTGAGAAACATTCTTTACAGTGGGAAAAGCCATAAATTTGCTTCCCCGCAAATTTTTCGCCATCGGAATAGCCACCCACGCAAGCGTTAATGATAATCCTTAATAACGCCGGACTGCGTGGGAGGCTACCATTGGTACCGGTGGATTTTTGCTTCGAGTTTTAAATGGTTCGTTTCGTTGTTTTTGCTTAAGAGTCACTGAGTGGTTTGATCAAGAAACCAACGTGGCATTTGGTAAATTAAATCAAACGCGTTGCCGGCCTGAAAAGTTGGCTTTGTCCAACTTTTTGATTCGCATAAAAGTGAGACAGATGGCGCGGGCCATGACTATCTTTGACACGAGGTCAAAGGTAAAGAAGCCTTCATTTGACAGAGATTTGGCGTGCGTGCATTCTTATAACAGGTTTGAAACAAGTCAAAGCCAACCGGCACATTTCACTATAGCTAATTTGACCAAAGTCAGAGGCAGTCAAGGTTTCTTGGCAAAGATGACTTTTGCCACCTTTCACCCAGGTCAAAATATATGGGTCAAAGCCAGGAATTTATCTGATTTGGACTCTCTTACTTCAATAATAACATTTAGCAGCCGGATTAAATTACATCAGCTTTCTTTTATTCTCAAGGCTGCTTGCAAGTTGTGCCAGGAAGTCACAAAGGGCCATTTTATAATCACTACATTGGTGATAAGTTTGCTTCCGAAATCAACGACGCGACGTTTGACCCAAGTTTTGCTATCCATGTGGAGGTCCCCGCAGGGGGAATTTCTCTTCATCATCCCTTCACTGTGCACGGCTCAGCACCAAACCAATCAAATGCCCCGAAACGCTACAGTGTGTTCTCCTTTGCCGCGACAGATGCGTGGCCTCTCATGGGTGTTGTGGGGAAAGAGCGTGAAGTTTGGGGTCCGGTGGACTGGGATCGATTTTGTTCGACAGTTGTTCGAGGTAAAGCCAGCAAATTTCCCCGGATGGAAGCCATTCCAGTGTCGCTGCCGGTACCATTCACATCGGAGACTATGGATCTTTTCCATTCGGATCAAAGCAAGTCGATTCACGGACTTCCTGATTTCTGATAAGCAAACAATTTTCAGATTGTGATTAAGAGATTTTAACCATGCGGGTCTTCGGATGGTCTCCTACTCGACTGATTAGCAACAGAGAGGAGTTGGGTTGAAATTCGAAGTCTCACCACAGGGTAACCACTTTCTCTTTGTGTGGCGTAATTGCTGTTTGGAACTCGAGACTTGATATTCAGGAGACCCGATCAGTTGAAATTTTGTTCCATATATAGTGGTTATTGAAGATATCTTTTACTTTTATGTTTACTGAAGCGTGGAGTTGTTTCTTTGCCAGACGTGGCTCAATAAACATTTTCTTGAAGCTTCATTAAAACAGGATGTCTTTAACAACTCCACTAGTGGAACAAACTATCAACCGATCATGGCTACTGAATTTCAACACCACACAGAGGGTAGTCCACCTGTGGTCATACTCGTACTCAATTTCGTAGGGACTCACACTGCCATCTAAAGATCGGAGATAACTCCTTCATTTATACGGTTATACACGTCACAAATTTCTCAAGTCAGAAAATATCCAAGAAAGTATTTTATGTAAAGCCTTATTGTTATATCTGCTGGCGGGTTCCGGCCCACATATATAAACCTGGGGGGAGTACTTCCTTTCATGAGGAGAAGCAGGCGATACTTTATGCTACATATCCTACGAAAGCCGAATTCAATATTGCTTTATTATTCATAACTGGGTAATATTTTCTTCCCTCAAACTTGTAAACCTACTCGCAGCCATTTTGCTCTTTGGTTTTCTGCTCACCAAAAATAACACAACCTCGTCCCCAGGTTTTCTCGGTAAAGGGTTCAATAATCTGCAGCGGGCTGCACTTTTGGCGTCATCGTCTGAATATGACAAAATTCTTTCCAGATTTGGTCAACAGAAGCTGGTTATGGTGAATTATGCGGTGGTTTTAACCAATCAGAAACGGGGAAATATTTTGAATGAATAATAATAGCAAATATGATATTGGCAGTCGAATAGGAGAAAGGACAAAAGAAAAAGGTCGTGCCAAGCGACTGAATAGCGATGAGATTCAGAACAAAACAAATACGAGACGGACAAAATCAAACGTAAACAACCATATGTTTTCGATCGTTTCGCTACAAGTGGGGTAGCCACTACTTATCTGGAACCTCTATTTTCATTGGTATGCCGTAAGCACTACCTCTAGTGCTTTTTAGGGTTAAAAGCATTGTTGTGACGTGTTGTCTATTGTTTCAGAACCAGTGACATGTCTCGTTCCGAGAGGTACTGGGCGACCCCTACAAGTCGTTGTCGCCGACATTAGGGACTTTACGAAATCACGACGGCGACGCCAAAGACAACGTTCATAAAAAATGCATTTATATTTTACATAAGAATCTCGCAACTATCTAAATTTGTAAAGTGTGATTATCAGTGTCAGCGCTAATTTCTTCTTGAAACATGAAAAACTCGCCGTTGTAGCTCAACACCACGCAGAATTTAGTCATTTCACGTCGTTGTTTTGCAGAGGACGACTAAGAAATGAACAAAGATGGATAACGCACGTGCAGGACTATTGTTCTGCTCATTAAATCTTTTGTTTGCCGACGCCCTCGTTGACGTCGCCGTCGTGGTTTCGATCTGAACAGTTTTGCCTACATTTAAAGGAGCTACGTCATCGTTCGTGCACTTTGAAAAAGTTAGCCTGAATTTTCCAAAATTGTCATTTCCAATCCGTTTCAATCTTCTCCATCCTTTGCCATCCTTGTCCCTTTTTGGTTTAGTATCACTCCTTTGGTGTTTTTCTTCCTTAGTAAACTATTATTTTTAGATTTCCTAAATTTAAAGGGTAATTTAGGTTGTCGAAGAAATAACTCAAAATATCAAAGATAGATTATTTTGGTGAGCCTTCACATAATATAAAGAGTTCAACAGTGGGACATGTGCGACCCTGGTGATCACGCATGTGCATTAACGGGTAAAATTAATCGGGAAGTCTGTTTCTTTGTAATGACGCACATATGCCTCGCCTTGTGCAAGGCACTAATAAGCTGTTATTGTCAATAGTATATTTGTCACTATATGTGATGTGTATTTTTTATAGGCTGATGAATTGATCATGTCCAAAATAAAGATTATCTCTATAGAACTGTTGATAACAAAGCAGCAAAAACATAGCGCTTACTTTAGGCGGGGAAAAAGTCAATTTTATATACAACTTTAGGTGCATTCGCTTGGGAAGTCCCGATTTGAATTTTGAAATCAGAATTTAGATCTCCCCAAAAACATAAAACATAAAATCCCGCTGTTTTCAGCAATCTGAAACAGAAAATAGACAGTTGTTACGGTTCTTGCCCCGAGGTAAGCCTTGTGGTGGTTTTTATTCATTTAACACAGCCAAACAAATAGAACAAAATGATTATAATTTTCTTCCTATTCATTCTACCGACCTTAGTTTTAGTTTTTATCAGTATAAATGGCATAAAGCAACCGACCTTATTATAGTGGTCTCGAGGTTTCAAAAACACGAGTAAAATGGCGAAACGATAAATCAAGCATAAATCCCTCAGTTACGGTAATTAACAAATAAATTATTTCCCATCACCTATAAGCCCAAGCTAAATTATTCTTAACCAGAAGCACAGAAATAGCGTGACAACTAAATGCGACTTGCTGTTTCATTTCTGTTATTTGCGCATCCTTTTTTCAGTGCGTTTAAGTAGAATGAACCTTTTATCTTCAAAAGCAAAGCTCTTTTCTACAAAGAGGGTCTTCATGGGGCTAACTGATAGCTGAGAATTGGCGAAAATCTTACAGGATTACTATTTCTCTGTAACAGTCGGAAGTTCTGTGGAAGGTGATAAGCAGTCAGATATGTCCAGGATTGACCGCTAATGAGATGCAAGCTCCTTATGACAAGCATCACAAAGTGTCCTCATTGAAAAAAGTTCACCAAAACACACAATGCTGTCAAATATGAAGTAAAATGGAAAAATCGAAGTAGTTATTGAACAATACCTGAGTACAGTCCTGGACATAGGTGCACTGTTCGGCAACTGGACACCGTTGATACGGCAATAAAATCAACATTAACTTATAGCTGACAATAAAGAAACCAGCAACACCGTGCAGACCCTCCAACAACGTAAGGATATTTGACGGCTTTTTGACCTAACTCAGTAATTTCTAACTAATCTTGGTAGCTTTCGTTCGAATATATGTATAGATTTACGGATCATAAAAAATTCCCTAAAAATACACTAGAGTGTGAGAAGTGCCGAACATAAAATACCGTTCGTTCACAGGCTTCGCAAGCTCTAAATTCGACGCTGCATACGTGGTGTATGGGACAGCTTGTGTATATAGAGAATTGTATGAGAAAGTCACCAATCGTAAAAAAACTGTGTAAATAACTATCTAATCTGAAATAAAGTGTCCCGCCTGAAATGTGTTGCCTTCTTGTCTCTTGTGCCGATTTTGAAGCCATTTATTTACACAATTTTTTCTACGATCGGTGACTTTCCCATACAATTCTCTATATACACAAGCTGTCCCATACACCACGTATGCAGAGTCGAATTTTGAGCTTGGGCATCCTGTGGTTCGTTCAGCCAACAGTTACCTTGAAACTTCATGATCATAACTGATTTAATTTTTTTGTCAAGAGACAAAGAATACTAAGTTCATTTATTAAAACGAGTTACTATTTTCGGTAGTTTATTATGAAAAAATAATGAGAATATCTTAAAAACGGTGGCGAACTTAAAATAGCGTTCGTTCAGCTAACAGTTACCTTAAAAACTTCATGATCATAACTAATTTAATTTTTTGTCAAGAAACAAGCAATACAAAGTTACCTTTTTTCCGTAGTTTGTCATGAAAACTAATTAACAATTAGACTACGAGCCCGAGCTTTCTATGAGCGAATAGTCAACGAGGCGCAGCCGAGCCGGAGCCGAGTTGACTATCGCTCATAGAAAACGAGGGCGAGTACGTAGTCTAATTGTTTTAGTAGAAACTCAAAAGGGTTGCTTCCCAAAAGTTTTTTTATGTGCGTTTAAGCCAAAAATCAATAAAAATCGTTCTTTCAAGGAGCAAAATGCACGCGATCGTTTTCTATCGGCGAATAGAAAACAGTGGGAGAACCAATCAGATTCGCGGATTTCCAATAGAACACAGCTGAGTTTCTACTAAATCGCGATAGTTCGCAGATCGTTAAGCTAAAAACAACCAATGTACTTTTTCATATTTCAAGGAAGCTTTACGCGATCACATCAATTCTACTTAGCCCTGTTCAGACAGGGGACAGTCTTCGGCCAACTGACTCACTTCTCCCAAAAGTTTGACTTGACCTAGATAACATTTTGCCCACGGAATCTGAATCCTGAATATCTTTTGTAGTTTTGCTGGACTTTGAGTGCCTTGGGCATCCTCACATCCAGTTTTTTAAGATTATTTCAAGTTTCCGAGGTAAAAAATAATTTATGAGTAAATTTGAAATGGCGAATTCCAAAATAGCGGGCTGCCATGAGGTCCAGTTTTGTGGTGACATAATAGTTAGGAAGCGCACTGCCTTGAATTAAGTTATACATCCACCAGTGCAACTCTGCTATTTTGAAGTCATACGTCAAGAACTTTGGTTTTCGTGGTTCCTAAAGACCTTCTCAAACTCGTTAATAATTCATCACGTTAAAACAAAGGAAATCAGAACCCTAACCGTGGTTTGGAAATGTGATCTCAATTAGCTTAGATTTTTACGATTTTATTTCTTCGTTTTCTCCGTAGTTTTAGTTTCGATTGAGAAGATATATCAAACACTCGAGACAGTGTTTCATCACATTTCCAAACACCTCGACGTTCGTCACAAATACTCCGCTGCGCGTCGTATTTTCAACTCCCTTGTCGGTGTTTGAAAATGTGATGAAACACTGTCTCGAGTGTTTGATATATAACATAGAAAGCTTCATCTGAATATGGTAGAATTTCGCACGAAGCTGAAATAATCAAAATAAACCAACAAAATAGATGTCGTGGTCCCTGAAGACCCAAGAAAGCCTTATCTGAATAAGGTAAAATGACTTGCAAAGCACGAAGCACCCGCTGAAGATTACTGAAACAATCAAAAGAAATCAACAAAATATGTTTATGGCAAACAAAGTAAACACTAATCAACTCGACCAGATGTGTTGGGTGCTTTTGAATTGAACCTAACAGTGCGTTGCAACCAGCGGAACAGTCTGTAGTGTCTCTGTTCCTTCACAAATTTCTTGCGAGGTTATCAGGTGACTTAGTGACAAGATGACTTATTATCCACACGCCTGAAAGCTTCCTTGAAACACTTAAAGCTCTTGAAATTTGCAAGAGTATAGTTTAACGTGATTTAGATAAAACTGTGAAGTAGGTGTTGAAGGAACAGCTCACCCTTCAGTTCAGTGTTCGACAGCTCGTGGTTGAAGACCATCAGATCACTGAAGTATGCATGAGCTGTTTCCCCAATGTCCCTCTTCAAGCCGATGTCATATACCGAATGCCCTGAATTCTTGAAGTCAAGAATTTGATTATCTTTGACAACAAGATCCTTTTTCATATCGCCATTTATGTATAGTTTGACTGTACGATCCTTTCGTCCCCAAGTCATTGCTACGTGTCTCCATACTCCTGGGACCACGGTAGCGCTGCAACAAAAAACGCAGACGTAAACGAGGTCACATTAAAGAATAGACACCAATGTACAAAATGTAATTAATTATAAAAACAACGTTTATTGTACCCAAGAGATTTAAATCAATTAAATTACAAAGGAAATGAAATATAAATATAGTAATTTAAGGGTACCAGCAATCTGAAATAGCTAAAGAGTTAAAAATGTCAGGGCACTGGATCAAATAAATTAAATTTAAATTTTGAAAGAGAGGCAGTTTTAATTTGTGAATTCCAAAACTGAATACTTTCTGTCCGTCAAAATCAAAAAGCCAAATGGCATCATCTTTTCTTATCAGTTTAGTGCTCATTAAACTTAGATAAGAGTTAACCCAAAATTATTGTGGGCCGAAGGCTTCCGCTTTTTTGTTAGAACATTGAACTAACTGGTACTTCATTGTTTTTAAAACCACGAAGAATTCCCCTTCATTGTTAGCTCATGGATGACGTAGTCATTCCATGAGCTGGAGGAGAAAGTCGAATAGCAATCACTCGCTCCATTCTAATTAATTTATTCATCAAACCTGGATTAAAGAATTTTTCCCCTACCTTCCCCGTCAAGTATTGTTTGTTTCCCAGAGTCTTCAGTGCATAAGCTAAGCAGGTTTTAGGGGGGACTATTTGGTGCATTTGTGGCATTCAACCTTAAGTATATACCGAAGACATCCAATCTTGAAGTCGGCCATTTTGGTTTGTGATCTGTTTTGCTTTCGAATAATGTAGTCTTTGGGCTTAGGACGAAAGCTCACATATATAGGTGAGAGCCGAGAGTGGTATTTATGACTTAATTAGGTATGGGTCACAACAGCATGGTCCGCGACGTCGAGGAATCAATGCAAGTCAGAAAGTCATAAAATTTTATCCAGATTGTGTTTAGCAGACGTGGAAATTATAGCTTCCTAGTAGCTGGGTTTTCCTCTCGTTTTCTCTCCTTGTAGATTCCAAGGTAAGCCTTAGTTCTTGTTAATTTTTGGTTTCTTGGTTTCTTTTTTATTGTTCTATTTTGCATATAACTTACACCGTTGAAATTATGGCCGCGCTTGTATCAGAAGTCCGAAACTCGCGATTAATTTCTATTTTAAAGAACTTTAAGCAAGAAATCCCAATTGCCTCATGTTTCAATTTTTGTCGTTCACGCTGCATTTCGAACATGTCGTCACATGTCGTCGCGGGAGGTATACTTAACAATTATTCCACGAGCGCGCGTTGGATATGAGATGATAGATAGTCAACGAGGCGTGTAGCGCCGAGTTGGCTATAACCATCTCATATCCAACAAGCGCGAGTGGAATAATTGTTGTATTAAAAACGCCCGAAAATATTGTACAAACATTGCGATAAATGCATTCTTTTACGCGTACACCTACCATATTTGTAGGTCAATGGTATATGAGCTCATATACCATTGCCTCCAAACCAATCAAAACTCAGGAAATGCAATATACCATTGCTAGTTTTTAATAAAAGCCAATATACACGATCGAAGAAATATACACTAAAATATTTGAGTGAAAGATAGACAAATAAACATTCAAGAGACATGTAGATCAGGATTTTGAAAAGGCACATCTAATGGCTAATTTATCAAAGAAAAGGGATGGATTGGGTATACTGTAGATTCGTGAAAGACGTTTCAAGCTGGATGCTATATGAAAGGGTAATCTTTTTCTTTCAAAATCAAGGGTTTGGTCCTTAGGGTAGAGCCCACTTGTAAACTCTGTTTTGTCGCTCCTTCCTGCACCCCTTGGTACAGATATATGGAGAAAAAAGAGTTGCCCATTGAGGCAAACAGTGCAAACAAATCGTCCATAGAGGCACAAAGTACTTGAAAAGAATCGCCTATTATGGTGACAAATACTGATCTACCCATTGTAGAATCGCCTATTATGGTGACAAATACTGATCTACCATTGTAGAATCGCCTATTATGGTGACAAATACTGATCTACCCATTTGTAGAGCCCGGTAAGGCACAAATCAATTCAACTGACAACCCATTGTGGTCTAGTAAACATTATTATTATTTAATAAATCACCTCGCATCACTTGACTTCCCATGGGCAACTTCTTGTTATATCAAGTAATTGTAAGTCGACGAGCAAGTGCACTCTGTGAAGCCTTCAGTTTTCTCTTGCTCCCAAGAGCCCTTTGATTTTGTTTATATTGTATCTCAAAAATTTAAGCCTCGCACGAAAGGTTCCCCACCCCCTCCCTTGCTGTAAAAGACAAAATGCACTTACCTCGACGGTGTGCAAACAATTATCATATCCTCAACAAACTTGACGTCACGCCTTGAGTGAAAACACAGTCTACCATCTTGCAAGATGTAAAATATAAACTGCCAAGGATATGACCAGTCAGCATAAATCACTTGGTCTCTTGTTAATGGCGATGCAAGTTTGATCCAAACTGCAATTGACAGGTCAGATTTTCGGGTTGGAATGGCTTTTGCCTCGGCATATGACCCTTTTGCTCCGTTCAAGTACAGCACTGTTCTACCATTTTGTTTTACGAACTCTGCATCTCCGTGTAACCTATAATAAAATATGATATTCACATTCATTCAGAAAGCTCAACATTTCAATTTAATTATATTATATTATCAATCAAGCGCGAGGGTCGTACAGGGGGAATATCGGCTTTAGGTAAGGCTCGATCGCAGCGATGTCCGTGCAGTCCTGACTTAGCCTTCACTTATAAAATGTTCAATCTTTTTAAAAAATAAATAAACTTGGAAGTAATAGCAAACGATGAATCTTTTACAGGCATGTTAATTATTTTGGAAAAGTAAGCCATTAAACTAAGATTTGTATAAGTTTTTACAATCGTTTTCAATTGTAAAACAGCAGATTTCCAGACTGAAAACAGTTTCATTTGATGCGGATTTGGAGTGCAAGCAGGCTCTAGTGTTGGGTTTCGGGCTCAAGCGCTGCTCTATAGCCTTTTCGCTCGCTCCGGCGTGTTTATCGCGGGGGGGGGGGGGGGGGGGTGGGGGTTGTTGGGGGGTAACTAGAGCTCCCATCATTCCGTTCGCGTACCGTGCCTTCTCCGCTTGGGAAAAACTTCAACCAAGGGAGACTGCTCGCAGGCTAATGCGAATTAAGCATTAAGTTTACTAGAAGGTATGAATTGCGTTATTTTGGGTTTTTCAAGACAGGCGGGGCCTCAGGTGTAAGTCAATTTTGCAGGATAAAAGAGATTTTAATGAGATTTCAGTGAGCATGGAACTAACACCACGACCACGACTAATAATAATAAGTTAAATTTTTCTAACTCGATACTGTTGGGAAATTAATATCCGTTTCAAGGATAACATTTTAACAATATTAAGCACTGTTGCTACTAGTTTAATGCAAACAACAAACAATTGCTACTTTTGAAATTTTGCGCTTTCAAAATGCAACTACAATAAAAATTCGGAGGGACCATACCAGAGACCGAGTGGAAAGTGTTGGTGGAAGCGGACCAAAGAGTTTTAGTTTGTCAATGAAACTCGAGAAAGGACTCACTTTAGATGCAGTTTGTCCGTTCCACCGAGCGCCCAGTGAAAGACGGGCCCTATAAAAATAAAAATTCATTGACAGAGGTTAGCAATTGGCATGAATCGAACTGTTTTTTTCTTTCACTTATTTTTTTCTCACAATCTTGGAATGGAAATGTACTGCTGATGGCATCAAAATGAAAGCTACTCTTTAAATTTATTCAACAAATATTATTATCAATATGCAAATAAAGAATCGGCCTCGTAAAAAAATGCGCGCTCTGCGGGCCGCAAATGCGGGCCGTTTTTTGCATTATCGGCCCTGCAGCTGATTGGTTTCTGGTCCATCAGGTTACTTTGGTGACGTGGGAAAACCACTTACTGCGTGCACTCAACATGCCTTGAAGTTCTCGCAGTTTCTCCAGAACGAAAGGTGGTCGGAGAGAAAACTCTAAGTGTATTTGTAATAAACTGGAAGAAAGCAGCTAAACTTCGGATTTTAAAAATATGGAGAGAAACTAGAAGCGAAAGAACACTGAAGGCAGAGATACTAAGAAAGCCGCCTTTCTTGGTAGTTTTTCGAGAAAAAAACTCTTGTCCACACTTGAATTGTCTTTAGTCGATCGCGAGTTGGATTTAAAAGTACTGCGGAAATTCTTTGCCGAAGAAATGACGCTACGCGGGCGCAAATAAACAATATTCCCAAAAAAGTCATATCATTCCCCAGGAGCCCATCACTAGTGATGGGCTCCTGCATTCCCTTATCAGTGTAAAAAGAATTTTGTGTTTTGTTACATTTCGCATAAGAAGCAGCTCAATCAGATGGATAGTGCATGTGTTTAGGGTTACCATGTTTATAGCTGTTGTGCACACTATACGGCTATGTAGTGTTTTTAAAGAGGGATGAGAAGTTAGAACAAGCGTTATCATTTGCTGTCTCGTATTATAGATTGTTTAAAAGATAACGCTAGTTTAACGCAACCGAAAAGATAAGTCTAATGCTATCAGTGGCTCTTTAGGTGAGCTGTCAATATGCTTACTGCATGGAAACGACCCCAAACAACATGCGTAAAAGCCGTCTCAGACGTTTCACTCGTAAAGTGCATAAGAAGCTAAATTTTTGAATGCATATTTCTAAAGTTTAACATGTTGAAGGAAGAATCTGAAAGTTTAACATATTGAAAGATAACATATTGACGATTTTATAAGCCTTGAAAGTTACCGCATTTTGCTCCAAAAATGTCCGCCAATTTGCGCGGTCAAAATACCACGTGATCTCAGATTGTGACGTCAAGTTGGTTGCATCTCAGATCTAGCGATGAGGCGGACAGTGAGGAAACTACGCGTTGAGGAGTTAGAATGTTATCCCATTGTGTTAGAACGGTTAACAAACGGCTATTCGTTTCGAGACGGCTAGTTATTCGGTACGTTTTAGCGTGAGAGGTTCCTACTCAGCGCTTACCCAAAACGGCCCTTTGCAACCAAAGTGACGTCACATTAAGGCTTTCACAATATAAAATCGATCCAGACTCCGGACACTTTTTGTTCAGAAAAGCCACATTTTATACCCCTCAAATTCGCTCATATCTTTGTTCAGTGTAATTTTTCTACTTTCAGTGGTTTTCCATACATATAGGGTAACTCAAAACGGCAAAGAAAAAATTCGCTTAATATACACTTTAAATTGTCTCTCCGGAAAATAAATGGGTACTGGCGAATTGAAGGCTTTGACTCTTACAGCGTACAAAGTGACTTAAGAATCGTCGAGAAATCCTGAGTAAGGAAACTTACGTTTAACGCAAGTGTCGTCAAAGTCCTGTTTGATCCAGCCCTTTGGACATTTCTCAATACATTCTCCAGTGACTCCATTCCTCACATTCCGACATGCATTGCAATCGCTGGCCAAAGGTTCCCCAATTGAGGTGCTTCGACAACCTTTAATTTAGAAAAAATAATTTAACACTATTTTTTCTGCATTAACCAATCAATCAATCAATCAATCAATCAGTAAGTCAGTCAGTCAGTCAGTCAGTCAGTCAGTCAATCAATCAATCAATCAATCATGGTAAACTGCTTGCGAAATTGTCGTTTAGGGCCTGATTATATGAGCCGGGCTGGCCCGGTTTGCCGGGATGGTTTGCTTTGTATAGGTAATCACATGAGGCCAAGTACTATTAAGGATTAATTGCACGAGAGTTTTCAAAATTTTCCAAAATTGCCCGAGTCGCGAAGCGACGAGGGCAATTTGGAAAATTTTGAAAACTCAAGTGCAATTAATCCTTAATAGTACGAGGTCTCATGGGATTACTTGTTTATCAATAAAGGGCAAAATTTATACGAAGGAAAATCACGCGCGCAGTCTATTTTTATCTGGGAAGCCTGTTTAGCGCTACGGCAATTAACGGATTAGCCAATCATTAACAGGTAATCATGCCCTCTCTTGATTACTAAAAATGCCCTCGATTAAGAAAAAATGCCCTCTCTCTCAACCAATCAGCGCTCAGTAATTTTGCCCTTTATTGATAAGTCGGCTAACCGGGCTGGCCCGGTTGTCATGTAATCGCGAAGTTGATTTTTGTTGCGCTTAACAGACGTCCCGAGATCTGGGCAAACTGACACAGGCCCGGCTAACCGGGCCAGCCCGGTCCATGTAATCAGGCCCTTAGATGTATGACTTCATAGTTTTTAAGTCAACTAAGCGTTCTAGTGCAACTTTTGGCATGTCAAAAGGCGATCATGACAGTGGGAATCACTATCAACTGACGAATAATACTTTCTTACCTTGGAGTGGGTCGCATAAAACGTGACAATTTTGCACACACATATTCGTTTTTTCATCAAGTTTAGTGTCTCCTTTACAATGGGCCTTGGTCAGGTGACGAGATAGGATGTGTGCGTCAACTACCTCGAGAGGTTCTTCGCCATTCCCAAATGAATAGAACTGGACAACGAGGGGACCATCTCTGTCTATCATTGTCAGGTAGACGTCACCGTATTCTGTTGTTCCTTGACTTTTTCCGTACTCAATTATGGCGCTTGTCGGGGATTCCCTTACGCAAACAAAATAGGACTGGTAGAGAATGTCCGCCCCAAGGCCGACCGCGCTGACATCAACAGATGAAACCATGAGTCTTTGAGACTGTGAAGAATTTTAAAGGAGATATGAGGGATTTTTTTTATTCGAACGATGCAAAAAGAAAATACATACACATAAAAGAGAAAACAAAACTTAAAAATTAAACTAACAATAATAAAACACTGTCCGTAATATAACTAGTGAGGATAAATTTGAACCGAAAAGCCGCCCGTAATGACCACAATAATTAACAATAATTACTTCTTAAGCCGGATACAGAAATTACATCAAGGTTTATAGGTTGAGATATGAGATATATAAGGATATATATGTTATTTGCCGGCTGGGAGGTCCGTATGGTGAAAAACTGTGACCGAGGTCTTGAAAATGCTGCCCGAGGCCGCACCATACGGACCGACCTTAGCCGGTAAATAACTTATTTATTTTTTTCCTACTTTAATTTTTTGGGGCAAGAAATCATGAAGTGTTAAAAAATCTTTGTTTGCGCGCACATCCAGTTGAGCCGAGCGGCGAAAATCATTTTGTTTGCACAGTATGCATTTTATACTGCTAAGAATGATTTTACTACAACGAACCATACTCGCCGAAACTTCATCAATAAAGAAAGAAGAATTAAAAAGCATAAATGTAGCACCAAAACAGATTATAAAAACTGGATAAAAATCGATTGCCTTTTTTGTCGACATTTTTCAAGCTTCGTTGTCTGAATGAAAAGCACTTCAAGACACATTTTCCAGCTACAGACATTCGCATTTAACGAATTTATACTCATTTGTTTGATTCTAACAGCATTTATTTCGATAGACAGTTATCGAATTTCGAAAGAGAAACTCAGCGAACTTCCTATATGTTTGTAGTAAGTCTTATGGCCGCCTGTGTACGGCAAAATATACTGCGAAGATTAATTTCACTGTTATTTATGAAGACACCTCCTCTTCTTGAATGGTAGAAAATGGAGTTCGGTTTTGACAAAATGCAGCATAGAAACACGGCGTTTTAAATGCTAACTGGAGTCTGAAAACCGGCAACTTGCAGTGAATTACAACTGGCATGAAAATCAGTGCGAAAACGGCCGTGGACTAAAACTTGATAATAAATAAAATGAATACTCGCCTTTTGGAGAACTTCAAGGCCTTTAATTCCACTGCTAATTTTCCCTTTCATTTACAAAGGTTGGGAAGCAACAACATCGATTTTTTTTGTGAGCAAAACTCGTCTCGCCGCAAGATTTTCGCATCAATTGCCGTGAGAGGAAAAAAATCCGGCCCGTGGGCCGTATCGGAAAAAGCTGGACCGGTCACGTGCGCGTGATTAGCCAATCAAATTCGAGGATTTAGGATTCCGGCCCGCTCAGATGCTTGGAAAAAAAATAAAATCTTATATTTTATTTATATTTTCTTCCAACACTATAGATATGCGATCCACTGTATAGCCTGCAACGTTTGCGATGTGTTTCGCTCGTGTGTTTAATACAAACCATTACTTTTTATCCCTCACAATAAAAACCCGGCTTTGGGTGGTTTCATTTTCTTACAGAATTAATTCCCAGTATGAGTTTATGCTAACTGAGCCAAATTGTTTTACATGCTGTAGTACCTACATGAATACAAAGAAGCGCAAAATAATGAACTAAAACATGGAAAACAACTACATAGTAGTACTACGCTTCAATTTAGTCAGTAAAATGAGAAAAAGAAACTAACCACGCACTTATCAGGTACCTTTCACTGATCGCTGGTGATTTAGAAATGATTAACTCCGGGATAAATTTAACTAAATGATTTAGTTAAATTTATCCCGGAGTTAATCATTTCTAAATCACCAGCGATCAGTGAAAGGTACCTGATAAGTGCGTGGTTAGTTTCTTTTGCTCATTTTAGATCAAAGTTTAGATCACTCTATCGAAATTAAAGGAGCTAGGTCACGATATTTTAAGTTATGTTTTTGCAGCGAACCGAATCACCCTTAAAACGTAGGAAACCTAAAACTAATAGTTTACAAAGGAAGAAAAATAACAAAGAGGTGATCCTAAACCAAAAAGGAACAAGGATGGTTGAGGATGGAGACGATTGAGACGGATTGCAAATGACGAATTTGAAAAACCCTGACGTAGCTCCTTTAATCGTGTAGTCAAAACGTGTCACGTGAAGCTTACTCTTCCCTTGCACTTCGGTCTCGGAATGTCCAAGGAAAATATCAGCGCATATTTTCGTGGAAGTGATTGTTTATTAAAACCCACCTTAAATATTCCAACGCCATATGTAGAGATCTGGACATAGTACCATGTGTCTTTGTTATTTGGTACTGCGGCGAAGATAACAAAGATAGTTCCTCTTGAAGATGCTGTGAAGTGAAGACATGCCCCTTCGTTGCTGCTGCGGTCAAACCTTAAGACATTGGACCATTTTACATTACAGGGAAGATAGCCAACAACTTTATCCATCTGAAATATGTGGTCAGCGGGCCATTCTACGTGTGCCATCAACGAGCCTATCATATCTTGGGTCAAACCCGGAAACGTCGCTGCAGAAACTTCGAAGTCATCCTTATGTAGTGAGAGAAATCCATTTTGTGGATGGTATGTCAAAACCAAACCAAAAACGCAAACTTTGAAATCTTTTCCAACCTCGCGATCACAAGCTGTTGCCAAGTCCATTGTGTCGTGATTATCACCGACAAACCATTGATTGTCGAAGAATTTCACGTATTTTTCCATGTGAGGACTTATCTTAACTGGGCCGCGAAATGATCCTGAAAGTTCTTTTCTCGTGTTGAAGATAAGCATAAAAAGTGCTCCGTCTTTAATCATTGCATTCCAGGTTGGCTTTGTGGCTTTTGCTTGGAACTGGTAGTTTTCAGTCTGACAACCAGGTTTTCCTGCAGGAAGCGCTGCCTCGGAAACCGAAATCGGACCCTGAAGGTTAAGCAGAAAGATAGATCAAATCGTTGAAAATAAATTTTATAGAATTTCAAGTATTTGTGATCTAACATTGACGAGTTTGAGTGAAATAATTAGGAATTTTAACGCACATTTCAAAAACCTGAGGTGAATTTAACACAGTGATTTACGAGGTGAAGTGGTCTTTGTCTTGGGTGTTAATTATAACTTCTAACCACTTTTCATGGTTTGACGGTCATTTTCTTCCTGGCCTTGGAAACAATGGCATACCTTTGGTGGGGATAAATTATACGTAAAATCACAGAGGTGGGTAGCATTTAGTTTGGTTATATATGATAAATCTTTCGCGCTTAAAATCCATGCAGGCATATTCCCCTCCCCTCACCCATGCCCCGTTTGAAGTGGATAATGTTACCTCTTCCATGTAAACTCCAACTGCTCTTTTTAGGCCATTCCTTCGTCTCTTAATCAAATAAAGCAAATAGTCACGGTCCTTGTATGAACATTTCTTTCTTGTTAATGTTCCATTGACTTTGACTTCATAGTAACTTTCCCCAGTGTCTGGATCTTGCTTCATGTCGTCTGAATGTGCTTCACATCCCCAGTCTCTTTCTTCATCAGAAAACAGGGACGAAGGATTAAACCTCAGCAGATCTGTGAGTGGTGCAACCATAAATTTGAATGGCTTTGGAAAAGTACGAATTGACTCCAGCCATTGATTGATTGCATTTTTTATCGTTGGCGAATTAACGTCTGTGATGAGTGAGGCAATTTCTTGGTCTCCACCTTCTACAGATATGGAGGTGGAAGACGTTTTTGATTGTCGTTTTTGACTGCTTCCTCCTTGTGTCTCAGACTTGGCATGCAAACTTGCGAAAAAGCTTCTGAACTCGCCTTCCATAACTTGGCTAAACTCTGCTTTGCTTGACACTTGGTTACCTTCCATTGTCTTGAAAATGTCAAGCTTGCCTCCAAATTTTCCTGATTTAATGTAGTGTGTCCCCCAACGAAGAATGAAATCCTCTGCAGGTTCAATAACAAATTATTGAGGCTGTTAATTTTCAATACATGTCCACTCTCGACATTGTGTTGCATAATTCGTCTTGCACTAGCAGATGGTTTTAGCTTGATTTGATGGGCTATATGCAATACGAAATCTGTATGAACACTGGGAATAAGAGAAAGCAAGGGGAGAACTCAACTTAACCTGAAAAAGCATTGCTGAGAACATGTTATATGCACGCAGAATTATGGACAATAAGGGTTCTCCCAACTGGTCAACTGATAGCTTTGGTTATGATTGGGATTGCACAGGGGACCCCTTTGTTGAAGTTGTAGCACAGGTAAGCGTGGGTGTGGCTTAACCTATTAAATCCACAGCAGCACGTTTATCATTAATGCTTGATTGTAGCGGGTGTTCCTCGGAAGCCTTAGGCAAACCTCGGAAATCTTCGGAAACCTTTGGTAATTTTCGGAAATATTCGGAAACGTCCGTCTGACCTTCGGACAAAATTTTAAGAATCTTCGGAAATCTTCGGAAAATTGTCAAAAACTTCGTGAAAACTTGTTTATAAAATAAACAAAGTAATACATGGTTGCTTGGAGATATGAAATTTCTCTTGTCGTGTTCAACGAAACTCATTCGTGAGATGTATCAAGTTGAACACTCGAAGAGAAATTTCACATCTCCGCACACCATGTATTATTCTACATATCTTGTGAAGCAGTATAGCTGGTTTTCACTGTCACGCCATCATATTTTTAGGATTCCTTTCACGTGCTGACGATAAAAATTAAGCAGGCCCAGCGAATGTTGTTTTTAAAACTTTATGACGTCACGTGAAAACCAAGAATACTCTTTTATAAGTTAACTGGGTTGTTGCAACCCTCTACAACCATGCACAACTTATTTGGTGTTTGGCGGTGCTCCGTCTCCTCCTTCTCTGTCCCCCGGACCTTCGGGCGGCCTTCGGGCGGCGGTTTGGGTCGAGATAGATATACCTATGTTGTACCCATTCAAATTGTACATTTTTGAGCCGTTGAAAACCCAGCAGGAATTTTCCTGTTTAGTTATGTAGATACTAGCTACTTCCAATGAAAACGTCTGTTTTATGTTGCGTGATTCGTAAAAATTATCGCGTAAATACAGAAACGCACTTACGAAATTTGACCGGTGCTCCAGGAGCTAAATACTGCAAAGGCAGATCCATAAACTCCTGAAGAAAGTTCACACTGAGGTCGTTTGGTTTGACTTCATCCAAATAGATTTCATACCTACGATTAACAAGAAAATCAAATGATAAATATCGACTTGTTTGTTTGGACGAGGACAAACTGACTTTAGAGATATTCAATCGATTATCAACTTAAAGTAGATAAAGGTAAATTAACCGCCGTAACAAATTTAGCAAAAAGCTGACGTTTTTGAGCGCTAGGCCTTCGTCTGAGGCATGGTAATAATAATGATAATGATAATGATAATAATAATGAACTTTATTTGAGTGCCAACTGTAACTGAGTATCAACTAGTAAGTTAAACGAAGAATGCATGAATTAATTAATTATGTTAAAAACTTTAATGTTCACGTCGGCGATATCCTTGTCCTTTTTCTGTCTACCCATGCAATGTACAGCATTTTGCATTGAGTGCAGCTTATGCAGTAAATTACATGAACAGAGGTGCAATCAAAACACTCGCGATCGATCGATGACTTGGGAGATGGTGTAACATTGGGCGACAGGTTGTTTGTTGGGTTTTACGCGAACTTTTAACTACAAAGTTACCGAGATTCTTGCCTGGTTTGAAATTAGTCAAAATTATGTTTTTTTTTTCTGTTTTTTGTTTGTTTCTTTTCAAGGCGTTGTTATTAGGGTGACACGTTAGTGTCAATAAAATTTTCTGTTTCTTCGACGTTTGCAGGGCAGTTTGCTTGTCGATTGTGCGCGCTCTTGTCCTGTGATGACAGCATAAGGTAGCCAAGATTTTTGAAATATTCGCACATTTCGCCTATCTGAGAAGTCAGAGTCATCGCTCCATCTGGAAAAAGTTGACGAGGAACTTCTCCGAGGGATGTGCCACTGACGCCACTGCCACTGCCAATTACTTTATTACTTTAATTTATTTTATTTGAAAGTAAGGTACGTGCATCTACCCACCTATCGATGTCAATGGAAAACAGCGACATGTACCGCTGTGATCCACCAGTAAAGGAGCTTCCCCATGCCTTTTTTACTCCTCCATAGAAACCAAAGGCAGAGCCCGCCATTCCTGCTTCTTGTTGAAGATACGTTTGGTATTCTCGTCGATCATAGAAAGATTGCATTGTGGCGCTAGTGTCATAAACTCCATGTACGTTCATGGTGTCAGGAACATCAAAATCGTCGTACCTTAAAGCAAACAAAAACTAATATAGAACTAAACTAGTCTATGTACACTATAAAAGCTAAACGTCATCCCTTCACCCTATAAACCCTTTAAATCCTAATTTCATACATGTCTGGATTTTTAAAAACGTGCATGGTCAACCTATCGCCGGGAATCAGGTCAGGCCAGCCCAGCGCTTAAAAAACCAGGGAGGTCAATTTCAACGGTGGCATCACCACACTGCCCGAGGTGGGTACAAATGGTCCAAACCCAAGCGAATGGGGTGCTGGTTAGAAAAGGTTAATTTTTAGCCTGAAAAGTGTTCCTTTTCTTGGCAGGAAAGCCTACATGGCCCCTGGGGCCAGAATTGAGCAGGGCCAGTGACAGCCTGCTACTCACAAGCAAGGTGGGTGTGCATGCTACCTGGTGACGGGTTGACTGGGATTGATTGTTTGGAAAAGCCTGCGTTGTTGTGCGAGTTTGACACGGTTCTCATAAATCCAGTCATATATAGATATAACTTAAGGTATGCCTTACGTTGCTCTTCCTGAGCAGTCTCGCTGCACAATGCTCATCTTCCTTGATTCTGGACTGTAATCACCACGGCCGTCAAATCCCACTCCGATAAAAGCAGCGCCGTCGATAAGATTCTGGCAATTACAACAAAATAAAACTTTTAGAAGAACAAAATCAAAAAGACTAAGCACTCGTTGTACAGTCTCGATCTTAAGTAAAATATTAAAACTGATCAACAGGAAAGTGCCGAAGCGAAAGCTCAAACAATGGAAAGAGTTGGAAACTGTAGTTCATGTTTACTCTGGTTTTTGAAGATACTTTACTTTACATTGAGACCACGTACAGATCCAGATTGTTTGAATCTTCATGTAAACTGAAACACAAATCTAAAAGAAAGATCGACTGTAACCACAAGGTCTAGAGCGCTGGTTTTTGAAAACAAATTATATAATCCGGAACAAGTTTGCTCAAATGTAACGAAAATCTAAAACCAGCTGAACGAAACCCCTTCGGTGCTGGATTGTTCGGATGGTAATCTAAGATTGGCTTGTCTTTAAATGGACCAGAAAGTACAATTTTCGGTGGTAAAATCCAGATTTAGGTTGCTCAAAAATGAACGGTACCATTAAACTGAGCATTGGGTAACATTTTGTTGTATGGCCAGTCAAACGTTTTTACACTCCGTAAAGTCAAAACTAGCCTATTCACTTATTTTATGGGGAAGTGGGATGTTGCTGTTGTTGTTGTTGTTGTTATTGGTCGGTAGTTCACCCCGTGTCTCCACTCAGCTGTCATGCTTCAATTTGATTCGTTATAATAACAAAGCAAAGGACAAAGGATCCTTGCTCTTTAATTAATTCATTAACAAAATAGCTTGAGATGTTATCTTATAAGGCTTTGATTCTCGTAATTTTGAGCAACAATTCTTCTAAAACGTATCAGTGACTTTTCGATAAGATGGAATTACATTATGAGAGTGGCAGATGTTACAATTGCAGAAAATGTGATTTTGTGTTCAAGCTTTCATTAAGAAGAGCGTACAAAATTCTCTCATGATACAGTAAATTACAGCAAGTTTACCACCCTTGTGTTTCAATTTCTGAAATTCTATATATCCGCGATGAAAACTTTGACACAAAATTGCAGGTTTTTCCAATTCCGGAGAATATCCAATTTTAGGCTCGATTGGCTAACCGCCATAGTTCCATGTCAAGGTCGCGGTTTCTCAGTTGGAAGCTCTTAACAGAACTTCTTTAAAGAAGTTTGTTTAAAGAAATTTTCAGGCATGTTTTTTTTTCCTTTCATTCTTTTACCCTTAACTGTTTTCCTAGCTGGTATCGACTTTTTTTTGAAGTAAGATTTTCTAGAAAAGGACAGGAATACTCAAAGAGACCATGTATGATGCACGTGGAAATAGACCAATTTCGATATTTTAATATTCAGCCTAAAACAATAGACATCACTACGAGGCTCTGGGGAATAAATCGCAAAAACTCTATAATTTATACCCCGGAGCCTCGTGCTGAGGTCTATTGTTTTAGGCTGAATTTTATCCAACAGGTCACATGCTCAAAATTCACTCCCAGGCCTCTTTTGCGCGAAATTATCCCCTCCTCCTTCACCTTCACTGAGTTTTCACGTGAGTGTTCTTTTCATCTCTGCTGCTCTGGGAATTCGTTTATGATAAAATTTGCAAGTTTGCACTTCGAAAATGAGGCCTGGTGGTGAAATCAACTAGTCCATCATAAACACGCATAATGGCTATTGTTTACCAGTCCGCTGCCGGCCATGATGCAACTGATGCAAACCTTGGGCTTTTAAAGCGTATCTAACTAGTTAACTGGATTGAAATAAAAAAAAAGATATAGTTACATGGCAAATTGTGGTTTTCCAGGTAGCCTGATAACACGGATCGCCTGGCTGATAATCTCTGCCAAAACATCCATTCATTAGCAGTCCACCGACTCCCATAGGATAGGCAAATGGTTGGTCACCAGATTCACTGTTAGGCTTTTCATCTTCTCCAGTAATTTCTGCATCAATTTCAAAACCAGGAGGAACAAACAAATCTTCTGTTTCCCACCCTTTGTCAGGCTTAATGTTGATTTCCAACTGAAAATAGACCACTTCGCTTAATCTCTGAAAGAACACTAATAAAGGTGGCCCGAACCTATTTATTTGTGCGTTAACTGCATTTTTAGGTGCACTGTTTGACTGTTAAGATATAACTGATTTCTTCAATTTTTGGCGTCTTTAATGATACACAAGAAATACATATTCGTAATAGTAATTTTAACTGATCAGTTTTTACAGTATATATCATCGTATTTTTAAAATCTTTTTTACAAAAACTAGCACATAATTAGGAATTCCGACAATAGAGTTTTTCTTAACTTTATCAAATAAGCCTAAAACGGCTCTCAATCAAGGTTTGTATCTGCACGTTTCATGGAAATCATTACCATCCAATTGGCTGTACAAAATGCTGGTTAAATTTTTCAAAATGAACAAACCGTGACGTAGCTCTATAAATAATGAAGCGATTTCATTACTTCAGCCAAAAAACAATCAGACCAAAATAAAAACAATAACTTTAGACATAATTTTAGGTCAATTTAACAATATTTCAAGAAATCCGATCCTATCCACAGTTTGTAGAGATTTCTCTTTTGATCTAGTTAGATAGTAATCAGTATGCAATACACCTTATTCCAAAAATGGGGACCATCTTAATATTCTTTTGTTGGTATTCAAATTAGCCCTTCTTGCATCGTTTTAAAGCCCAAAAATAAAAAGAATATTTTATCTTGAACGAGGCAGCAAGGGCCAATTTGTATGCGCACAAATCAGCGGCCATTTTGGAATAAGGTGTATAGAACCTGAACAAAACCCAAAATAATACCGTTCTGTGAAGAAACGAAATAAGAAGATAATTTCAGGAAAGTTCGGCTATTTGCAGTTATATTGTTATTTTGAAGTTATTTGCAGTTATATTGTTTAAAGTAGAAAAACGTAACGTGAGCGAGCTTTTGTGGGAAAATTCACCAAAACGCTCAGTCACTGTAATGATGTTACTTACAATTTATGTTTGTTACCTTTTTATCGATAAATTCGGAAGCTTTTTCCTGTTGCTCCTCCATGATTTCAAGTTGTTTATCCAAAGCTTTCTCTGCTATTTCCACCGCCTTTTCCATTGCCTTGGCTTTGGCGCCCACGACTCTTTTCTACAACAACAACGACCATTTTATTTTGCTGATATAGAAATCAATACAGCAAAAAATATAAACTCAAATAAGCAAAAAAACTACTCAGGATAGCAAACACTAATCGAGCTGAGTAGTTTCAAAAATTATTATGCTTTAAATGGGTTGTGGAAAAAGAAAATAAAAGGTAAAAAGAAAAGAAATGAAAAAAAAAACCAGAATATAAATAAGTAGTAGCAGTACCAGTTATTGACAGATCAAAATTATACATAAGTTAATTAGGAGCGATTGGAACTTAAGAATACTAAGCTCATCCAATTTGTTCCACATAGAAGGACCAGAAAAATGTAGATTGAACATACCATAATTAGTTCTAATATGATCGATATAATAAAGTTGCATTCGATATAAGTTGTAATCACTATTGTATTCAATTTAGAATATAGCCCTGTATGATCGCCATGGAATCTTAGCGGGCTTTATTTTTAATAGAACATGGGCAAAAACTATAGAAGCCCGGTACCCCGGATGTAGTTTATGTTGCGTTGCGAATTGAAAAAAATGGCAGCAACAATCTTTTATTTTTTTTTTCCTTTATTATGGCGGCTAAAACAACTATTAATGAAATAACTTCAGGTGACTGGGGAGACGAGAATGTGGACGAGCTATTGAGCAGCGAGTGCCAGAAATACAAACATGAAGGCCGCCCGTTCGCGTAAATTCGGTGAATTTTAAAGATTTTGTAAGGCTATATTCTAAACCAGCTAGAAGATGGGTTTCCAAATGTCCTATAAGAAAATAATGCCCTTTTGAGGTCTAGAAAAGCAGCCTAACGGCTCGGGCATTCACTAGCAGCTTTTCTAGACATCAAGCGGGTTAAACAATAGAGTGTTTCTGTCGAGGAACTATCGGCTGATAGTTGCCCCGCGGAAATTTGATGTTCTTCAAACAAATATTTGCCCGAGAAGCGAAGCTTCGAGGGCAAATATGCTAGTTTCAAGAACATAAAATTTCCAAGGGGTAACTATGAGACCGATAGTTTCGAGACATAAACACTCCATTGTCTTTATTGTTCAACACTAAATTTTCTTCCGCACGCAGATTCACAAAACAGCTTTTTGAGTTTTTGCTGAAAGCCAAAATGTACGAATAAACGAAAATCAGGCAAGAAACCCTCTAAATGCAGATCAATCAAATAGCGTTTGAATGTTTTTTTTAACGAAAGCCGGTTTGTTTTAATACAAAAAAATTCTCGGACGGGCACTATCCATCCGGGTAATTTCCTCGGAGGGGCACTATGCGCTGATAGTGCCCTCCGCGGATGAACACTGTCGCGTCACGTGTTTAATTTAGACCAATGAGAATCGGAGAAAATTTAGTGGTGAACTATAATTTCTTATAGAACATGGATACCCATCTTCTAGTAGGTAAGTAAAATCCGTGGTTTTTTGACATATATTTAACGCAATTTTATATACTTGTTTCACACATATTTCTGTTTTTTCTGTTTTTCTCAAATGTTTTCGATCCACATCAAAGAATCTCGCATATATTATAATTTGTCAAAAACTTGTTGGGTGGTCACACAAAGCAGAAATTGCCGTGAGGTCAACGGGTCCAAAAGTTGACTTAGGAGAAAAGAATGCGCTCTCAAACTCGTAGACGTGAATTCAGTGTTTAACAATCAGCGGAGGAGGGAAGGGGGGCAGTTAAAAGCAGATCTATACAAAGGACACGTGAAGGAACAAGGGCCCACATGTGCTTAAACAGCAAATCTATGCAAATTAAATCACAATGAAGTTGTACCTTCTGCTGAGTGGATGAACCAATCTTTTCTTGATCTGGATCTTCCTGTTCGTTTTCCAAAACGTCATCACTCTGCAGATTCTGCCAGCTTTTAGAGTCGCTGTAACCTATAATTCAGAGGATGCTGTTATAAAATCAATGATCGTTCAAAAAGCAGTAATCCTGCTTCTATTACTATGTTCGCCTTTAAGGAAAAAACAAAGAATTGTTCACAAGGCGTACGAAAAAGGCGACAAAATTAAAGACAGTGCACCTAACCCCAAAATACTTTTTCGCTACAATAAACCTTTGCACCAGTTCGAAACGCGTTACACCTTTCGTTTCTCCTTTTTACCAAATGCTGACTTTTTATAGCATTTAAAAGTTACGAAACACCGAGCGTCAGTTGGTTCACGGCCGAGTCAAATCGAAGCGGCGTGGGTCTATTCCTGGGTTGACGTCACAAACCGATTTGCATCAAGTCTGTAAACATGCATGCAAATCAGTTTGTGACGTCTACCCAGGAACATACTTCTTACTCGGTCGTGAACCAAATAACGTACAGTTTTTCGTAACTTTTCAATGCTATATATAAATAGTCCGCATTTAATAAAAAGGAAAACGAAAGGTGCAATGCGTTTTGAACTGGTGCAAATGACTCTTTCTCTTGCCACCTCCAAAACTAAAATAATTTGTTCTTTTTCTACCAGACCATTACAAAAGCACAATTATAAAAGCACTGGTCTAGTCGAAACTGGCCAAATAATACACTAATAATACTGAAACAGTATTGCGATCGTATCACGAACAAAACAAATTCTTTTTAAGTTTCTTTAGCCGATCTGCGTTTTGTTCTGTTAAATATTTAGTTGCTTTGCCCATCTCAGTGATCAGAACAAAATAAAGGAGATTTGCTGGTTCTCACACAAACAGCGTGAGGGAGCGTGGTTTTATGATTAACGATATTTTATCGAAAGTGGAGTACCTCAATTTAGAGAAAAACGTTTTGCTCAGGCACCTAAGCAGGATTTTGCGTGGGTGGGTGCGAGCTCCCACGCCCCTTTTGCTTCAAGATCTGGGCAATTATTTTCAGGGAGGTCATCAAATTAAAATTTCTTACCATATTAAGAATTAAAAATACAAATTAAAAAAATATATCTATATTAAAAGGTTGGTTAGTACTAAAGGTTATTAAAAAGTGTGATCCCTAAAAACGTTTTACAACTGTTCTACAAATTAAAACAATAAAGAAGCTATTTCGCTCTTAGGAAGTTCTTAATGTTTCCTTTCAAAAATATTTCATGGCAAAGGTTAAAAGCATGAGGGGGAGATGTTCAGTCACTTATACAACTGTAGTAAGTAGTTGTTTTACCCCAGTCAGTTCTTGGGCCTTTTGGGTAATACCGCTGACCAGCCAGAAAACTGTGTTCAGCAACCTTTATAAACAAGCGAGAAAACAAGCTGCTCTTACAGGATAAATTGTCAAAGACGTTTAGTGTTTCCTAAGAATAATATGAAGTTAAAATAAACGGCTAAAATAATCTGCCCTCACCTTCTTCCGTCCTATGAAGGTCAGGGAGATGCATTTTCTTGTCCAGCAATGAGGTCTTGACTCCTTTGCTTTTCGTTACATAGACAGTGGAGCTCAGTGTAATTAACACCAATAACGGAACACAACCTGCATGAAATAAGAGAAAAGAGCATCGCTAATGTCTTCAAATGTCGACAATTATAACCAACGTAAGCAGCGTATGCAAACATAGCATGCATATCAATGTAATTCAACCTTCTAACTAAAATCTGCAAGTAATGTACTGTTAATTTGTTGCAGGAAATGTGTAGGTGCGTAATGTGTAGTTTTGTTGTTTAATCTTAGTGAAATTGTAAGTGTTTGTGAAAATAAATAAAACAATTAAAAAAATGTCTTCAAATGTGTCTACTCAACAATTTGGCTTAGGCCGGAGTTGCACTAATTGCGGACACGTTGGGTAACTTTTGGGTCTATTTCATCATTAATGCGTCATTTGTTCATACCACAATGCGACCTTCGACTTTTGCCGGGTGAATTATAATTAAAATATTATATTATAATCCACCGTAGCGGCTGTAAATTTGACCACAATACCTTGCAATCCTAAAAAAGCCAAAAAGCACATAAAGTCATAATGTTTTACAAAATTCGTTCCGGCACCAACAAGTGAACCTTAGTCGTGCTAGATTTGAACTTTTTAAAACGGTTCCGCTGTGCCTTTTACGAACTGTTTTATGGGTTTTGCTGGCTTAGAATGTATGTACCAGCATACATACCGTGGGGTAAATTTAAAGAATCGGTATATGTTTCTATTCAGAAAGTTGCTTAAATGCCACAATAGATGTTGGTAAAACTGAGATCAGTAAATTATATTTACCTACCTTGCATTTTCATGGAGTAAAACTAGAGACGTTTTCTCCAGATGGCGTCCTTATCTCAACTGGTCACAACCTGCAAAACATTTTCAACTTCACTTAAAAAGAAATAGCAACTACCTCTACAACTACAACTACTTCTAGATTCTACCTTCTTACTAATTTTCGCCAAAATCCAGGAGCTGTCTTTCGGGAGTATCTATTTTCGCAATTCCAGGAAAAACTGTACATACGATATTATCTCGCATTTTTGCCAAATCCTTATCTGAGGACCCCGTTTAACGAAAAGAAAACTTTCACGAATTCAGTTACCAGACAGAATAACTAAAAATTAAACTTTGAAAGAAATGTAGTAGTTTCTGGAAATTACAAAAATAAAAAAAAAAATGAAAACGTTTGTGACGCTCATGCAAAAAGAAAAAAAAACCAGCAAAGATTGTGAACTTACGAGAACCCTTCTAATCTACATATACTCTGTAAAACGGGCACAAAAGAGGAAATAACGATGCACGCTGAAGACAATCAACGCTTCACGGCTGACTTGTGATTTAGTTTTGTCCTTCTTTTGGACATAAAAGCAACCTTATATACATTCACAGTGATAACCGAGCCGCAACTGAGTGAAATAAAATGATACGCATTGGAGTTGGACATGGCAACATTGATTGGTGTTATGGTAAAGTCTGTATTCGGGCCTAGTGGCCCATCAGGCCGGAGCTTATCCCGGTTTCTGGTGTTAGAGTGAAGGCATTTTGACATTCCTTGAAACGCAAACGAGATATTTGCATTAATTCGATTTCAAATGACGGAAAAACGACTTTCAGGTAGAATCCCGCCTTGTGTATGTCGTCACATTGTGTCCAACAGACAAAACTATTCACATCTGGAGCGCACCCTATCAGGAACAAGCACCTCTCCCAATACTTTAACGTTAATAGTTCTCCGTCCTTTGGACTTCGCACTAATAATAAAAATAGGAAGCAAAAATGCCTGGAAACGCAGAACGGAAGAAAAATTTCTTGCGAAGTGAGAATAGACATGTGCATTGGTATATGCATTATTTTTCTACTGGTCCGTTCCCTGTTATTTCTCATCACAGATATTATTAAACATCGAAGGCATTCTGCGCGAATAAGCATTCTGCGCGAATAGTTCAGTGACTGTTTTTATACAAGATTCGCATAATTCGTCCAGAGGAACTTTGTCGTCCCAGCATAAAGGCGGACACATTGTATACAAATTAAATCAGCCCAGACTAACGCTCTTCAAGTTGGGCTTCACAGGGTAACAAGGAAAACCCCCACTGATTTTCTCTTTTATGATTAATTACTGGTAGCCAGAAGGAATAATCCCTCACTGCTGTTAGCATTAATAGCGCTTACACGATCTTGTTAGTTTGCAAGTTGAAGAAAATCAGAATAGACACTCTTATAGAGGAATAAAGGATGAGAATGAATAACATTGACTTAATTTATCCTCGTCTGCAAAGCATAAAATGCACCTAATAAACGAAAAATATATTTTGTTGCTCACTGTATTAAGACGGGCACAAAAACGGATTGTGTGTCTAAACTAACAACTTTACCTGCACTGATTAGCGCGTCTTTATCGGTGTGGCTTGTTCCGTCTTTACACCGAGACGCATGAAGAGGAGACGCGAAATTATCCGCTTAAGGAGTTAGCCAATCGGTTGCTTAGTTTACTAGAAATTAGCTAAGAATTTTACAGACAAGTTATTTGGGCAATTCGCTGAAACAAATAATTTAAACAGGCTAGCTTGAACAACGAGGCTAAATAGAATCTAGAAATTGGTGAAACTCACCTTGTCTGGTGATGGAGTGATCTCAGACTGACTGTATGAAGTTCAGATGCAGACTATTAGAGGGTTGATTTATTTATCAAAAATACATCCTCAGTAATGCACATTAATTAAAAGAGGTCTGTTCTCTGATTGGCTGCGGAATTTGTATCGCAATGACGCTGATTAAAGGAAAGTAATTAATCCTCCGAGACGGTAAATATATTAAGAGGTCTGACTGATAGTTTGGTTCAGTGATTTGTTTAGAAACTTTCGTTTTGGATCAAAAATCACTAATAAAAGATGTCATGGAGTTGCAAACGAGGGCCGATTTCTAGCGTGTTTTCTCTTTCGCAGACGAGGGAACGTCAAATTAAATTATCTCTCGAGGGTATTTGTAAAATTCTATACTCTAAGATAAACCTTTTCTTCTTGAATCGAGTTTATTTTCCATAACGGTAAGGGGGAAAAATTAAGACTATCTATTGCTTTAGTTGAAGGAGATGGAATACATGAAAACAGTTAAAAAGTAAAATATTCATTTACGTAGTTGGCAAATCTGTTTTTTTTTTCAGCGATTCACTAAAAGCTTCACACCGTGACAAATGAATTCGATTTCTTTAGAGTCTGATCTTTTTATGTTGGGGGACGGTGGATGATGATCTCCCGCGGTGATGTTTTGGCTTTGCGAGAAGGAAAAGCGACAAGTATTTTCATCATTAAAACAGCAGGGAAACATGCTGGCTCTTGTGTAAACTGGAATGTTGAAATATAAGAAGGAACACCCGCGACACCCTGGAAACTTGCTAATACAGATGGTGCTGAACAACAACGCCCAACCCGTTGATTTTAAATAAGATACTAAACTGCTTATAAGACCCTTCCACTTCCCACCTCTTATAAGCCCCCATGCACGGTTATAGGCCCATCTACCTGTGAACAAAAACCACATCTGGCTATAAGCCCCCCTTTAGTGAGTAAATGAATGAATTCGATTTATTATGATGTTTTGTAAATCAAAAACTTAGTGCGATCAACATTTTTTATCTCGCTTGTAAGCCAAAATCCCTGCAGTTTACGATAGTTTTGCTACTAGTCTTTTATGTTCACGATATCTGATTGTAATTATCAAAGAGCAAAGTAGATTTTGCAGTGTCTCCTTGCTTATAGACTATGGATACTAAAATAGCTGGGCTATTAGCCTCAGTAAATGTCAGAGAGAATTAGCTAATAAGACACCGAATGTAAACTTATCCAAGTTTTGAGATCAATACTGCATTAAAAGGTTCTTGATCGTGGCAAGTGCATAAAGACGTGTGTGAGAATTATAAAACGCTTAAAATATTATTTGGGACTTATGTGAGCCAGGCAGTGTTGGAACAGAAGTTATTTTTAATAAGAAAATCTTAGTTTAAATGTAAATATGTACCTCAAGACTGTTGTAACGCTCAATTTTAGACAGGATCGCGTGGATTAACTTGTTTGGGTATGATCTGCACCTCAGGAAGATCTCTGAATATACCAGAGGTATCTACAAATTATGTTCGGGTACCAAAATCTCAAATGAAAGCAAGAGGAAGGGGAAGACGCCCAACCAAATTGTACCCAAAGCACACCATAAGACTCCAAGGCAATCCCACGTTGAGATAAGTAAAGTTTATTTTCACATTCATGATTACAGTTTAGCGCTATTATAACTGAAGTAAATTTCCTACAAAGGTCTTTAAATGGAATCACCATCGTTGTATTTATATGATCTAAGACGAGGAGCGCCCGGAATAGAAATGAATGGTCAGTGTGTCATGATAAAAGTTTTGACTGAATCCAGTGTTAGTGTGAATATTTCATATGGCGCATGAAAATTGCAAGCATAAATAATAACGATAGATACGCAACATACAGAGTTTGTCCCGAGAATACACAGCTTATGTGTAATACTCGACACTGTTTGCGTGTAGCTGCGTGTGAATAACGCCCTCCTTGGTCCAGTGATTCACCGAAGTTATAAAAGCAGTGATTTCAGGGCGTACCCTCGGAAGCTAAATTTAAGGCTATTTCACTTGGCTTGTAAAATTCTTCAGATAAATTATGGCGCCGCTGTGGATTTAAATATTTTGACTTTTCCGGATCATCTTCGTGGCTTCGATAGAACTGAGTGAAATTAAAGTGCCCTGCTTCATTCGGTGGTTCAGTGGGCATGTCTATAAAACTCCGAACCAGCACTGAGCTATTTTGCCATGGTAAAAATAAACTAAAAGCTTACGCGAAAACTCCGCTTCACTGGTGATGAACACAGTTTTCCGTGCAAAGACCAGATAACCAAGAAATTAAACCTACCTTTGCCGTAAAGGAATATTGTCGGACTCTCAGAGGATAGGAGAAGACTGTTTGCGATCCACTAAAGCACTCTGCGGCCGAAGAAATACTGTGGTCTGCTGCTATTGGGCATTGATTTATCAGACTCGGATGTTGTGATAACACTAACAATAAGAACTTAGTGACAGTTTGAAAAGTAATTAATTCTCACGGGGAAGTGACATGTCTCAGTGGTTGGTTGGTTGGGTTCAGTGATTTTCTAAAGGATCTCCGACTCGGTTCAAGAATCGGTGAAGAGTTTAGAGTTGCGAAAGAAAGCCGACTGTTAGAGTGTTATCTCTTTTATATTTGGTAGACAACACAGTGCCAATTCATGATTATTTTTAAACATCGAAGGCATTCTGCGCCAGTTAATTTGTTCACTCCCAATTAATAAATAAAACCGGTACAAAAGAGGTCAATGGTCTCTATACTACGTGCGTTTTCACAACGGTGAACTCCAGTTGTTTTGCCGTGAGATTTGCGAAAGAAAGCCGACTTTTTGAATGTTCTCTCTTTTATGTTTGGTAGACTATACCATTTATGATTGATTATAATATCTTAGGGGTATTTTTAAACATCGAAGGCATTCTGTGCGAATTAATTTGTTCACTCCCAAGTAATGAATGAAATCAGCCAAAAAAGGCCAATGGCCGCTTCTACATTACATAAAGACGGATTAACGCATCTAATTTTGTGCGTCTAGGGCAATGAACTCGTGGCTTAGTCCTTCTAATAGTTTGTCTTGTTTTACACGAGACGTTTGAACAGAAAACGCACAATTTTGTTAAGATTTGGCAAAATGAAACTAAGAATAAATTTAAAGATCACATGAGTTATTTGCCATGGGCAATTCGCTTTCAACATTTAGCAGGTTCACGTCAACTTGTAAGTTGCCTTAATCGAACCTGCAATATCAAATAAACTATGAATGTAACCAACGTTGACTGCACTTCACTACAGAGAACCATTGTTTAGATGATACTAATTAAAACATTAATAAAACCAGGGTGGCCTAAAACAATGAGGCTAAGAAAAAATCTCCATATTCGTGCATGAGACTTGCCGCCTTTAGTGATCGAGTGATCTCAGACTGACGTCTATGTGGAGTTATGCACGGTTCAACATTTGTTGAGCAACAAATGTTGCGACAAATGTTGAACAGTGTGTCATGTGATGTTGAATGTTGAAATATGCCATTCAACATGTTGAACTTTGTTGAACGTTGTTGAACGAAAATAGAGCTTGACTCTATTCCGTTCAACAAGTTGCCGTTTGTTGAACGACTTGGGAAAACGAAAAAAAATGTTTCAAGTCGCAAAGATGTTCAACATTTGTTGATCAACAAAAGTTGAAAGATGTTGAACCGTGTATCATTGGCTTTAGGAGCAGTTTTTGTGGTTTTATCTGTGATTCATTGCGATATTTTAATACTTTAAGAGTCGGTAGATATAAGTGGTCTGTTAGTTTGGTTCAGTTATTTGTTTAATAAGAAATCTTTTATGGATCAATGATCAGCAAAAATGTTGTAGAGTTGCAATAGGAAACCTTCTTCTAGAGTATTTTCTGTTGCATTGTGTTTTGCTGACGACTAAGCGCCATATTAAATAATAAGGAACACTTCAAGACTTGCTTCACCAACTGACAAGCATGGCATGATAGATGATCGTGATGGTCGTGCTAACGTTGTATTTTTTACACGGTTCGCTAGAGTGTATTACCTAATAAAACAAGCGATTAATTAACTGAAATGATGAGGAATGTAATCAACCAAGTTTCACACTCGGCAAGGGTCAATAATTACATGCGAGGGCCAATTAATATATTAAGCGTTTTCATATTTCTCACGCACTTTCCTCGTTGCTTATTATTAAAAGCCACAAAGTAACTAATTCCCACTTTAATATCTACGGTTGAACGCGTAGCTATTTTAGTATCAACAACCTAACAACTATCCTATAAAAATAAAAAGCTAAAAAACGTATTTAAAATCAACAGACTGCTCGCTAGTATTCACTGTCATCTACATGAGCAAGTTTCTAGGTTGATCAGCTTATTCCTTTTTATATCTCGGCATTCGTAATTACGTAAGAGCCAGCATGTTTCCCCTGGTTTAATGATGGAAATACCTGTCGCCATTTTTCCTACTTGCAAAGTCAAAACATCGCCGCGGAAGACTATATAAATCTCCTAGTGACCTACCGTCCACCAAAATAAAAATCTAACCTTAGTTAAAGAAATGGAAATCATTTGTCACTATGTGAAGTTCTTAGTGAATCACTGAACAAAAGAACCGGTTTGCCAAGGGCAGAAGTAAATATTTAACTTTCCAACTGTTTTCATGTGTTCATATATGTCCTTCAACTAAAACAAAAAAGATGCTGTTAATTTTGCCCCTTTGTCGTAATGGAAATTGAATATGTTATATGAAGTTATTTCACATTGTAGAAATTCACAGATACCCTTAAGAGATCAGATAATTTAATTTGGTGCTTCATCGTCTGCAAAACAGAAAAGACACTAGAAATTGGCTTTCTTTTGCAACTCCGCGACATATTTAGTGATTTTTGATCCAAAACGAAGGTTTCCAAACAAATCGCTGAACCAAAACTCAGACCACTTATGTTTACCAATTTGGAGTATCAATTACTTTCCTTAATTAATGTCATTGCGACAAAAACTCCGCAGCTAACCAGAGAACAGAGCGCCTAGCACAAGTAACTGTGGATATATTTTTGACAATTCAACAGGCTGAGTACTACTCTATTAGCAAGCGTCCAGATTGAACAGCAAGTCACGCGTATTTCATTTGATCTCAACATTCCAACATACATAAGAGCCACCATGATCCCCTGCTGTTTTAATGATGGAAATACTTCTCGCTCTTCTTGCTTGCAGAGTCAAAACATCGCTGTAGGAGATATCATCTCCAAGTGACCTCCCAACATAAAAGAATTCGTTTACTGCTATGTGAAGTTCTTAGCAAATTACTGAACCAAAACAACGATTTGCCAGCTGCAGAAGTAAATAATTTACTTTCCAGCTGTTTTATGCGTTCATTTCTCATAACAGAAATTGAACTTGATGTATAAGAGAAACATTTAGGGTTTATTTCAGAGGGCAGAAATTCATAGATATCCTCGAGGGATAATTAAATTTTGTCCAAAATGACTTGCCCACTTAAGGTGATTCCTCAGAAATAAAAGTTGTCGAACGATTTTTTTGAAACTTTCCCTGAATGTTCCTTTCCAAGCGCTGTTTCTAAAAATACAATAATAAAGGTAGGTCACCGTGTTAGCAAAAGAGATATGATTGGCCAACTTAACCCAATTTATGCTAATCACGCGCACTACTGACATTTCACGGTATTTTGCAGTAGCTGAAAGGAAAGATTATTAACGGAATACTTGGCAAAAAACTTCATAGCTAGAAAGTCTCAATTGCATGGAGCAATGCAACATATAATTTATGGAAAATCAGACCAATTTAAAGATGATAATTGGTACCCCAAAAATCTGCAATAAAAAATATAGGTCACCGTGCTTGTTTTCGAGAATGACGACGATTTATCTCGCTTGTGAGCAAATCCATATAGAAAATGTCGCCATATTGTTCATGTACGCGCGCTAATCGCACGTAGAAAACTGTAGAAAGGATGCGTTTACGAAAGAGCCATGTTTCTCCTGGTGTTTTAATAATGGAAATACTTGTCGCTTTTGCAAAGTCAAAACATCGCCGCGGGAGATTATAATTGCCTACATTCCCGAAAACTGAAATCATTTACTTAAATCTATGTTAAGTTCGTAGTAAATTACTGAAGCAAAGGACCGATTTACCAATGGCAGAAGTGAATAATTTACTTTCTAACTGTTTTCGTGTGCTCTTATGTCCTTCAACCAAAACAAAAAAATGTTCTTTATTTAGCTCCTTTATCTCAGAGTGTAGAAATTCACCTCGAGGGATAATTTAATTTGGCGCTCCGTCGTATACAAAACAGAAAACACCCTAGAAATCGTCTTTCTTTTGCAACTCCACGACATCTTTAGTGATTTATGATCCAAAACGAATGTTTCTAAACAAATCACTGAACCAAACAGACCACTTATATTTACCGACTCGCGGGCTTAATTACTTTCCATAAATTAGTGTCATTGCCATACAAAATTCCACAGCCAATCAGAAAACAGACCTATTTAATTAAAGTGTATTGCTGGGGATATATTTTTGATAAACAAATCAACCCTCTGACAGTCTGCCCTGAACTTCATACAGTCATTTTGAGATCACTTAATTACCAAGCAAGGTAAGTTTCACAAAATTCGAGATTCTACTTAGCCTCGTTGTTAAAGCTAGCTTGTTTTAATTATTTGTTTGACCGAATTGCCCAAATTGCCCAAATAACTTGTCTGTATTTCTAAACTAAACAATCGATTCGGCAATTCTATCAGCGAATACTTCATACGTCTCGTTTAAAGGCGGGACAGACTATCACAGACACTAAACCATCAGGCCGTTGTTCTAGACGCCTAAAAGTGGATACCTTAGTTTTAGCATAGTCAATATAATAGTCAATATATTCTTTCCGCCCGGGCCACAAAGAATGATGATCGAGAAGTCAGCTATTTAAATGTACAGCGGCGCCAGAATACATCTAAAATTATAAAAGTCAAGTAAAATGGCTTTAAATTTAGCTGCCTTGAGTACGCTTGCGGATACAGATTGCTTTAACTTCAGTTAATCACTTGAGGAAGGCATGCGGAGAGTCTTGGAGACGCAGCTACAACTGTGAGGCTGGAGTCGAGTGCCCTTGGCTATTATGCAGGAAGCTGTTTATTTCCTGTAGAAAAACTTCGCTACCCGCCCGGAATTTTCTCGATTCTCGTATTTTTCCAATTAAAAAGTGTCCCTAGTGTTTTTTCCTTTAAAATATTGTGTATCTATCGCCATTCATTACACACATAGCTTTCGTGCATCGTGACACATTGACTATTGCTCACATAGGCGCTCCTCGTGTGAGCTCATATAAAATACATTTAATGATGATAGATCTTGTATGGGAAATGTACTTCAGTTATAAAAATTCTAAACGAAAGTCACGAATGTGGAAATAAAGTTCACTTTCTTCACCCGGGTGTTGTCTTATCTGTGTCTTTGTCTTTTGAGTACTTTGGGTACAATTTGGTTCGGCGTTATTCTTCTTCGTCTTGTTTTCACTTTTAGATCAGTTTTTATTCCAGGCAGATTGATCTATAGAAGCCTTGGATATATTCCATAGGGCAGGTTAATGTTATACGCAAGCAACTTATTCCATGCAAACCAGCCTGAGAACAAACGTAACAAACAATCTTAAGAAAACCCGTTTGACATCGATTGTCCTTTCCGGTGTTTATATTTGCACATTTGGATACTGAGGGAAAACACAGAGTACAAAACGCTGCATGCAAAGAATCACTTTTGGTTTTGCAACCGACAGGACAACGAACGTATAAAACCGAAATATCAACCTGGCCGGTACACTTAGTACAATTTAGCACACCTAAACACGAAAAAGCGTGTGTGCAAAAGCAGATTTTTTTTCTTTATAAAACCGATAGAAAAGGTCGAGCATTTAAGTGCTGGAAGAATGGTACTTGTTTCAAGAACGAGCCATGTACTTTGACACTCTTACTTCGCAAAGACATGGATGACAATTGACTATGGTGTTCCAAAACTGACGTGTGACTAAATACAGGAATCGATCCTTTGAAACTTTGATTTTTGTCTAACAAAGAGAAAAAGGCAACAGCATCGAGTAGAGTCGAACCCTGGTCACTCGGATCACGAGCGATCCACTTTACCACTAGATCGATATAGACCGGTACCACCGAGGTCCGGTTGCTGAACCCTAAGTATTCTTGAGAATAGTGTTACCCTTACTATTCTTGGGAGTTAACCGTAAACAGGCTACCCGCAGTGCTCAGTAGGCTAACCGGAGTGCTATAGTAGGCTAACCGGAGTGCTCAGTAGGCTAACCGGAGTGCTATAGTAGGCTAGTAGGCTGTATTTAGTCGCTGCCCCAAAACTGACTGGCAGCCATGTTATTAGTGTCCATAGTTTAAAAGCACGAAGACGTGCATAAAGACGATATTGCTATTTGTTAAATTACAATAAGATAATCAACTACAGCGCATCCTTTTTAAAAACATAAAAGGCTTGTTTAAAGGGCCCTAGTCAGCCACACCTTTGCTATTGTTTACATGCGAAAATTTTAGCATTAATTCTATTTTGCGCGGATCGTTTCAAAACGAAAGGAATCCTTAGAAACTCCTCGAAAATGGCGGAGGCTGACTGGGTCCCTTTAAAATCAACAGACTGCGTGTTATTAATAATAATAATAATAATAAATAGGTGCTTATAGGGCGCGTTTCTAACCTCAATGCGCCTAACAACAAATAATTCATTAACATTAAAATAAATAATTAACAGTAACATTTTTGAAACAAAAATGTCTTAAGCCTAGTTTTAAATGTTTGTACTGTTTCTGCTCTTTTAATATATTCGGGAATTGAGTTCCATAACTTCGGCGCAGTTGCTGAAAAAGCGCGGCCACCATAGGAGTTGGATTTGATAGACGGGATGCATAATAGTGAACAAGTTGATGATCTTAGTGTTCTTAATGAGTGATATTCTTGTATAATAGGTTCTAAATAACTGGTAGATTGCCCATTTAAGATCTTATACGTTATAAGTAAAATTTTAAAATTAATTCTTGCTTCGACTGGCAGCCAATGCAGATTCTTTAAAATAGGTGTTATATGTTCATTTCTTCGTGTTCCAGATATCATTCGAGCAGCGACATTCTGGATTCTCTGTAATTTGTCCCTTTGATACTTTGGTATCCCATATAAGACGCTATTGCAATAGTCTAGTCTGGAAATCACAAGAGAGTTGACTAGCATCTTCAACCCATCATACGAAAGGTATCTACGGATGCGTCCAATGGATCTTATAGCAAAACTGGCTTTTTTGCATGTTTCGTTGATATGGTCGTTAAAAAATAGAGGTTATTACGGTTCAGTGGAACCTGTATCAGTAAACTTGTTTCCTGATTGAACAGCAAGTCGCCCGAATTCCTTCTTATATCTTGGTTTTCCAGTTACGTATTAAACAGCATGTTTCCCCAGCTTAGTTTTAATGTTGGAAATACTTGTCGCTTTTTCTGCTTGCAAAGTCAGAACATCGCCGAGGGGGGCTGTGTTGGCCTACCCCTTCCTGAACACTGATAAAAACATCAAACTCTAAAGAAATTGAAGTTATTTACTACTATGTAAAGTTCTTAATTAATCACTGAACCAGGGAAACGATTTGCTAACTGCAGAAGTATATAATTTAGATTCCAACTATTTTCATTTGTTGATGTCATCACATAAACCAAAACAAAAAGATGGTTTTTACTTTGCTCCTTTATCGTAATGGAAAGTTTGCTGCATGAAGAAAAATTTGGGATTGATTTCAAAGTGTAGATACCCTCGAGGGATGATTTACAAAACACAAAACTGATAACACGGTAAAAAGCGGCACTTTCATGGCGTCTTGAGCGATTTGTGATCAAAAACGGGTTACTGAACCCAACTAACACCCACTCTATATTTACCGGCTTGGAAGATTAGATACCTTCCTTTAATGAGTGCTGTTACAGAACAATCCACAGTCAATCAGTAAACAGACCACATTAATTAAGTGCATTACTGAGGATGTTCATGTGTCATAGAAGGGGCAGACTATCACGGGCACTAAGCCATCAGTTTGTTGTTCTTGAAGCTCAAAAATGCCTCAGTCTTGACGCATAATCCTTCCTTTGCTCGTCTTTATACCGGGACACAAAAATTACCAGCTAACCTGACGCGTTGAGAAAAAAAAACCTCGGCCAGGTTGGTCTGAACGACTAATTCGATTCTAGTATAAAAGAGGCCATTGACCTCTTTTGGACCGGTTTTATTTATTAATTGGGAGTGAACAAATTAACTGGCGCAGAATGCCTTCGATTTTGAAAAATAATCGTTAATCATACATTTGCACTGTATAGTCTACCAAACATAAAAGAGATAACACACTAAAAGTCGGCTTTCTTTCGCAACTCTACGACTCTTCACTGATTCGTGAACCGAATCGGAGATCTCTTAGAAAATCACTGAACCCAAACAACCAACCACTGAGACGTGTTACTACCCCGTGAGAATTATAATTAATTACTTTTCACTAAGTTCTTATTACTAGTGTTATTACAACATCTCATACCACAGTACTATCCCGGCCGCAGAGTGCTTAAGTGGATCGCAAACAGTATTTAGAGTCCGAAACTATTAGATAACGGCAAAGGTAAGCTGCGTTTCTTGTGCAACCTCACTTAGTCATTTCTGGCTTTTTCCATGAAAACTGCGTTCATCACTTTAGTGAAGGGTTTTCGCATTAGCCTTGAGTTTATCTAGCTGCTGGGGATCTTTTCGACATGCCCACCGAAATAAGGAAGGTAGTTTCTTTCAGTTTATTCCACCTTGGCCACGAAGAATGATGATCTAGTATGACTCTATATAATAGTCTATATATTCTTTACGCCCGGGCCACAAAGAATGATGATCGAGAAGTATTTAAATCTACAGCGGCGCCAAAATTAATCTAAAATTATAAAAGTCAGGTAGAATGCCTTTAAATTTAGCTGCATGAGTACGCCTTGGAATACAGATTGCTTTGACTTCAGTTAACCACTGGACCAAGGAAGGCGTTAGACTCTTAGACACGCGGCTACATGTAGACAGTGAGGCTGGAGTCGGCCGTCCTTCAATATTTATTTGCAGTAGCTGTTTATTCCCTGCAGAGCTTTCAATTTGGTGTGCTGTATAAAATAGTCACATTGAAACAGTAAGAGCGCGTTCGTTTGGGATCAATCCGGAATAAGGATAATTGGAATAATGCGAGTAAGCGTTTGTTTGGGAGCTATTCTCATTACGAAATACCTGGATTTCCATTCCAGCTATTCTGTTCTCAGGAGCAGAATATATTCTCCGGAATATATTCTTATTCCGGAATATCCCAAACGAACGCGCCACAAATTCAAAACTTGACACACTGACTATTGCTTATCTAGGCTCTCCTCTTCTGAGCTCATATAAAATACAACGATGGTGATTCAATTTATAGATCTTGCATGGCAAATTTACTTCAGTTATAAAAATGCTAAGCTGTGGTCATGAATGTAGAAATAAACTTCTCTTACAGCTCAACGAGGTGTTGTCCTTTTTGTCTTTACGCCGTCAATTGTGCACTTCGGGTACAATTTGGTTCGGGCGTTGTTCCCCTTCATGTCGATTTCATTTTTAGATGTTGATTCCAGACAGAATCTGTAGACGCCTCCGATTTATTCGAAAGTTAACAAATAGACGTGAGCTTGTTGTGGTAAGTCGTGTAATCGACCACGAAATTTCTTCATCGCATTGTCAAATTTGGTGTTGGCCCACAAGGCCGCCGCCAAGAAAAGTGCGAGCGAACCGGAATTGAAATTCTCAAAACGATTCGAAACCTACAGAATCACAAACTTCAAATTTCGTAAATTAACGCCAGACAAAAATGTACAAACAGAATTTTAACAACTAACCTTTATTCCATTCGGAAATTCTCGAAAACCAGATGAATTAATACAAAGTTCAGTACACTCGTGGTGCCACGGCAGAACACGGCAAAAATAAACGATCTCCTCAACAAGTTTCACGTCAAAATTTGGAGTTTTCCCTTCAATCCCGACCCATATTCATCTTGAAAACCAATTCGATGATCTCCCCTTTAAAGAAGTCCCTTTAATTGAAATCTGTTTTAGAAAGTTTTAAACGCGGGTGTAACCTGCTAAGAGCGAACGCAACGTGAATAATCTTGAGAAAACTCGTGTAACAGATGGTACATATTTTTTAAAGAAGGGAGAACTTCCAAATTGTACGAAAAAAGGGAAACCACAGATTTCAAAAGGATGTATGCTAGCAATTAATTTTGCTATTGCAATCGACGGGACAACGATGGTACAAGCCTTTTTAATTTGCGCTGACTGAAATATCAACCTGGCAGACTTCAGTAACGTTTTGCACACTTCATTACGAAAGGGAATTTGTGCAAAAGCAGATCTTTCAGTCTTATTCATACTGTCTGATCCTGCTGAATCAATTGCCCAACGAATGAAAATTCTGCCAAGAACGAGCCATTCACTCTGACTGACACTGTTACCTCACGAAGACATTTTCGAACGATCTGTGAAAGTTTGCACCTGAGATTCGCGTTCTCATGTTGATACATTTATCCTGTTTCTTTCTCCTTTTAGGAATGAGAACTAGGTTGGAATAATAGTGACATATGACATTTGAATGCGAAAATCTTCGTGCATTTATTTAAAGTTCATTATTTCGGCATGTAGCAACTTAAGACAACAAACGAATTGGCGGCTTGAAAACAGGCCTTACCCTTCCTATGGAAAATTTGAAATTTAGTGGTAACGTAATTTGTGGACAAAACTAACTTTGGAACAACAACAAATAGATGTTTTGTTTTTACAGGTCATGCTTCTTTTGGTGACGTTGTTCGCATCCTGCTTTCTTCTGGTCAACTCGCAACTGGAAGTAAGTACAGTATCTCTACATTTCTCTCTTACATCGTGATTGTAAGTTAAAAGTTGAACTTCAACTTTTCCTTTGAGATGTAAGTTCTTGAACCTTTAAGCACTGTCCTGCAGGGACGGCGGAGCGTATTTGAAAGTGGGGGGGAGGGGGCCTTGAAAATGAGCGCCGGTGGCGCAACTTTCTAGGGGGCGGGGGTCTGGGGGCATCCTCCCCCAGAAAATTTTGAAATCTAGAGGCTCGGAAATGGTATTTTCAACGTTCTCCATGGTATATTTCTTAAAAAAAGACAACCTGGATAAGTGTAAAATGACAGGTACTTTTGTGCTACAGCAATATTTTGGAAGTTTTGTAAATACGAACCTTGTACTAAACAAAAAATTGTCATTGTCGTAAAAAGTTGGGGGGGGGGGGGCTGAAGCCCCCCAGCCCCCCCGGCTCCGCCGTCCCTGCCCTGTGTTTAACTTTTTTAACTTTTTTAGGTGAAGAATTTTGTCAGGGGCAAGCTTAGGCATTCCTTGTAACTACAATTTGTTTGTTTGTTTGTTTCATAGCTTGTTTATTCGGGCGTGTACTATAACCAGGAACACCGGAACACCCCTGAACACGGAACACCGAAACA
>OX393561.1:38971532-39001532 GCA_947652115.1 Blastomussa wellsi
AAACTGTAAAATCTCGCGCTGCATATATTATGTAAATGAAATTGTATATAAGCGATGGTAAAGAATATTCTCATTTAATCCCCTGATGAGTGGGCAACCACGAAACAGGCTCGTAGGGATGACCTAGTAGTTTATTTGATTTTTCTCCGACAACATATATATATATATATATGTTGATGAGTGGGCAACCACGAAACAGGCTTGTAGGGATGACCTAGTAGTTTATTTGATTTTTCTCCGACAACATATATATATATATATATATATATATGTAAAATTAAAATTCTGGTGTTCCGGGGTGTTCCGGTGTTCCAGATTTTAGAACATGCCGTTTATTCGCGGGTTTGTAACCGACTGGTATCTTAAAATAGGATCATACATGTGAACTGCATTGAAAACTGTAAAAGAGAAAGATCTAAGTTTTGTTGCAATATCAATCTTCGAATATTTCTTTCTTTTAATCTTCACATCGGCCAGAATGGCGCCTCTTTGGTGGGCCATCCAAGCGTGAACGCACCGAAAAGTGCCGGCCAGCATGTATGAAAACCAGGACACCGGCACACCCCGGAACACGGAACACCAGAAATGCCGTCAAATGCCAATAAATTTCTAAAAAATATATATAAAAAATAAATTCTGGTGTTTTGGGGTGATCCGGTGTTTCTGGTTTTAGTAAATGCCAAAAGCCAGGCGATGATAATGAAACTTTGGGACAATTTTCTCCTATAATTCAGTAATAATATGATTAAATTTGATATAACTGATGAAAAATATTTTTAAGTTATTGGCGTTTTGCTGAACCCACCTTTGTGAAACTGAAAATCGCACCCAGCAAAAACAGTTTTGCTGATGTATTTTTTTGTGAAATTTCTGGCCTCGTCAATGCTTGCTAATTCGGAGTGCCAAGCTGATTGTCAACCGGCTGAACTGTTGTTTTACTAGTTCTGTAAACAATATAAAATTGTCGTTAATCTTCTCATGCCCCCAAAGTTCCCTTTTATAACATTTTTCAAAACCTACACTCCAGTTTTATGTGATATTTCCTTCACATGAATTTCCACATGTTACAATTATTTTACATCGATTTTTGCTCCTGTACAGTAATGCGAATTGGAGAATTGTATTTGGACAACGGACAAATTTCTTGCATAGCAACGGTAGCTGGTAGGAATTTTTCCAATTAACGGAAAAATTTCCTAATACCTCCCCTTGAGACATCCATTTTTCCTCGCTTCTTGAAGGCTGGGGATGGAAGCCCTTTTTTGAATAAGCAGCCTGTAAAGCCCTTTAACAACTTTGGAGGCAGACCGAACAATTTCCACGTGACCTGTTAATGTCCGATGAACAGAGTTTCTTGTAGTGTTTTAAGGCAGACACAACTTATAATATTCCAGATAGTTAATCCTGATTTGGAATTTTACTGTAAACATACCATGACTCAGGAAGTTTGGGTCGTTATCCAATATTTTCACACCTGCATTGAACGCGGAATTATAGAAAATAGGTTAATTTTCGATTCTAATTAATGAGTTGTGCCATATGTACGAGGTGGTAAAATCTCTGTTCTTCTCATTGTAGTTTAAGTTAGTCCAATATTCTACAATCTCTTTTAAGAACGGGTCTGCTAAATCGAAACTAGAAGCGTCCTGCAATCTTAAGTTACTTAAAAACAATAACTTGTGTCCATACTTTAGTAAGTGATGGTCAAAAAAGAGCTTCTATTTACTTTTGTTATCTTCGTTTAAATAACCACTTATCCATTTCAAGTTTAGCGATTCATTAAAGCTTCGACCATCAATCATCTTAAGACCTCCCTTATCGTAATCGCTAATACTTTCAGCCCTTCTAATGTTATCACCCTTTTTATCCCAAAGGAAGCCATTTTACATAGAGTAATGGGGTGTCGGAAGCGAAGCCAAAATATAGACAATTTGTGACACTGCTAAACTTTTTAAAACAGTAATCTTACCTAACAAAGTTAGCCTTCTTGCCGACCAGCTGTTTAGGACTCGGATGAAGCCTAATACTAACCAACTACCAAGGCGTAGACCTTTTCCTCCGCCCATTTTATAGTTTCATTAGAAGGAAGAGCAAAGAAGATGAAGATGAGCCGATCCAGATGGCTTCCGTTTTTCATAATTAACTTTTAGACCGGAAATAGAAGCAAATGCATCAAGTAAATATAAAGTCCGGAAAGTAGGATTCAGTACCGTCAAGAATCATTGTTGTATCATCTGCTGCATTGGGATAATAAGCCACTCGGTTTTATAAAGTTGAATGTAAGAGACCGTAAGATTTCCGCATTTCTGCTCTAATGATTTTCTTGAAACTTGATTACACGCTGTTTCTAGAAATTTAACAAAAAATATATCAGCAAAATTTTTCAAAAGGGTTGGTCCGGTAAAACGCCAGTAACATTGAAAATATTTTTCATCAGTTAAATCAAATTTAATCATATTATAGAATGATAGGAGAAAGTTGTCCCAAAATTTCATTGCCATGGCACCAAACCCAAAAACGTTACGACGCAAAGTTTCGCGATGACGAGTCCGCTCGGAATAACTACGGAGCCACCTTATAGGCGCACTGTCACAGTATTTTGGCGTCATTTTAAAATACTGAAATATGTTCCTACATCAATGAAACCCAAAAATAATGGTGTAGTCACAGGGCGCCCATACAGGCGGTGTGTCTGTTTGTATGTTCGAATTATAAAGAAATGTATGGGAATATTGAAGAGCCTTAATATCGTAGATTTATATCGAGTAATGGCTATAAAATAAACGCAAACGTACCTCAGGTGTTGTATTTTGTCGTTTCTGCGGCTCAAAATGGCGAATTTGAGCGATTTGGAGGGTTTTGCGTTGACTGTTGCTCCACGTTATAAGAAAGAGACAAGGATGGAAAACCGACTGCTTCAGCGCCAAGCCGATTTTCATACTGAAATTGGAATCGCCTGGCTCCCAAATCGAGTACCAGATAAACTGAAAGGTCGAAGCTTCTTTTCGTGGCATTCAATAGAAGATCCATTCAAAATCTGAGCGCTAACCGCCGATTACGTTTCGAGAAATGCAGCTTTCGAACTGACAAACATCCGCGGCAGTCCGTTCGTGTTCTTAGGACCAACCGTCACGCTTTGTGCTCCACGCTGATTGGTTGATGCTAAACAATACCCTGTTATAACGTGGAGCAACAGTCAACACAAAACCTTCCAAATCGCTCAAATTCGCCATTTTGAGCCGCAGAAACGACAAAATAAAACACCTGAGGTAAGTTTGTGTTTATTTTATAGCCATTACTCGATATAAGTCTACGATATGATTGATTGATATTAAGACTCTTCAATATTCCCATACATTTCTTTATAATTCGAACGTAGAAACAGACACACCGCTTGTATGGGCGCCCTGCGGTGTAGTTTTGTTACTTAGGACTATATCACTACACTGAAACCGTTTATTGACGCAAAGCTCTTAGGATTGCAAGGATGGAAGTGGATTGAAATTTGAAAAAACTAGCCAGTTTTTTTTTAAATTCTAGAGCCATTATGGTTTGCTCTCTGAACCACAATTTGTTTGATATCTTCCTGTTAGTCCATCAGGAGCATTTTGAGCACAAGTAAATGTACCAGGTAATGGTTTTAGCTATGAATGAAGCTGAAAACACCAAAACCTGTGACAGTGCTCCTTTAAAGACTTGGTAATGTGAAAAAATAATGGGAAGTTTTATTTATAAAAAACTTAAGATAACCAATTGAAAAAAGGGTGACTAAAACAGCTTTACGTTACAGGAATCAGATGTCATTTCTGCTCATATCGAGGGCGGAGATTCACGTTCCGTTGTCTACCCTAAAGATACGGGTATGTATTATAAGTAGAAATTATTTTAAGTAATAGAGCGTTTTCACACACGTGACCAGCGGCCATATTGGGTTGCTGAAACAAAAGATGATATTTTCATAACAATACAGTTCAATTCCCAGAAGATTGGTTTGGTACACCAACATGGCCGCCATTTCTTTGTTTTGGAACACCAATATGGCCGCCGTGACGTCATATGAAAACGCTCTATATATCAAACAGGAGAGACAGTGTTTCATCACGATTTCAAACACCGAGAAGAGAGTTGAAAATACGACGCGAAGCGGAGTATTTTTGACGAACTTCGAGGTGTTAGAAATCGTGATGAAACACTGTCTCTCGTGTTTGATATATCTTCTCAAACGAAACTAAAACTACGGAGAAAACGAAGAAATAAAATCGTAAAAATCTATGCTAATTAAGATCACGTTTTCAAACCTCCTTCGTGGTTTTGATTTCCTTTGTTCTAACGTGATGAATTATTAATGAGTTTGAGAAAGCGTTTTCCAAAATCAATTGACATTTACCGCCCCACGAAATGAGAGAATCTCTGCACCGCTATTTTCCGTGAGCGGCTTGAACAGCTCATGATTTTATATAACATAATTATAAGTGATTGAATGGAATACAATACAGTGCAATGCAATATACCAGAAACCCATCAGCTTTGCTAAGCACCATACTGGAAAAGCAAGAGCTTTCAAACAAACATACAATATTGTTTGGTCTCGGTGGCGAGTTTATTATTTTTTATATTCCAATCTTTAGGCTGAAAAATTCTTTCAGAAACAAAAGATATTCATTCAAGCCACTGGGCGGCGATACAAGTTAATGCTACAATTATGGTATCAAACGAATACCCAATCAGTGCTGAATATGCCGTTTAAGCTATTAATTTACTTTTAGCTTGTATTCATTAATTTTTCTTTAAAATTAATATCTCTTACAAAGAGATTCACTGTATTATATGTACAGAAAGCGCAGATTTTTTAGAAATACTTCAAACCGAAAACGAAAGACTTGAAGAAAGTCTAAAATCCTTTCTACGACAGGTGTCTAAATAGGCCAGTACCGGCGAAATCCTAAGGACAACCTACGATAAACTATAATTGCAAAACAAATCTCCTACCCGCGTTATTCTATGGAAATCAGAGTCAAGCGAAGGCCTGTGTTTCGAAAATTTACTAATCTTGTTATTATTATTCAAGAAATAGGAGAACGGGAGAGCGAAAAACACGAGCGCGGGCGAGAGCTTTTAGCGGAGCTCCAGCAGCCGGAAGGGCCGCCAAGCGGAGCCCCATACTCATATGGGAAAGAAAACGAATCCCATGAGTGAGGCCTTTCAAGGGGGTACTTGTGTCGCGATGTCGCTTGCTTTTGGAGACCGATGTCGCCTAACCTACATCTGCAAATGTCGCTGTCGCTTGAAGTGTACGTAACTGTACCCGTCATGTTTGTTTTGCGAGAAATTGTTTCGCCACAGGGCTATAACCCGGCTTTCATGGCGCTCCGCTGGCAAAAATTTGTGAGCGGCGAAGGCTGAACGCTTCTACGGGGCTTTGAGCTAGGCTCCCGCGGGAAAATTTTGAAAATATGAACCCTCAGAACCCTCTGAGTCACTTTTATTGGTAAAATGCACAATTTCCCAATGTCACCGTCGTTCTCCACTGTTTATTATGTCGCTGTCGTATTTTAGCAGCGTAATCATGCCAGTGGTCGCTTTTTAAAAATTCCCATGTCGCCAGTTTTCAGGGCCGTGTCGCATGTCGCTTTTACCCCTTGGAAGGCCTCATGAGTTGATTTTCTCATGGTTATCGTGACTAGCGGTATTGCTCGTGGGCGCGTACGCACGACGACGGCGATGGCGGAGTCGCGCAACATTGCGGCCATAAATAGCCATGCCTTGTCAACACCTTGTCAGCCTTATCAGCTTGCATCTTTGTTATAGGGCATCCATGTTATAGTCAATTGACAGCTGTCAAATCGAGACCAGATCGCGGGCTCAGGTTAGATTCAACGAGGTAACGTGTTCTTTTGAAATTGACCGCTGACCAGGCATTGGTTTTCTTCATTGATCGCGGGCTCAGGTCCGATTTTTTTCTTCTGGCAACATTTTGTAACTTTTTATGGTCATTCTTAGCGGAATTCTGTAATTGGAGTTGACGTTTTTAATTATTATTTATTTCAAATAAATTATTAAGACCAGCAAAACTAAGGAGCTCTGCTTTTAGGCTTGGCTAAATCTATATATTACAGATTTTACGAAAACATCCAAATGAAATGAAAAATGAAAAATCAGTAATGTTTGTTTTCTCATCTACCCTTTAGTACTCACTTCCTGGAATCCTAAAAGCCCTAACAGCCACGTGTCGGATGGCTTCAAATATGACAATGGGAAGCTGGAAGTGCTTAAAAGTGGTCGTTACTATATCTATGTTCAGATGTACTTCAACAGACGACCAGACATCAACTCCAACCGAGTGAAAGTCCGTACCGACAAGGATAGGGCTCTCTTGATGGTGCAAGAGGGTATGTCAGGAAATCTGGAGAATGCTGCTTTTTCTGGCGGCATATTCTATTTGGATGCAGGCGACAAGATCTTTGTTAAAGTCGAAGGCATGGACACCAAAATGTGGATGGGGCCTCATCACTGTTTTTTTGGTGGTTATTTGATATGAAATCGCGTATATTCGGAAGTACTGTGATGCAAATTTTGGTTTGTACTAAATTTTTCTATCATTTTTAAGGTTTGTTTATAGTTCGTGTCTCTAGTTCAAGGTTTCTAAATTCACAAGAGGTTTCAAAATTTATGTTGTGTTGGTTACTCCATAGACCCTATGCAAATATGGCCGCCGCTATTTTTTTGGCCCCGAAAAGAAACATTTGTTAAGAGAATTAATTGATTTCCCTAAAGATTCAGTCAAATTAAATCAATTTATGGAGTTTGGAGGCTAAACTTCTAAACTTCTGGAAAGTTATAGGACCATTTATATTGTCAAAAACATGAAAACGAGGCTAGGCAGGCCAGAATAGCTTTTTCCATACAAGTCTCTTATATTTAAATCAGTCACAATTTTGCATGAATTTAACCAAAAACACTGAAACATCTCAGAGTAGCATACTATGCCATTAGCTTCCAAGTGTCGCAATAGGAATCTTAACAAACTTGACCAGACTACAAAAAACAATGGCAGCCATTTTTGCATAGGGTCTATTAAGTGTTTCATGTGTTTGGAGCTCAGCTGGTAAGCTTGGCAATTCTTGCTAACCTTGGCTTGAACCTCCATGAAAGTTCGTGTTATAGTCTCGTGTTCTTTCAATTTTAGCTTACGTTCTTCTGAGCTTGTCATTGGACATTCGCTCTTCGTGCATGTTGGTTTTTCATGTAGGTCTGTTTGTATTCAGGAGCTTTCTCAAGTACGTCTCACAAGTATCCGATTCATCCGAGGTCACTGAGAATTCTAATGCAAACATATCTGCGGTTTGCCTATAAAGTTGATGACCCTTCAGACAATAGTTTTTTAATTAAAGTTCTAGTTGAAGTCAATGTTGAAGTTAAAAAAGCCGGTTGAAGTTGCAGTCAAAGAATAAAGAAGACTATGTACAATTTAGACTCTCGGAACCTCTCGCTCTTCTGAGCGGGTGCTGTAGCTATCCCCACATCAACCCTTCAATATAAGCGAATTTTTCAAGAAAGATCAATAAAAAAAGTAGAAAGTACTTTGCATTATTGCTTTGCGAGTCACTCTACTATTTAACTAGCTATTTAGCTAGCTTTTTAAACACCACTGATGAAGGGCCTAACCCGAAACATTTGGTTATATCTTTTTAGTTATTTGAACTATCCAAGTGCCACGCAGTACTCTGAACTTTTGTTCATCATTTATTTGGTTTTTCAATACTAAACCCGAGAAAAAAAGAAAAGAATTGTGGAGGGAAAAAATGATGAATTAGAGATTCCATTCCCGTTGTATAATTTCACTCAAGGGTCAGTTTTTTGCGCGATTTAACAGATTCTCCAAATCGTTACAAGCCTAGACAAAAACTGTTGAGACATTTGGCACTCATTAGCGTAATGTTTCCCTTGCCGACTCTCTTTCGGTAACTTCTCTTTCCCGCTCTCCCATAATCAGTTTTCTTTGGTTTGCGATGTGATCTATACTTTATAATAACTCTGTATTTTTTTTATAAGAACGTCTAATTTTGGAGCTGAGGCTGAACGTTCTTATAATTTTTTTGCGATTTGAGGCTGAAAACGTTCTTAAATTACATGGTGTACACTATTTCAGATATATGGTATCAAGCTGCTTATTCATATTTGCGCGACTTGCTTGCTCTGATGCCACGTGCGAGGTGTCTAGCCAACCAACACTAGCTAAACTTGGCTTTATGGAAAAATCATTGAACATAGAGGTTTGATTGTCATTTATTAATATACAGATTATCAAAATAATAACGTTCTTAAGGTGGCTCATCTCAGTTTTTCAGAACCATACCAACCCAGCTTTAAAAGGCTAATACTTCACTGTCTTGGGTCGGTCGGAAAAGATTTTCCGCACATCAACTAGCGATTCAAAAATGTAGACTTCATTGGCATCGTTGTTACCATAGCAACGAAACGATGACGTCATGGTTTCTGAAAATCAGCATTTTTCTCGAAATCCAGACCTAAATTTTTAAAACGAATTGACGCCCCTTGTAGCATACATGTAGATTTTCAACACTGCAAAGTTTGAAAAAATTCTATGAGAGCGTTTCTGAAAAACATCGAGTGAAAAATTTTGCAGTCAAAATTTGACAAGTTTGCCTTAGTATCTGTTAGTTCGTTGATTCCAGCGATTGAAACAATGTCGATTGAAACAATGTTTCCACGTTTTATACCTTCGGCATAGAACAACTTTCCTGAAAGGTTTCATCCAGTTTGCTTCACTAGATTTCTCTCTACGAACTCAAAAGTAATGTCTTTAATATTACAGCCTAGGCGATCGTGAAAATGTCATTCACAAGTCAAGTCAAGTCAAGTCAAGAACTTTATTACCGTGTCAAAATCTCTAGCGTACAATGTACGCTAATTGGGGACACCTAATTACCTAGTGCTAAAATTACTTTAAGAATTACAAAATATGAAATTTATATGTATGTATGTATGTATATTTACATGTTTAAAATGATTGGTAGGCTATTAAAATTAACTTGTTTTATACGTTTTTTAAAAATTTCCAGTGAGTCAGACAGCCGAATAGATTTTTCGAGTTTTGACCATAGGACAGGGTCTAGGTACGACAGGCTGTGTTTACCGTATGCAACTGTCCTGAATCTTGGTATAGCATAAGGCTTAGCATAAGGCTGCGGTGACGCATCACATGCAGTAGTGTACCAGCTCTCGAAAGCTTGCAATTCTACTGGTAGCAGTTGTTATTGTTTTAGGTGGTAGGGACATTGTTCCTGTAGTTGTTTGTTTTATTGTTTTCACAAAGGACATCGCGCCATTTATATTAGACCTTACGAGAGCTGCTGCATTGCCCATCTCAGTCTCACAATCAACAGCCTTTTGCGGTTGTTAGTAAAACGCGTAACGGCTTAACGGGTAACGGTGTAACGGAGTAACGGGATTTTTTTCTTTTCTTTTTTTCGTTTTGTTTTATTTTCTGATGGTGTGGTTAATTATTTTAAAACCAAATTAAACTCTAAAAAAGCAACGCTAAACCCCCAAATATCTTTGCGCCTTTGTCACCGTTGTCCGCCACAGCGTATTTATTCCTCGTCATGCAGTCGCCGCGCGTGACGAGCCACAGAAGACCCTGAAGGAAGTCTCTATAGGAGGCTACGGTTGTTTCTTCAGCGGACAATTTAGAATTTCTGTTGCTGTAACAAAACTGACTTATATCTACTGGTCTCCTATCCTCCTACGCTGCTTCTACACAGACATTCTTAAGTCGGGGGGAGGGTTGTCTCGGTTACCCGAGACCATATAAATGGGGCCTAAGAATAGGGGAAGAATGTCTGCATAGAAGCTACTGGTCTGCGTGAGTCTTCTTGACTTTTAATTTTCGCTTTAGAGCAATATTCTTTTCAAAGCTGAAAAGTGTTCATACCACCCTTTATATTTCAACTGACGACGCTGACATGTAATTTAACTCTTGACTATTTCAAGGTTTGAGAAAAGCTAAAACACAGAATAGAGGAAAGAGGAGCTCAAATCCTACAGTACGTCGGATCTTTTGGCTTAACGGTCAAACCCACGGAGAGGTACTCCTTGTAATTTTTGGTGGGGGTGTGCCGCCCGGATCGCCAAATTCAGACCCTATTTCAGACCAATGCATGCCATTTTCCACACCCATTTTCAGACCTGGCCTCAAAAATCCATACCCGTTTTGAGACCTGACCTTGAAAGTATAAACTTGTTTTACATCCGCTATGTATCTGTGCTCCTCTGATGGACACAAATAGGTTCTGTCCTGGTGTACCAGTGGACAAGGGAATAACCATTGTTTTTCTTTGTTTAGGAGTCATTGGTTAGCTGTTGTGTATTATTGGGTCTATTGTGTAGGCTCTTGTGGACCGGTACACGAGGACAGAACCCACCGATATGGGGCCCCTACAAGCAGTGGGTCTATTTGCTTGATCGATTGCGGTCATGTTGATGTCTCGAAAAGTCAAGTTTTACGTAGTATCGGCCTTGCAGTTTTGTGTATGTTACCGTCTATTTGTATGTTCGAAATATAAAGAAATGTATAGGAATATTGAAAGCGTCCTACTGTAGATAACGTATTCCAAGTAATATATTCCAGTCCTGAGCGCCCAAAATAGGGGCGCGCAGAAGAGAGAGTTCAGGGACTGAACTATGTAGATACTGGCTAGTTTCTGCTGGGAATAGAATTGTCTGTTTATTTTCCAGATTGCAGAAATAAACAGTTACACATAACAGCACGATATAACACATAAAAACAACCCTGAAACAAACTTATGAAGTATCCCTTTTAATTTTTGCCGCCAGTTTCGAAAAAAGTCACATGACTCTTGTTCCTATGGTAACATATAGCGCGAGCACAAGGTCTTCTAATTTTCAAGATGGCGGTTCCGATCGATGCATGGAATGAAATCGTAAATTAATTTCTGTATTATTTTGTGTTATCCTAAATAATGAAATCTTTAACGCAACTCAAGTATGATACTGGGGGCTGGAGTGAAAAATTTGGCGAGGAAACGAGGAAGCAAAGGCATCCATGTAAGTTCTATATGGGAATATAATTTCTTGTCCATGTATTTATTGGGTTTGGTTTCATTCTGGAAGTTTAGAAAACTTGATGAAGCCACTTCCAGTTTGTAGCTAAACTGAGATAACATTGACTGACATTAGAACTGCTTGATCACTACCAACAGTACATGTATACAAAAGTCATTATGATAAGCCAAATATTAACTCTGTGTTAAGCTTAATTGCTCAAATTTTTGTGATAGCTGGTATCTGCAAAGATGACTTTTATTCTTATATTTTTCACAGTGCCTAAGCTTGTTGGCCTTCCAGATATAAACTACAGTGGCCTTCAGTGGCTATGTGGTATTGAAGGTTTGGGTGAGAGGTATCTGATATTTAAGATTAACTTGGGAAGATCTATTTTTGTACGATAAGCTGAGAAAGCAACCACTTGTACTGGAAGCAGCCCTCATATTCTTTGATTGAGCTGAATCCCATGAATCAATAGGGAAGTGATGTCATTAATTGGGCATGCTTGATGGTAAAACATCAATAGAATGGGCGGCAAATGGTAGATACTGTAGAAGGCGCTAGCTTTGAGCAGTGATTACCATAACTAAGAAAGGTTTTCTTGTCAGTGTATCATACATTTTGGATCTTGTATAAAGCGAAAACTGAGGAAAAACATTGAGGTTAGTGAGACCGACATTGAGAAACCAACAGGGCTTTCCAAAAAAAATCAAGACGGCGAGACCCGCGAAATTTGAGTAAATTTTGTGAGACCGTTGTTTTTTTTTTCAGGGACCATTTACCACCCCTAATAGAGAAGTGATGTCAAATACATCACATGTGGCATAAGTTATTAGTTGCACATACTCAATGGTAAAACAGAGTGCTGCTGGCAGTGGTTTCTTTATCCGTGCAGCATGGAACAAACCACTGCTTGGCAGTTACTAGCCTGGTAAAGTTACATGTGTCGGTCTCTGCATGTGTTGGTGGCATATAAATGTATTGATCCCTGTGTACAGAACAAAACGATGTCAAAACTTTGTTGTTGATATTTGTCTACGATATTCCCCTATCTCCGGAGTAGGTCTGACAGCTGACCCTCAAACCTCTGTAAACTCCCAATCTAAATGACAATATTTATCCTGAATTTTCATGTTAAATAAGGAAAAGTATTGGCTATGAGGTTGTGTGAAACAAAAAGTTGGCTTTTTCTTCCATGATAATACCGTTAGAAAATTCTGAAATTGTCACTATTATTCTATTTCTGAGCTTGTGCATAAGCAACGAGTAACCATGACCGATATTTTTGCTAAAAAGAGATGCTGCATTTGTTTATAATTCGAGCAGCTCTCAGACGCGCTGTCTGGCTGTGTCGGATCGTGTTTATTTGATTCAACATCTCGTTTCAGCGAAATATCATTCGCAGTTATTCTCTGCTAAAAGCATAAGCTCTCAAATAGAATAATAGTAACTATTTCAGGTTTGTTAATAGTAAAATTGTAGAAGAAAAAGCCATCATGTTGCTTGATGACTGATCGAACCATTCAGCCAATTGCAATTTCATCTTGCATCTGATTGGTAGCAAAACAATAAACAATCCAGAAATAATTTTAGGTGTTCACGGTTTTCTAGGTCGCACTGTAATGCCCTCACAACGCTCTGTTAATTATATGACATCTGCCAACACTACTGTCTTGTCCTTTCACAGGAAAAATTTTATTTGTAGCCCTGAAATTTCAGTGCAAAGTAATTGGCCAAAGATCCTTCAATAATTTCTGAAGATCGAATCAGTTCTGGGGATTGAATTTTGTGATAAGCCTGCGTGTAAAATGATACTTATACACTTGTTGTGTTTTTTAATTCATCCCAGGGACCGACCATCCACATCAGAAGCACATGCATTCTTTTTGGCCAATTATCCAAAGATGTTTAATAGTCCCAGACAACAAGCTTCACACTTTTCTCTAGATTCTACACAACAAAGGTAACAGAATAATTATTACAATCATTATGAATAAAAGAAGCAATAAATTCCAAATACATTCCAGTATCAATGGTTCTTATAATCTGTTAAAATAATTGTATTAAAAAAGTAATTTTGATATGGCTGTGCATGCATGTACAAAATAACTCGAAGTTAAAGAAAGCCATTTGAAATGCATGGGTTACCAAAAAAACATTTGAAGTGTAAACCAAAGAGCAATAAGCTGATTGTGATTGGGGCTACTAACATGTAAACATGTGAATTGTGAACTGCCAAATGTTTCAAGGTGCATCATTTTTTGAAATGTAGTTTCTATTTCTGAAGGCAACACTTGCTAAGAATTTATTTAGTGTGGTAACAATGCGCCAGTGAGAGTACACTGGGGTTTCAAAACAAGGCGGCAAGTGCCGGAGTTCCACCGGCTACCTGACTGTTATGCCGCCATCTACTCTGGTCATAGCAATCAGCTTGTGACCAAAAAGCTCACTTAAAACAGCCGCCTACTCTACCAGTCGATGACACCTACTTTAAAACATTTTGAAATCCCTGAGTATAACCATTCTTCTTTAACCTATAGGAAAGTCAATTACATAGATGTGCAACTGCTTAAAGCACACAAAACAAAGATACGACACGGTGGGTTTAAGTAAAGTGATATAGCAAACACAGGAGAGTGTGTTTGATCACATTTCCAAAGACTGAGAAGAGAGTTGAAAATACGATTCACAGTAGGGTATTTTGGACAAACTTTGAGTTGTTTGGAAATGTGATTAAACTCTCTCTGGAGTGTTTGATGTATGCTGTATCTCCAAAACAGAGATATAAAATTGTAAAGGTATATGCTAATTAAGATTATGTTTCCAAAACACCATCACAGTTCTGATTCCCTTTGTTTAAAGTGCACCTAACACCAAAATATTTTTATGCTAAAATACACCTTTGCACCAGTTCAAAACAAATTTCACCTTTCATTTCTGCTTTTCATCAAATTCTGGCTATTTATAGCATTTAAAAGTTACGAAAAACTGTTCATCATTCGTTCCACGACCGAGTCAGGAGGGGCGTGGGTCTATTCTTGATTTGACGTCACAAATTGATTTGCATGCATGTTTACAAAGACTTGATGCGATGCAAATCAATTTGTAACATCAAACCAAGAATAGACCCACACCCCTTCTGGCTCGGTTGTGGAACAAATGATAAACAGTTTTCCTAATGCTATAAATATCCAGAATTTGGTGAAAAGGAGAAATGAAAGGTGTAATGTGTTTCGAACTGTATTTTAGCAAGAAATTTGAAGCATGTCCACATGCCTCTAGAAGACAAATTTATTCCTTCTTGTTGGAGTTATATTTGCGGGTACTAGTCACAGATGATTTAAAGCAACAGAAACAAATGATGAGAAACAATGCTCATGGATGTCACTAAAAGCCAGGGTCCGGGGAATTCCCCCAACTACAACAAGTTTGAGCCCCGGCTACTTTAAAACAAAATCAAAACGCTGGAAAGTGAAAAATACACCAAACAACAAAATTCCCCAGCTACTTTTTTACCTTCCCCGTCTACTTGAAAAAGTAGTGACAGCCCTGAATGCTGCCCCAAATTACAAAGAATCATGAACAAAGGTAAAACTATGTGACACATTTGCATATGGTACACACAGAAATACCCTATTTTTGACTTTTGTAAATGATGCTAATGATTAGTATGACAAAGAGATAATCAAATCTGTTGTTACAAGCCTTTGACAAAGAAAAATCTGGGTCCCTGACAAAACCATGCTCTTGCTTACATTCCAATTGTTAATAAATAATTTGTTATTATTTATTTTAAAAAATGCTCCTATTACTGGGCTACAGACAGATTTACTATGTTCATAATTATGTACCCTACTGCTCTGGTCAACAAAAGTATGTTGAAAAAGTCTTATGTGGGGACTGGGAAAGAAAGATTGTAAAGTTAACCTGTTGTCATGAGCATGGGGCAAAGAAATACAAGTAGACAGACACTGTAAGAGTAGAATATTTCTAATGATTGTAGTAGATAAACACATTTTGGTAGATAAGTGAAATTAATTTTGGTTTATTTAGTGAGTTTAACTTATTCATTTCATTAGACAAAGGGTTGTTTCCTCACTGGTGTCAAGGATTCAACCTTCCCATAAGCCATAACATATCAGATCACCTATCAAAACTTCATAAGCAGTCAGTCATCACTATGTCACCAGAGGGCTTACTTAACATGAGAATAAAAGCCATTAAAAGAGTCCTACGGAAACAGTAAGTACCTTGAACTTGCAAATTAATAATGTTTCTCTCACAAGGAGCATAACAGAAAAAATTCCTAGTTTACATGTAGTTAACACTGTCAAGCAAAGGGTCAGGGGGCATCAAATGGTCTTGCTGAGGATTTAAGCACAGTGCTTTTCTTTTTGAAAAAAATATAGGACCTCTGAGATTCTATTTCTTACATATTTCTGGAAGAACATGGTATTTGTAAATGAAAAAGATTTGACTTTGCATGACAAATTTCAATAAAAATATTATTTCCACCTGATGACAAAAAGGGGCCTTCTCCCTAAAAAATCTGTCTACTTAATGCATAGGTAGAAGCTGAAGCAAATCATTGGTAAAAACAAAAGGGATAGGCTATTTCTGAGTTCCCTTTTCTCTCAGTCTCAAAATGAGTCTAAGTGCGAAACTATTCATATGGAAATTAGCTTGTTTTGCATGAGAAAGAAGATTCATGTAAAAGACATTTCCATATGAATGGTTTCGCACATGGACTTGTTTTGACGCTGAGGCAAAAAGAACTCGGAAATGTTCTAATTTGATCTGCCACTTTGTCTTTGTTTATCTGCTATTTCACTTTGTTGTTAACAAAATCACAAACATGCAGTACAACAATTGTTATTTAAAAATTAACATTTTCATGCTCAATTATGCTTGAGTACATTTTATATTATTATAAAAAATATACAGAAAACTGTTAAAACACCTGAAATATTTCATGAATGTTGATTGTGTAGTTACCAATCACAGCAAAGTTCAGGACACGCGAACAAACCTCAAAACCACAAGCTACTGGTAATGACGGTTGCTGTTTGCGGTTTAGTTTTCTCACACCTGATTGGCTTTTTCTTTGTAACACAATAACATTCCTTAAAGTGCACCTAACCCCAAAATATTTTTTTCGCTAAAATAAACCTTTGCACCAGTTCGAAAAGCATTGCACCTTTCGTTTCTCCTTTTTACCAAATTCTAACTACTTATAGCATTCAAAGTTACGAAAAACTGTACATCATACGTTCCACGACCGAGTCAGAAGGGGCGTGGGTCTATTCCTGATTTGACGTCACAAACTGATTTGCATGCATGTTTACAAAGACTTGATGCGATGCAAATCAGTTTGTGACGTCAAATCAGGAATAGACCCACGCCCCTTCTGACTCGGTCGTGGAACGTATGATGTACAGTTTTTTGTAACCTTTGAATGCTATATATAGTCCGAATTTTGTAAAAGGGAGAAACGAAAGGTGCAATGCGTTTGGAACTGGTGCAAAGGATTATTTTAACGAAAAAAATATTTTGGGGTTAGGTGCACTTTAAACATTTTGGGTGTTCACGGTTTTCTTAGCTTGGCTGTAATCATGTCAGTGATGTTTATGATTTTCATCTTTGCAGACCTTTTGAAAGAAAGTCAAAGGATAACGAAGTGTTATTTAAACACTTACAGCACTTTACAGAACTGGCTGATCATGTTCCAAGGCATGTGCTTAAAGAGCTCTGTTCAGCTGCCCAGCTTGATAGGTGCCCAGAGGAAGATTATACAGGTTAGTCTCTTTCTCCTATGGATTACTTGCATTCCAAGTAAGATTTCCCGGGTTTCATTTTGTCTTGAAACAGTTATAGAATCATGAATGTGATTATGTTTTGAATGATGTTCATTATTCACTGCCATAATGCTTGACCTGGGCTTCAAACTTTATTAAAATGATATGGCCTGCTAGTCGCTGACATACCAACTGCCTGAAGGGTGGCTGGTATGTCAGTGGATAATGTCTGAAAAAATAAATGGGACTTAGAAGTGAAGCTTCACATGCGGTAAGCTGTGATATGTTGACGACAATCTTTCAGCCAAGGGCAACCAGTAAGCCATAAAGGGTTTTATTAATTTTCTATAACCCTCTGATTTGTATCCACGTTGCACTTTATTGCAGCAAAGAAAAAAGCCTACAGCGAGTGACAATCACTGAAATAAATATTTTAATGTGCATGCACTAATCATTAACAGGGGCAGATCCAGGGATGGATTGGGTGACTAGTACCCCCCCCCCCCCCCATTTGTCTCCTCGACTCATAAAAGTAACGAAGAAATCTATTTATTTTGTACTTTAATTGTAATAGTAGTTCTATTTACACTGTTTCTGTTTTTTATTGTATTTTTATTTCAGTCCACCCCTCTTCCCCCCTACCCCCTAAAATATCCCTAGATCTGCCACTGATTAAGCTGATTGCTTTACATGTATGTCTTTTTCTTGAGACTGTGTTTGGATTTTTAAAAATTTAGAGGTATAAAATCAGGTGCGAGGGATACATGTATCAAATGTGACAGGGTATATTTAACAATTATCCTGCAAAATGAATACCTGCGATATTGCGCCTGATAGTGTCATGTCAGGCAACATGTAGATCACCAGGAAGATTTTTGCTTACTTACACATGCATAATGTGCGTAACATCAAGGTATTACTCATTATTTTGTTATTGCCCATGTGGCAAGCTTGCGTGGGGGGTGTGGTAGCTGAATGGTTAATCCACTGGACTCTGTATCGATAGATCCAGGTTCAAGCCCTTGCAGGGGCACTGTGTTGTGTTCTTGGTTAAGACACTACTCTCATAGTGCCTTTTCTTCAAATGTAATTCTGGGGGCTAACCCAGCATATCCAGGGGGAATTTAACAAAATTAATAGATGTGAGCTTGTTGTGGGTATGTCCTGCAATGGACCACAAATTTCTTCATCACATTGTCAAATTTGGTGTTGGCTCACGAGGCCGCCGCGGCAGCTGAGAACTAACAGCACCAAAGACTGTAAACAGTTTGAGCGATTAAATCTGTTTTTGAAAGTTTTCAACGCGTGTGCAACCTGGAACCCAGGCTTTCGCTCTTTTGTGTTTCGATGAATTTTTGGACTGCGAGTATTAGACAATGAGCACGTGAGAATTTCTGCAGTTATGGTAAAAAAGAAATACTCCTAGTTGCTTCCTGTTGTGAAAACTGGGATAAGCTCCGGCCTGATGAGCCATTAGGCTTGTATGTAGACTGTACTTTTTTATGTGGTAAGCATGTGACGTCAAGCTAAGTCATCTTGGAGAATATCATTATTTTGGACAGTTGTCTTGACGTCCACATATTTTTCACAGTGTTTGGCCATACAGGACTTCATCTTATCTTACGAGGCAGTGTCATGTCAGAGTCTTTACTAGCATTCTCACCTATAAACACTGACCATAGCACAGAGTTTCCCTCTCCAGCATCTATACTTGAAGAGGATGAGCTACAAACTGTAAAGGAAAAAGTAATTAAATTAAAATTGTGTTTTATTGTTATGATAAATATGTATGGTACTATTGTAGTTCATATTTTTTTGGTTCAAATAAAGATGATGATCTTTTTGGAACCAGTTTACAAAATGTTTAAACTGGTTTAAATCTTTTGTACTGGTTTAATTTTCCCAAATATTTAAGAGAGAAGAGAGGAGCAGTGCTCGAAATTAGAAAAAAAAACCAGTTGTCCTTTTGGCAAATGCCAGACAGTCCCGGACAACCAGCCCTTTGTTTTCCTAAAAACTGGTTTTAAGTTGTCTCGGGCAACTGGGCAACCCGCTAATTTCGAGCATTGGAGGAATCTAGGACCAAAGAGGTATACCGCAATATGACCAAATTTTGTTGATATTTGCATCAATTATGCATTCATATTCTTTATATGTTACTGGTAAATGATAAATTATTAATAAATGGAATAAACTGATCTTAGCAATTCTGTCTTCTCAGTATACCATTCGGTCTTATTCGGGTTATTCTGCATTTCACAGGGTAAACATTTCTTCAGTCAGGTGTAAATGGAGCTAAAAAATATGAGTTTTCATTCTAATCCTAGTTCTCTCTGAATATTGTTAAAAGCTTAAATTCTGCAGGAAATTCTTACATTGATTTGGCAGTTTTCAAGGGAAAGTAGAATTATTTGCCAGACATAATTTTCTCAGTATTTCAAAGTGATATTTCTGTTGTTTCTTTAGCTTTCAGTTGGACAGTGTTTTGGGACACTTAGCAAAGATGAAGGAAGAGAGGCAAATTCAGGGTAAAATATCTTTTTAATTATTTTTATATCAATTGATTTTTGCAGGATAGCTTGCAAAAATCAATAGCCTACGTAGAAAATGGAGGAAGACAAGACGGGAAGTACACGGACGGATGGTGGGAGGGGATGGTAGTTTGGGATGAAATAGGGCCAAGTGGGATTCCTAAGGCATCAGGAAATTAGAGAAATTGGAAAACTGTTTTAATATCGTATGATAATTATTAGCAATAAGATTATGAGCTCAAGATTTCTATTGCATCATAATTGATGACGGCAAAGCCTGGATCACTTATCACGAGATAGCAATCAAGAGCGAACTTCAAGTATAAATTGACTAGACGATCGAAATGTAACAACAAGATTATCCAAAGCTTCTTCCCGCCAAGAAGCTGTCACCATTTTGTTGACAACCTCTACTCACTTTCTATTGAAATACAAAATAGATAGTAAGAAGCGTAGCAGCAAGTGTGATAGAACGTCAGAATATTTATACTAATCTGCAATAGAAATAGTGACGAGAGAAGGGAACCACTATATAAAAGGCATAAACCAGGAGTAAATTTTAATGTATAAGGTTAAAAATTCATTAGCTCCAGAGCATGTATGTAATATGTTTTTTCAGCAAGATAAGCATAATAACTTACAAGATAAGCATTATAACTTACGAAGTGACTTTCCTGTTCCAAGATATAATACTGTTAAGTATGGCAAGCACAGTATTAGATATTTTGGCCCACACATATGGGGCTTGGCTTGCTGGACGGCACGTGTGGCTGCTGCGCATGCTCATCTTAGAGTGGTGGGTATGTGCAGTGGCTTTTGCTGTGTGACTGCCTGGTAAATTGGGGGTGTGCTCCCCTGTATCCTCAATTTTACTAATTTAGTCTGCGAGACTCTTAACATTCTGAAATTTGCATCTATATTTTACTGCTACTGTACTTATATATTTGTCCTATACTGTTTGGTTGTTTGTCTGGCTATCTAATTGTCTGTCTTGTCTGTCCATCTGTTTTTGTCTTTGTTCTTTCCCTGCTTGTCCTACTGTTTGTCTGTAGTAATTTTATACATCAACTATATTTTAAGAATATATTTTTAATATCTCTATATATACTTTATTTAATTCTACTGTTTGTCTGCAGCAATTTTATACAGTAATGATATCTTAAGAATATTTTTTTAATATTTTTATATATACTTTATTTAATCTTATATTATATCCATTATATTAATTTATAGTGTCCACAATTAGCTCTTAGCTAAATACCCTGACACTCAAATAAAGTTTATGTATGTATGTATGTATGTAAAAATGTATGGAAAGAGGGAGGTTTGGAGGGAAACCCACCCCCTCCCCCACAGCCCTCCTGCTTTCTGAAAGTGAGAGGTTTTAGGTGAAGGAGAAGTAGTGCTATGACAAAATAATATATTTATAGTGATGCGCATAAATTGTCAGTTTTGTTGAACAGATTGTTAACATGTTGGTTTTTAGACTCCCTTCTGTTGTTTCCTTGGAGCCGTGTGAGTTCTTGAAGATTTCCACGAGTGACTATGCACGAGTTATTCAGGTATTGTATAACCTTGGTGCCGCAGTACCAACCTTTAAACGTTATTTATTTGATGGTATATCCAGAATGTGTGATTTGCCCAGTGGCCTAATGATTAATGCGCTGTACCAAGCACTGACCAAGGCATTGCATTGTGTTCCTGGACAAAACTTTTTACACTCACATTTTTTAACAACAACAACAGCAATTCATTTATTTACAAATTTTAAGAAGGGCTTGTCCTTCAAATAGCCGCAAAGCTAGTTGAGGTGGGGCAAGATGTCCACGAGAAACATAATGGAAAAGACAAATCACAATAAATTACAAACATACTGGAAATATACAGTGGCTCTCCTTACCTAGGTTTATGTGGGAGGGGGCTGCAATGGACAAATATCCTATCCAGGGGAGGGGGAGTAAAGATACCCCTAGTTGCTTTTTGCCATGAAAACTGAGATAACATCCGGCCTGAGTGATGAGTCACTGGACTCAAACACAGACTTAACCTTTTTTACCGTACCCATGTACGTATTTACAACTCTTTTCAATGTTTCTTGATTTAGAATTATATCTATCTTTCCAACCATTCTAATATGGGAATAAAAAATAGATAACGAGAAATTTGTCTCTCAACTTTGGTCTATATTGGACTAGTATATAATATACATATATATTAAATCAATAATAAAATGAAATAGACCAAAAGGGATTGCGCGAACGGAAAAAAATATCCCATGCGAGGTGCAGCCCTAAAATCTAATTAAAAATATATAATTTAATAGAAATACAAAAGGTCTAATTAATAACTGATAATGCACAGTAAGGTGCAAGAAAAATCAGTCAGAAAAATTAAGAACGGTGACAAGGGCAGCTATGGGAGAGGAGCCAGGTACAGGACATGTCAATATTATAAGTGGTGTCGACATCCATTGTCAAGTTAAAGGTTAAAATCTTTCTTGCTCTCAAGTGTGTTGAAGGTAATGCTCAATGAGCAAACCTCCTTGACTGAAAGAAAAGCTTAATCAATCAATCAATCAATCAATCCGATTGATAATGACTGGACTTTTCTTCATTAGAATTTTTAAGAACGGGGCACCCCATAACACTCACTTCACAGGCAATCCATAATACAAATTAATTCTTGCAACAGATAATCCAGGCCCGCGAGGAAGAGCAGAAACTGTCTTTAGCAAAAGTGTGTAAACTGTTCAACAACTGGCCTCTGTTGTCGCTCAAGAAGATCGCTGGACTCATCAAATGGAGGAAGTTTCCGCCTGGTCAAGGTAATAATTTTCGAGAAGGCTGAGAGACATACAGTAGTTTACTAAATGCTTATGGTGGTTGGAATGGCAGAAGGTCAATGACCTTTGTCCAAAGTTTGATATTTTGAAAGATAATACAAAGGTTAACACAAATACAAGAGACGCGGCCTTCATTCAACCTAGGAGCTGAGAAAATAAAGGCCGACGTTGGTAACTACGAGTTGTATTTTACGCAATCCGAGCCGATAGGTTTGGAGAGCTTCTTCTCTCCCCCAATCCCCTCTCCATTTCCCCTCCACTACCCTTTCAACGCTTGCTTCGCACACGTGTGACGTTGTTGTTGTCTCTTCGACAGTTCTTGTAAGTGAAGGCGAAAGATGTGAAGTGATAGGGTTCATACAGAAAGGGGAATGTCTTCTTCGCCGTTACATTGACGTAGCGCATACCTTCCCAAATGGAAAGAAGGTTAGTATTCATCTCACCAGCTCTCTTCATTTGGAATTCTCACATTCATACGCATACTTCTCCGAAGCTAGTCACTACTTTTTGCCGGTAACTTGCGAAAGCGTTTCAGATAAGCTCTGTGCAACGGCTCGATTTATGGTCCCTCCAATCCGATTTTGTTGGACAAAAGCGGGTATTTTACACGAAGGGACTTGTCCCCAGGTCTTTGTCTCCTCGTTTGTGTCAACCTTAATAAAAGAATTAAGTACATAAATCGTAAAATACGGAGTGTGATCATTTCGTTTCGCTTTAAAAAAGGCTGTCTCATTCTCGTCCCCATAGCCCTTTTCGTTTCTCTTAGCTGGCAGGGCCTTGGCACGAAAAACGAAGGGCTCTGGGGACATACCATTTCCAAACAAATTCGAATTCTTTTATTGGTTGTTGAGAACAAAGAAATCTTAAACGGAAGTCAAAATTTTCGCCGGCCGCCTTATTACAACACACAACATGTAGTAAAATCAATGCTATATACATGAAGTCCGGAAGTCCTAGAATCTCGGACTGGAAATCGTATGTCTCCAGAGCCCTTCGTTTTTCGTGCCAAGGCCCTGCCGGCTAAGAGAAACGAAAAGGGCTATGGGGACGAGAATGGGGCTGTCTTGCCGGTCTGGGTTCTAACACTGGCCGCGGTCACCTCGTTGTGTTCTTGGGCAAGACACTCACAGTGCCTCTCTTCACCCAGGAGTATAAACGGGTAACGGCAAATTTGATGGTTTTTGTGCGTGGGGGTATCCCTGCGATGAATTCGCAAACTTCATGCTTAGGAAACCGGGATAAGCTTCGGTGGTGACCGCGTGGGCTGTTTGGTTTAACGTAAACGTTACCTTGGCCCTGTAAGGCCCCTTCAGTCTAATCTGTATAAATTGTTTCATGTGGTTTTTTTGCAACTGTTTTTTTGTCTTGGTTGTTTAGGAGCAGCGTATAAAGTCGGTAATGATTGGCAGATTGCGTCCCGGAGACTCGTTTGGTGAGACGACAGTCCTCAAAGGCTTGCCAATGCCCTGCTCAGTCATCACAGACACTCATGTACAGATAGGCACAATTTCTACGCTCGACTTTCACGGTACGGTTTTTATAACATCCGTCCTAATGTTGAGGGATTATTTCTCATGCTAACGTTTTGTTTTTCTTTAGATTTGGATGAAGTAACGAGATCTCTTCTGTCCCAGTCCTACTCTGCGATGGATGCCAATTTAACAGAGGTAGCGTTCAACTAACTCTATGCGTTCGGAAGAAATGAAATTACTTGCACGTGGCGGAGAGAAACAAGCAAAAAATCAGGGCTTGAACGGATTATTTGAACCCGTGTCCTCCGTGATTCCGATCAGTCAGATCAGTTGGTAGAGCATCGCACTGGTATCTCGGAGGTCACCAGTTCGAATCCCGTTGAGGTCCTCACGCGAGGATCGTGTCGTTGATTAGAATAGGTAATCCCCTGTGTTGCTTCTACATTTCTACAAGTGTATGGAGAGGTTCCCTGAGCATTTTGGTTTTCGATCAGTTAAAACAACACTTACATTTGTCGTCCCAACTAGAAGAATGCCATCCATACTAACCGTAAACTCATTGTCATACGGTGAACGTGCGTTTTCTATGCACCGGCATTGTTGAATGATCTTTCTTCCGTAATAAAGACTCTGTCTCGTCTTTTAAATCAAAACTTAAAACGTTCATACTTCGGAAATTTTATTTTTGAGTTTTTGTTTTTATTTATTATATATTATTATTATTATTATTATTATTATTATTATTATTATTATTGGTTGAAAGAAGGTGCACATTATATTTTTATTAGTAAACCCATAATGTCTGTCTTGAAGAGTGTTAACGCGAAATGTGTTAAATACCGTGTTGCTTTCGTCTCACAGGACGAGATACAAAAAGAATACATCGAACAGGAGAAGGAAAAAGAGTGGATAAGATTTAAGGTGGGAACACCCAAGTCTTACATTTATATAGCTATCACTTTACACGATCTTTCGCGCTCATGGCCCTACGCTTTGCAACGTAGCACACTCCCTGCCGAAAACTATATGCTCATCCAATTTTCGGGAATAAGGCTCCCTTGTTCGGCTGAATATTCCTGGATCCTTTGAAAAGCACATAATTTGATAGGTTGCACTTTTTGCACGAAGAAATAGAATAAAATATTTCTAATACACTCACGTTCGGGACCAACTCCAGCTGCCCTGCCAGACAGACAAGTGAAGTTCAGCCAAGTTGCAGCCAGCCAAGAATGGCCGCCGTAATGTCGGCACACCGAAAAAATGAGCGTCAAGTAATTCAATAAAAATAATGAAATTTGATTTGTGTCTGTTTTCGCAGACCAAAGTTGTGAGCAACGTGTTACATCATCGTGGCATTCTCCCTGGTTACAGCAAATGGAGTAGAAATCCTTCTCCTTTGGAAGTTCCTGCTTATAAATGACAGAGAATCGCACAAGAGTTTGTTGAACTGCAGGGTTTTATCATATAGCGACAGGCTGGGATGTACCTTCAGTCTAATCACGATGAGAGAAGAAGAGAGACTACATCTGCATTAGTCTTCGTGAGCATCCGGTTTTTCTCGGTCTCACCCGCCGTAGCCCGCGAATGCAGACGTATTTTCTGTTGTCTCTTGTCTCCACCGACAGCCGGAATACGTCTGCATTCGCAAGCTACACTCGCCGAGAAACGACAGGCAGAAATCTATGTGGTTGCGAAGGCTTCAGCTGAAGCGAGGGATTTATTTTTTTAGGCGAGGCCGAGGTGTTCGAACGCCGATTAGCGCTAATCCGGTGTTAAAACGTGGCCAAAGCTTTTATTTCTGATGTAAGGTATGTGAAATGATTCATATGAGAACTACGGACGTAGATGTAAGTGAGAAATGGTAATCGTAGTGAATTTTCCAATTTAAGCAATTGAAAATTAAAGAGGTAAAAACGAAGAAAAAAGAAACCCTGAATATTTTCACCTCACCTATCTTCTTCGCGCTATGTTGCGCATAAGAGGGATTGACAAGATAAAATAGGTGGGATGTCGGGATTTGATAACCCTATTGTGGACCCTCGCATAAGGCCACCCTGAATATTTTCAGGCTTCTTTAATTTCCACTACAATAATCATCTCTCACGTTCTGATTTCTCTCGATCAAGTTTTTTTGTTGTGAATGTTTTACAGAGTTTGAAATTAGCCTGGACAAAACGTATAAACAGAAAACCTCGCTGAGTAGTTTCAATGGTGAAATCTAAATTCACGCTAACCCATGATTTGCAAAATCGTGCTTTTAGCAGTCCGGCCCAGTATGGTTAGTACGGACCTTTAGCAATGATGACGAGGACGTGAACGTGAACGACCGGAAGTTGGAAATACGAGACTCGACGCTACCACGCATGCCCCGTGGAGCACGACTCGTCGTTCACACCTCGTTCAGGACGTCAATTGCCGCCATTTGCCGTCTTGTAGTGAACGAGAGTATGTTTCGTTGAGTTTTTGCATTTTTACGTGGTTTCTTTGAGGTTTCTTCACTCGAAATGGCTCGTCAGTGAATAAGATAGCGTCCATAACATATTTGATCGGACCGCGAGGAAAAACAGATGACCAGGCAGAGATTAAAAGTAAGGTTATGATTTGTACATTTGTGGTCGCACTGCGTGTGAAGGAATGCCGGCGGATTGTGGCGATAAAATTGCACCAGGATACGTGTGTAACCTTACAAGATATAAATCACATTCTGTCTGCTTTAAAAATACAAACTATTCGTTTAAGTTGTGGTTTATGCAAACGCCGATAAAGTTAGCTTTGTTCTGACACGCGTACTTCTCACATATCGTTATCGGCGGAGAGAAGTTTTAGCAGCCCACGAAACTATTTAAAAGACATTTTCGCTATTGACTTCCACAGCACGAAACTCGTCCACGCTGCCTGTCTGCTAAAGTGTTTATGTTTCCTGCCGTGGACGACTGTCTCGTCCCAGGGCTTAATCGACCAGACAAGTCTTCGTCCACGTCCTCGTCATCATTGCTAAAGGTCCCTAGTAATAACTCAAAAGACGAGGAGTAAGAAAGCTTGTGTAACAGTGAAATTGATACATGAAGCTTTCTATGTTTATATATTTGTTTGTCATGACAAATAATGCACCGTTTGGAGTTCTTGGCTCGGTCAGCCCTGGACCCTACTGTGAGTCGTCGTGACGCGAGTTTGACGCGAGTCTCCAGCCCGCTCCCGTCACAGACTTCGAGCGGTAATCGGGACAAGACAGAACGCCAAGGGTCTAGTCTACATATAGCCCATTCCCGTCCCCCTCCCCCTCTAATTACGTCTTGCACAATGCTCATGGTTTCATGTGTCGGTAATTGTATCATTCTAAATATTATCATATAACGTTTGTAAATTGTCGCATAGAAACATATCGTTTTCCTTCGAACTTGGGAGAATGCAAAATCTGATGAGCGAGAATTTTTGCTGTTTTTTAATTAAAATATCGATGTGATATAAAATAAAAACAAGAAATTATTAATAAAATCTTCTTGAAAAAGTTCTGAATTCTAAAATTAGGGGGTAATTGGTTCAAAAAAGAGAGGAAACTTTGCTAAAGGAATAAAACACAAGATACAACTGTGATTATGTACATTAGGACAATTTATGAGTAGTTTTAGAGTGTTGCAGAGAAATTATCAATAAAAATACTTGTGAGTTAATCATTCGTTGTTTACGAAACGTTTAAAGGGCCGGTGTAAAAAAAATGAGGTCCCAGCGGTTGGTTAATTTGACAACCAAGGCAAGGTTGGAGGGAGGAGGGGTGGCGATTTGTTATATTTGAGTCTGCTCATACCTTCGACATTCACTTTTAAGCAATGAATCCTTTTGTTGTCTTCAATCAATTTATTTCCTTTTCCATAGCAAAATATATTACTTTCCCGAATTACAAAGTCTAGTTCAATTAAATTTACAAGTCTACAAAATCACATGCCTTTGTTTCAACCAAAAGTGAATTATTTCCTTGCCATTTTGAAAAAAATATTGTGATAATAAAAACAAGCTTGGATCACCAGCATAAGAACAACACCCGTATAATGGCTCCCGAAAAATTTAATTAAGTCACTCCAGCAAACGCTTTCTCAAATCTTTAATTCATCACGTTAAAACAAAGGAAATCAGGACCGTAACCGTGGTTTAGAAATGTGATCTTCATTAGAATAGTTTTTTACGATTTTATTTCTTCGTTTCTCCGTAGTTTTAGTTTCGATTGAGAAGATGTATCAAACACTCAAGACAGCGTTTCATCACATTTCCAAAGACCTCGAAGTTCGTCGCTGTGCGTCGTATTTTCAACTGTCTTCTAGGGTGTTTGGAAATGTGATGAAACACTGTTTCTCGTGTTTGATATATTACTTGAAATTGTGTTGAATGAAATAAGACCCAGTTGACGTACAACGCCACTCTTAGTCGCTATCCTGCTGTATCATTCCATATTTTCCCTTCTTTGTCGTTTTGTCCTCTGTTTGCTCGTCCTCTGTGATCGTGGCCCACTTAGAAACGATCATTGAGTCTAGAACAAGGAGCGTCAGATAGGCGATTACACAAACGATGGACATGAGCCGCCTTGAACCAACATCTGTCGTAAGAAATCGAAGCACCTTTAACGCGAATGACAGAGCCTTATGACTTCCAAGGATCACTACAGTCTTCTTAACTGGCAAACTGAGGCCAAGAAAGCCTCCGGCGATCCAGTTCAGCAGTAAAAACATGGTGTGCATAATTGACGAGTAGCCGACAATGATTAACACGTTCATGGATACGATGTTGTTGAAATTTTCCTCAACTTTTGCTTTACTCACTTGAGGCCACGTATAGAGAAGGAACAGAGTTATTATAGCGTGGTGAATGCATCTGTTACGCGAATCCACTTTTTCAGCCACAGCAGCAACGAGTCTTAACAACTTCCCAATCTGTAACGAAATAGGCACGCAATACGTGCACATTAACATTTGAACATGTTCACTGTGTGTGTATGTGGTTGCCGTGTGTGCATTTTTGCCTATTATTCTTGTGAGTTTAATGCTCGACTGTATATGACTTCCACAATACAGTTTTATTTTTTAAAAAAGCATTTTAATTGCTTCACCAGATTGCTTTTATTTGCGTGTATCTGTTTTCGAGGTAATGAAATTACATTCGAATAACAAGTGTAAGAAAAGGGTTGTGTAGATACGAATAGGGACAGTTATCGATCAAAATATCTGCGTTTTCAATATTTCTTCTAAATAGAATTAAAGCTAAGTGAAATCAAGAATAACAATCTCCAAAAAAAAATGGTGATTGAAACTTGGGGCGAGACGTCAGGAGAAGATCTGAGTAGAAATATACTTAAATACTTACAACAGTTGGGAGCACAGTGACAAGAAAGAACAGAAGCATTAAAATTCCAAATCTCGTGACATTCACTCCACTGCTGAGGTCGGTCATCCAAACCAGCATTGGTGGCACGGTAAAGATAGCGGAAACGTTTGTTATTGTCATCAATACCAGCGCCAAGGGAAAATTACCCCCAGCTAATAGGGACTGAAAAATAAAAATAAACGATAAGCTTAGATAACTTTTAATAGACTTTCCACGGTTTCTGACGCTATCTTGGTTGGGGAGCAAGGCCGGCAAAATCACAGTAAATGTATGGGAAAAGTGGAGAATCTAATGTCTAATAATTTCCGTAAAATTCGTATTCCAAAATCTTTCTTTAGGGTAACAGGTAATGGAGTTACTGATCAAATTTGAGGAATATACCCTCACTAGGAAAGCGGCAATTATGGTTTACATTTTTTCATGTACTCGTCTGTAAAACCGCGCCGCAGTTAGCCGGAACATTTAGAGACATTTGTATGGGAAACTGAATATGTGATTTCTCGCTACCAAGCACAGCTGTATCGTTCAACTTTGATCGATATAATCTCTAGCTATGTTTCTTTAATTCGCAATTCATATTGCTCTTCCTCAAATCATTGAGCATCGAACTCCGAACATCACATGAAATATGCTGTTGTCGAAGGGTAATACACAAAGCGGCTCGGGATGAAAGCTAAGATAAAGGGATGAAGTTTGACAAAGAGATGTTCGAGCGCACGTGAAAACTCCAAAACAATTGCAGAAGGCCACGGTGGTTCGTGGCAGCGTGCAGTGCGCAAACTTGCCAAGTTTCTATTGGTTCAAATACTTTCAGTGCTAATTAAGGCTGCACATGCGCATTATTGTGATAATGGCCCTTTAACTACTTATTCTATTTCAATCTGTAGAATCGTTTTGTC
>OX393561.1:39004032-39036532 GCA_947652115.1 Blastomussa wellsi
TAGGAATGAAAGAAGCTTGCAACCAGCGAACAAAACGACAAAGGTAAAGCAAAAAAACTTTCCAAAGCATATCTAAGTTTTAAAAGATTATTCTTCTCTAACCAGACGACTGCAATGTTTACAGAATTTCCCTGGAAATAGGCAATCTCCTTCGCACAGTACGGCAAATCTTGCAAACCGATCGAGTGACGTATATTTCTAGGAAGAACATCGAGAAAGTACTTTAGATTTACCCCCTCTCCCCCAAGGACAAGACCGTTTAAAACAACTCCCCACCCCCTGGCCGAAAGGGCTAGACTTGTCCCGGGGGGGGGGAGGGATGCTTACAGGTAGAAGTGAACCACGCATTATTATCATAATTTCTTCAGAAAAACAAATCAATGGCTGTTATTGCAGTTGAGTGTGCGGTAATATTAATAATCTTTTGTAAAGACGGCATGTGAACGAGGCGAAAGGATCAACACGGTGCACAATGACCCGTTAGCCTCGTTAGTATGTCAAACTCGCCCCTAGTCGTCTCCTATGAGAAAATAGCAAGACGTGATGGATGACGGGAAGGAGGAAAGACGGGGACGACATCGCTGTTCCTTTCTGCCTCCTTCCCATTATTTTTTCATAACAGACGACTGCGGACAAGTAAGATCTCAAACCACTGAGAACCTCAATGACAGCCACTTTTCCCGCACGCACCACCTTTCACTTCACCTCAATGTGTGGTAATATACAACAGAATAAATTTACATTTGTGCTATTATCGATCGTTGCCAACACAGGCTGCATACATACATATACTTTATTTAACCTCGAATTTAGAGTAGCTAAAGATAAGATAGTATCTTCGAGTTACAAGTATGATTCTAAATACTATTAAAATGTAAAATTATAACTTTCTAAAATTTAACTATAAAAAAGAGTCATACTGTAGAATCTTGCAGTTGAAATCAAGAAAGTCAGAAGTTCTAAAAGAATCCTGAAGAGAGTTCCATAGTTTTGAAGCCATGTATGAAAAGGAGTGAAGACCATAAGTATTGCTTTTTGTAGACGGAGACAAAACATAATTTCCGCGTAGACTATGCTGCCTAGTTTACTCTTAGCTGATTATGCGCATTTTTTTCAGGCTGTTTTTCTTTTATTCACACAATTATAAATTTTAAGGCCATATTTATTAATTTCTCCACCGGGCTATTTCATATCCTATTAAAACTATATTTTAAATGTTTCATTAGTTATAATTTGGTCAAGTTTGTTAAATGCTCCGTGAGAAATTCGTTGGAAACAATTGTTTCTTTACTATGGGCTTTGCTTGTCCATAGTACTGGATATGTATCAGTCAGATTAGTTTTCCGGTTTTTAACTCAAATACAAAATATTTTAAGAATTCAATTGGATTTTAACCCTAGCTGCCAGTGCAACCGCCTTTCAATTGCTCCAGGCCGTGTCGGCGTTTTTGTTGGCTGTATTGTTGTGTCGTCATGCGTTAACAGGGAACAATCGATACCCATGTCAGCTTGCAGCGTAAACAAGACGCCTGAATCCGTACTATGTACTACCACCAGGTTTTATACCATTTTTGGTTCCTTTTTATTATAACCTCTTTAGTCCACCCGGCCTTTCTTAAGGCAGGAAGCTTACTTTGTAAGAGGAAGCGATAAAACCTGGGAAATTCGTCGATAAAATTAAAACGTCATGTTCCTAAACAAAATAATGTGGTTTCGTTTGTTCATACGATGACGTTCACTTTCTGTTGGCTTCAATTATGCGCAGTTGAATAGAATATGGATAGTCATTATATCAAATCGTCTGTTTGAGGGAGGGCACGACTCAAGCTTTATTTAAAACTAATTTCCAAAGGTTTTTAGTCTTTTGACGTTGCAATTTTTTTTGTCATTTTAGATTTTTTTCATGAAAGATGTTGCCTAATTTAAATGAAATACCCAACTGAATTTATTGTTTACACTAAGTGTAATGCTGATATCATACAAGGAAGGATATTTGGCAATAGCAACTAAAGTTTTCGTATGTGGAAAATTTTATGTTGAAAACTTGAAGACAGTAACTTGCTTTAGTAGAAGCGAATTTATACATATTTCGTTTCATGCGGCGTGGTAGCCATATACTGTTCATCGCGCCCGACGAAAATTACGCAGCATCTCTTGGCCACTTAGTTTTTCAATCTTACTCGTAAAATATGTCTTTGATTGAGGCTAAACGTAAACCAGTTATCAGTCTTATTCCATAATACTTGTACACGTTCGGTCATCCAAAACGATTTTCACGAATTGATTTAAAATGTCAACGAAAACCAATTGCGAAGTTCTAAGAAATCACCTTAGCTCCACTGTCTGAATTTCCAAAAAGGTCCTTTAATTTAAAAGCTAGCTTGTCAGAATCTCAGGCCAACAAAATGTGGTATGGCAGCACATTTTTCCGACGCAGACATCAGTGTCAGATGAAAACGATAAACTTAAAAGAGATTAATGATTATTTTCTCTTTAAAGCACTTACTTAGCTAGTGTGAGCGATAGACACGTAAAAATAACTTAAAACGTAAAAATAAGGGCACGAGCAAAGAAAGGGCGGATTAAAGTTTGAAGCGTCTTAGGTGAACACTTAAAGTATTAAAAAGTGCTGAAAACGATTTTTTGTCAATTAAACTCCGAGGCTCCTACCATCTTGAATTTTGCCCAAGGTCCACATTTACAAGCTAGAGTCTACTTAAAATTTTATCGCAAAATTAGAGAAATAATCAGAGGTCCTATTTGCTTCTAGCACTATCGAAACATTAAGTTCGTCTTCACAACGAATTTAATACCTTACCTGGTTGTTTCAGCGATCAAGACAAGTTTCGTGAAACGAGACGGTAACACAGATTTTCTGTCCTAACACAACCTGTTCTGCACTGTCGTTTTTCCTTGCGAATTTGCATTTTTCTTTGATATATCGTTCTGAGAGCGTATGGTTACGCAGCAACAGTAACAGCTGTGTAAAACATCCATATTTACAAGGCCGACATTGTTTTGTCAATTAACACTGGCTGCTTTATTTGCTCTAAAACAGAAGCACTGATGCCCTCAGTGGTTGGAAGATTCGCGACTCTTATACTGACAGGGACTAGATTTTTTATCCTACCAACTCAGTCGCTGTATCATTATTAACTAACTTTTAGTAAAAACAAAATGCATACTGTGATATTACGCTAGTAATCAACATCACAAAACAACGCGTTTTGTAAAAAAACTTTGATTTTAATAACTTGACGTTTAATTTCGAATGCCACAACAAATACATTTTATTTCAAAATTAACTCTGTACTTACAATATTTGGGTTTACATGCCCAGTACGGTAGTGTTTTTTCATTACTTTGCTTTCTGTTGAGTTATGAGCTCACTTATAGAACGATAACAACAACAATTTATGTTTATCGTCAGTCGTCATTTAGAAAATAGTCTATATAAAATCGAGGTTCTGATTGGTCCATAGTGTTATATATACATTCACTCGTTCGTTTTTCGACTATTCGAAAGCCTGGAACAAGCTAGGAAAAAATGGGAATAGATTTATCGAAACAGCTGCGATTCTTTCAACAGAGTCGGAGAAACAACGGATGATATATAATGTTGCCACGTGTTTACAAACAGGGCCAGACAGTTTTCTTCTTCACGCCCAATTTAATAGTCTGAACCGTCTGAAACGTCAGGTCACATCGCCCCGCAGTCATAATTTCACTAAAATCACTTGAATGAGGAAAGGGTCGTATGATCAATGCGACGAGAGTGATTTGCTTTCGAAACATAACTTGGGTTGTGAATCAGAGATTTTAGCAGTTGGGTAGCACCAATAAGTGGCAATCCTCAGTCGCGGGGAAGGGTGGGTGGGTGGCGGGGGAAATCAAGGCACTCACGTCAGTCCTGGATGTGATGGCCTTTCGGGAGACAGGGTATATCTGTTTTGGAAATCCTAAACAGGGTATCATTCATTGCGCGATGAAACATTACCGCACACGACTCTTGTAAACAGTGGTTCGGGACTGGCTCGTACCCAGTCGTCTCCTATGAGAAAACAGCAAGAGGCGATGGATGATGATCCACCTGATCCTTTCTGCCTCCTTCCCATCATTCCCGGCGCGGGGGCGAGTCAAGGTTCGGGATTTTACTATCAAGGCCACTATAGTGGTAAAATGCAGTCGCTAAATTTCGTCCCGCGTTGCGCCAATCTCGATCACGTGAATTAAAACTTTTATCACGTGGACACTGTTTATTTATCGGAAAGCCAATAGAAAGCTTGGTGACTTTAGGATACTCTCTGCTGCAAAACGGTGTGAAAAACATTAAAATTAAGCAAAGGGCTGGCAACCGTTTGGCAACTTCTCGTATTTGGAGCGACTGTCTTTTTTCGTTTCGAGCAACTTTTTGTCATTCTGAGCAATTTCTACTTTTCTACCAATTCTGAGAAATCGGAGCAGCTTTTAGTGCTTAAATTAGCCTTGCTTCCATATTTCCCACTGTTTCAGTAGCCAATTTATGAATTTCCTATGAGAAAGGAGCCAGATCTCTCCCCGCTGGGGTAGAACATGGGTGCAAGACGCGAGTAGTCGGGCTGCTAGGTCAGCGGAATTAAAAAAACAATTAAAATTGCGGACGATTCACACCCGTCCAGGCACCCGCTGAAATCGCCTCCAAACGCCATAAACACACACGTTATACACACAACATGACAGGTAAGTCGATTTTATTATTTTTCTCCTTATTTTAAACTATTTTGTACGATCGGACGGTTCCCGAAGGAGCTTGGGCTACCTGTGCTCGATTCTCGGCTTGCACAAACAGTGCATGCATACATGACGCATCAACTGCTCATAGTTTGACTGCTAGTCACGAGACAGGAGGTGGACAATTTTTACTTGACATGGAAGAAAGCAAGAAATTCGATGTGGCTGTTGTGGGCGGCGGAGTTGTAGGATGTGCGATTCTGCGTGAGTTCGCGTCTTTGGGGCTCCGTTGCGTTCTTTGCGAGAAAGAGGATAATCTTGTGAGTGGTGCAAGTTCGGGGAACAGTGGTACACTTCACACAGGATTCGATGCACCGCTCGACAGTCTGGAGTTACGCTGTCTTCAGCGGGCGCGAGATCTGAATGAAACGTTTTTCTTCGAGAACGACATTCCCTACAGAAAGGCTGGTGGTTTTATTGTCGCTTGGAACGAAAACGATCGTGACAAATTGCCTGGTTTGGTCGAAAAAGCTCACAAAGCAGGCGTTACAGACGTTAGGCAAGTGACATTTAGCGAGTTATTTGAGAAGGAACCTCAATTGAGTCACAATGCGTTAGGTGCTGTTTATGTACCTGGAGAAAGCTTAGTTGATCCTTGGAGAGTTCCTATTGCATTAGCTAATGTAGCTATCAATCAAAATGCAACTATATTGACAAGTTGTCACGTGACTGGCGGCAAAAGGCAAGAGAATGATTGGCAGCTGTCAACGTCCAAGGGGCCAATCACTGCTTCAGTTGTAGTGAACTGTGCAGGTTTATATGGTGATGAATTAGAAACAATACACAGACAAAGACCATTTACAATAAAACCTCGGAAGGGACAGTATGCAGTTTTCAGCAAGACTGCAGCCAAACTTTTGAATTCAATTATTTTTCCTGTTCCTACAGCAAAAACGAAGGGTGTTCTCCTGTTCCCTACAGTTTACGGCAATATTGTGGTAGGTCCTACTGCAGAGGACCAGTTAGATCGCAACAATGCTGAAATTAACGAGACTGTGATTGAAACCTTGGTGAATTACGCTTACAGTATTCTCCCTTCCCTCAAAGGGCATGGTATTATAGGAACCTATGCAGGCCTGCGACCAGCCACAGAGTTTAAAGACTACTGTATTGAGTGTCAGCCAGACAAAAGGTGGATCACAGTTGGCGGCATTCGTTCAACAGGTCTTTCTGCTTGTCTTGGGATTGCTAAGCATGTGGCATCCTTTTTACCATCTCTTGGATTTGAAAATTACAAAAACCCACCAACAAGTGGTTTGTTAAAGGCTGATAAAAGCTGGAAGATAACTCACCCTATTACAAAGTTTGGATTGTCAACAGAGGATCACCAAACAGAACACTAAAATGAGCACTTGAGAATCAACTCAAGTGCTTTCACACTCTGGGGACACTTGGACAACAAGAACCAACCCATTCTCATGCCAGAGCCACTTGTCCTTCTTGGCCAGCTGGGCCTGTGTGTGAGAAAGAAGTCTGGCTCTAGGGACATAATTTGATTGGCAAGCATCCAACAAATGGAGTCCAGTCACATCAACTGTTTTAAAATCCCTTTCTTGCATGATAGTTTAGAACAGTTTATTTGATTGGACTCCCCATAGCCTGTGAACAGGCTCCGAGGGTGGGTAGGGGACAGGCCTGGGATGCAATGCAATGTAAATAGATTTGCAGAAAAATATACACTTTACTCCGGGGTTTACTCCAGCTCTTTGCAAATCAATCTCTATTGCCTATTTTGTAGAAAGTCGTTAACCTCTAATTCTAAAAGAATAACTTCGCCACCGATCTTCAGCGTTTCAAATAATAAAATTATTACGAAATACTTGTTACCCCTAGACAAAGCAATACATTTGCTCAAGCAGGATTTCAAGCCTCACTAGAAGAGAGTTTTTCCAACCCGAGTTGTATGCCACATTTATAAGCTGTTTGTCTTTCACATTCAGTCTCCATCCTTACAAGTTGCTGCATGGGCCAGTTGACAGTTTTCTAGACTTAGTGCATCTCCAGACCAGACCACAAATCGATACAGATTAGAGGTGCTTCGTTCACTGACTTGAATTATACAATTCGCCACGGAAATACGAAGCAAGACGTCCATGAAATTCCTCAGCAAATGTTCTTACAGATCTGTAAACTGCTAATTCGACACTAACCGCCAGAAGATACCATGTTCACACATTGATTTTTACGATGTGCAAATTTTTATCGAATCAGGTCAGCAGATCAAACCTGCCAACAAACAGTGATCTGACCAATATTTAGAGCTTGCACTAGATTCTAGACCCACCCCTGGAGCCATGTATATTATTGAAATGAAGTACACTGTATGTTTCTGATCCTACCACCCACCCTCTCCTGCATCTCTAGATGTCATACTAGGCATGCTAGGTGGTTTTCTGACCATTTTTCCTATCCATGGTTGAAACAGGCACTTACTATAATTTTATATTAAATACTTTAATAACACTCAATACATATTACATATTGGTTGATGGCCATTTCTAATTTGCACAGCAAATAAAACTTTCATTTAGAAAATATTAAATAATTTTAAAATTTCATTATTATTGTAAGGAGATATGATGCAAAATCATAGTGCCAATATATATTTACGTAAATTACAAAAATCAACAACAAAGAACCCATAACAAATAGTGGTGGCAATCTCCCTTCAGGGAACATACTTTCTTTTCACCTCTCAATCTCATTCCCAGAGCCTACTTTTCATGTTACTAAATGTAAACTATTTAGGCTAAGTTAGAATCAGGCCAGTGCTTGTCAACAGCAATTGTGGGACTATGCACTGTAGAGCCACATACGGGATTCACAGTGCTTATATTTTTTGTGTTCCAGCTGTGAGAGGTTGTGCAGTTGTTTCGAGCTTTGCAACATGCTTGTGTGCTTAATCAGTTTGCTGCCTCACCCTCCCACCCACATTGGGGCGATGTGCCTCTCATAAGGTCTCACATGAATGGCTCAATACCCTGTGTGAAAACAATAGAACAAACAACAGGAACAATGCCCCTAAAACAACAGCAACTGCTACCAGTAGAATTACATTGTACAAGCTTACGGAAGCTGCTACACTACTACCACATTGGTGGATTTGTTAAGTATTCCCACTGATTCTTTCAGTGTGACAGTGCCTGGTGGTGGTTGCCACTCTCGGGGTTGTCATAGAGGGTCACATTTTGCCTGGCACCACCAACCCTTTAGCAGGCACGCACCTTCCTCAAGCTCATTTTATTGCCAATTTGTATTTAATTTTTTTGTTGTAAGCATCAACAATGTTGGGATTCTGGTTAAGTTCAGGGAGAGATTCTTCAGGATTCACAGACATCCAGCAATTTATGCTGAATTGTGATTGACTGACAAGAGTTGTAACTTATGAAAAAATGCCATTGGTCATCACAGCTTTACAGCCATGCAGTTGGTGTGGAATTTTTTTAACTACAAAATAATTTGTTGAGACACCCTTCTTGAGTGGGATGGAAAAACATGCAAATAGCGTTTTGGAAAATCAGTATTACCGGTGAATTAGTACATTTTATAAGTTATCAGGTTTTAGCAAAATGATAAATAATAATATTATTAAGTACCATGGCCCCAGATTCACAAACTGTCAAGCAACTGGTCCCTGGGTAAGTAACCTTAAATATTAAACAGTTGAAACATGTAAGCTTTGATTGGCATCATCGTGATCTATTAGATGTTCATTTGTGCAAGTTTTTCCAGTTCTTGCATCACCATTACATGTAGCTACCCTATCAGCTGCTGCAGCTTTCTCTTTCTTTGCATCGCAATTGAACCAGCAGGATGCCCACACAGAATCTGACACTAGAATCCCAAGGTGAATAATGATCAGCGGCAAGCTTATGAGGCCTTGCTCTGCTTGTGTAAATGGAAGATATCCAGATATCGTCACAGCAACAGCTAAGGATTTCTGACTGGCCATTATCAGTACTGACTTCAAAGCAGGTTTATCCAGTTTGAGTACAAGGCAGGGGGGAAATATAACAATAATATACAGCAAATGTATTGCTAAACCCCATCCAAGTACGGCAAAGATGCTTCCAATAGAGATGGCGCTGAAGGCCTTTTGTGCACTTGCTTGGCTGACTTTTAACCATGGAATCATTGTTAAGAGTATAATGCTAATTAGCTTCAGTGTGTTGGAGAATTTCTTGACAAAGGGCTTCACATGGGGAACATACCTTAACCCTTTGCCAACCTGTATCAAAAGATAAAAAAATAAATGATATCCAACAAAAAATTTAACATTATTTAAAATTTTTGTCACCAAGAAAATAATCAACATATATTCTGCCTTGTTTGAGTTGCACATGCTTGATCAATACATTCCAATATTAGTGGTCAATGAGCTCTGGGTAGAAAAATGTAAACAAGTCGAAAATGATAATTAACATTAAATTGGCATAAAATGATACCTTTCAAACAGAAAACCATTTTTGATTGTCACTGTTTGACTACAATTATTAATCTGATTGCTGTTATTTGACCTCTATTTAAATTTATAAAGTAGTTAATTCAAGCCTGCATTCAAGTAAGTTTCTTCACACGTTTCATCAAAACAGAGCAGACTAGACCCAGGCTCACTTAGCATTATGGAGTGCCCGCTGTGAATGTAAGACAGTTTGGGGAGAGATGAAATTCCAAAATTTGACTTGCCCTTTGGCCCTTTGGTTGTACTAGCCCAAATCATGGAGGAGCTTGCCCGAAAATATCATTTTAGTTGATTTCAGATCTGCTTCTCTCACAAATAACACTACTTCACTTATGTCCACCAGGCAACCTGGGATAAAAGGTTGCTAGTCTGACTAATCGTTTCACTACTGCACCCTGAGTCTGTTTTGCTGCCCTGTCCTGTCCTGAGGTAAAGTGCCTCACCACAGAACACTGGCAACACAGTGCCCCAGCTATGGTGTGCACCCAGACCGCTTGATCTGGAGCCAAATGTGCTAATCATTAGGCCACTGCACCTCTAACTAGTTTTTCATGAATACCTACCAGTAGAGGAAGCAGCACAGTTAATACCAGCTTAATCAACAAATTAACAGGGTCCAATTTAACATTCTCATATTCTATAATCCACGACACCAGAGGTGGAACAGTGAAGACGGCTGCCATATTACAAATCACTGTGAGCATTACAGACAATGCTACGGCACCTCCAGCTTGAGCTGTCTGCCGAAAAAGACAACAAACAATCATTGGATGAGGTTTTTCATGATATCCAGAATTATCAAGGGCAAGGTAACTGAAGGCTGAGGCTGATAATGCATACCAAGACCTTGATAATTCTGGATATCATGAAAAACCGAATTCAACAATATTGTTTTATTATACACTGATTTCTCAAAGGAAAAACATGTATTAAGCACTACTGAAAGATGCAATTACCTCAGCACAACACATGTAGGTGCTAACTCTGTATTCCTTTGGGTTTTTTAGTTTTCTGTTCCTTGAGGTACTCTTGAAATACTTACTTCACTAGTTTTGTTGACCTTTTGTGTTCTCAACACTCTTATCTTCTACATTTTTTCTCTCTCCGACAGAGGGAAGTCAATTAAACCATTGTTTTCACGATCGTCGCCCAGAGCGATCTATGTAACCACTCTCTCCACTTGACAAATAACCTCTGTAGCTACACGTATGTGACTGTACTCAATGCATGGAAAAATATCGAGAATTATCTGTAGCACAGAGAATACATGTAGGCATTGAGAGTTCAGTGTATAATATTACTTCTAACACATTTATTACAGGCAATTATTATTCGTAAGAATCAATCCAATTTTTTGGTCAGCACCAAGAATTATTATGACCTACGGCCAGGACTGATTTTTCCAGCTTATGTAGAGAAACAATTATTTTCACTGTGTCCAATATTGTCCCATTTGGGTAACTAAGGTAAGAAAATCCAATCCCATCAATGTGTTGGTATAGTCATACCATCATTTTATTGTGATCTGAAACTATTTTATCTTTTTGAACCATAACTATAAATGTTTTTGTTTCCTTTTGCTTACAATGGGAAGATCTTGTCAAATCTTGGTCAAAATTCTTCAAGCATCCATCCCCTCCTGACCCCCTTCATGCCTTCTACTTCATATCCATACTACCCCAATGCTATACAAGGAATTGGAAATTCCTGGGGGTGGGGTGCATTTTGTTAAAATTCGAATGGCGACGGAAAGGACAGTAATTGCCCAATTTCAATATTTTAAAATTCAGCCTAAAACAATAGACATCACCACAAGGCTCTGAGGAATAAACCCCACAAACTCTATAGTTTATTCTCCAGAGCCTCGTACTGATGTCTATTGTTTTAGGCTGAATTTTAACACATTGAAAGTGGTCTATTAAGCAACTTTCACATTTCTCTTGTATTCTGCCTCTTTTAGCCGGTCATCCTTTGCTTACATGGATAATATATTTTTTGAATTTTGCCCCAAAAGTAAACAATATTGTAGGTTTTGGAATGCAATCCTTTAGAGTTACACAATTAGACTACTCGCCCTCGTTTTCTACAAGTAATAGTCAACTTGGCTGCCCCTCATTGACTATTCGCCCGTAGAAAACTCGGGCTTGTAGTCTAATTGTTAAATAGAAAATTAATTATGGCAAGTGGAAGCCTTTTGAAATAATGCATCTTTTGACTTGGTAGGGCACACTTCTTTACCCCAGGCAGCTTTTTAGCCAGATGGCTGTACAGGTGTCCTGTGGACGGCCACTTTTTAAAGAAAATTGTTTTATTTTCCATGTGGGAGGCGCAGTGGCCTAATGGTTAGTGTGCTGGACTCTGGATCGGACGGCCCAGGTTCGAGCCAGGGCACTGCGTTGTGCTCTTGGGCAATACACTTTACTCTCAGTGCACCTCTTCACCCAGGTGTATAAATGGGTACCGGCGAATTTACTGCTGGGGGTAACCCTGTGATGGACTAGCATCCCATCCAGGGGGGAGTAGAAATACTCTCTGTTGCTTCATGCTACAGACACTGGGATAAGCTCCGGCCTGATGTGCCGCTAGGCCCGAATGCAGACTTTACCTACGTTGCTTTTTAAATTGTTCAATTTAGCAGGCTCCATAGCGCATTTTGGACTGCCACTTTTCATATCCTGACTAAAAGCCTGCCCCAGGAGAGGGGTGATAGTAGCTTTTTGTTAAAGTCTTCCTTTTGTTTAGGGGTTGTTTTGCAGGTACATTCTGTATACGGGAGTGATTTGTAAATTTGCAAATGCCCGGGGGTTCCCTGGGGTCACCGCCTCGGGATGGCCGCAGATAAGTGTATATTTACCAGTATAACTACTTCTTACCAGTATAACTCCAGCGGAGATCGTACACGGTACAATGAAGTAAATCTGCATTCCTGTTTGAAATAAAGGTGGACCAAGTATTGAACTCCCCTCAAAGTGATTTTCGGGAGGTGAAGAAGTTCCATTCGTCGAATTTTCACCGTTCACGTGCACACGATCCTTTGTCACAGAGTATGGCAAAACACCGGTTAGTTGTCCGCCAATTATTGGCGTAATCAACAAAATACAAACGATCCCCCATATCAGAGCCTTGAATGATTTAAAAGCATCCTTCACTTCGCCGGTTTTAAGCTTGAGACCACTATGAAAGAACAAACCCACGACACATACATAGTGTGTTGGCAATTCGCTAAAGAACACCCCTGGCTCTGGAACTAAAATTCCAAAAATTACGAGCGATAACAGGCAAATGGGCATAAAATTCTTAAACACCACTTCTTTTACTCTACTCCATAATGATTTGCGCTGTTCAGTGTTTTCCACGCTTTCCGCGGGAGAATTGCTGTCCCCTCGCAAATTTATCACCGCCATTGGAAAATTTTTATCCACGTTATGAGGCAATGTCCGGCTCCTTGTCGTCATATAAACCGACGCCATGTGTGACATGCATGTGAGCGTGACGTCACACTACACAAAAATCGACAAAAAGCAGACAGACGCTTGATGAGGGGGGTGGGGGTGGTGTAATACTATCCGGGTTTTCAGGTGCAAATTCAGATTTACTTGTAAATCTGACGAAAATAGTGGTCTCTCCGCTTATATAAGTATTCTATTTTTATTTATGTTGTATTTTAGTTTGTACTGGCAATTAGCTTAACCAGCAAGCTCAAGAGCAGACAAAGCTAAATAAACGCCACTGCTGTATGGATGGATAATAGTCCATTTTACAGTTCTGTGAAATGTAACCAGGCTTCTGTATAAAAGCGAGGCTCTGGGTGACATTGTGATGATAAAGATCAGAAACTATTTAGCATAACAAAACAAAAATATTTACATATCAAAAGAAAAATTAAAGGGTTTATATCTAAGCAAGGGCACCTTCAGCCTCAATTCCACTCAAAGGCTTGGTAACTAAGCACAGAACTGTAAAATGGCCTATTACCGGCACGACACAATGGGGCATTTGAATGTTTTCACTTCAATACTCTGCAGCTAAGGGACAGACCATTTTATCCTTGAGTGGGGGGAGGAGAGGGTGGGCAATTTTTCGGAGCAAGATTTTTTTATGGACTGAGCTTGTGCAAGATTTTTTTAAACATCATCACAAGGACCTGGATGGTAGAAAGTTCTTGCTAGATGTTTTTCCCCATGGCTCTGTTTGCTAAATAATTTTTTTGGCACTTCCTTGTCCAATGCCCCCTCCCCCAAATGGTTTATTTGGCCACCATACTCAAGCCCTTAATTAATTACTTAATACAATAGAAACATCGCCAGCAATTACAAATGTTTGTAATTAAATTACGTAACTACGTCAAGAGGAAATAAATTGAATTAAATTGAATTGAATTGAGTTGGCTGCAGACTAGGGGAAAATCCCTTTCCTACCGGTATTTATAATGCAATTGGTTCAAAGATAGAGAACTGCATAATTGAATCATGAACCCAGGGATCAGGGGGCTGACTGTGGTGAACATTACAATCAGCAAAAAAGATACACAAGTTTTACACTTGTTGTATTTATTTAATAATAATTAAATATCCATCTGCTCAGCTGATATATTGATATTTTTGTACATACATACTGAATATAATCTTTTATTCTATAAAGGTCTATAACTTGGCAATAATTTGATTATAATAATAATAATAATTAGCCCTTTATGAGACTTGGGGCACAGGAAATCATCAGTTAGTTGTATTCATCACATGCACAACATCTTCAAGACTTGGCACGCAAAGTTCAACACAACTACAATGATTCCCTGTGTGACAGTGTGCATTTCACAGAGGCAGTCAGCCATTTAAATATTTTTCTACTAGTTTGTAAATTTAAAATACAAATTATATGCACAACAACATAGGCATACGACAGTTGGCATTTTAAGTGTTTTACTAGCATTAATACTAGTGTTCATACTAGCAAGTGTTCTTCGCTCTGACGAAGGGATAACGCTTGAAACGTCAGCTCTTGAATCTCTCTACAGTGGCCAATTGACATTATCAACCCAGTTGATAAAACCAAATTATACTGTTATACTTCCCACCTTGTAAGCTTCACTTCATGGGCTAATACTTGCTTTAAGAACATAAAATTTCTGCAGGGCAACTATCAGCCGATAGTTCCTTGACAGAAACACTCTATTGTTTAAATAAAAACCTCAGGCAAATCCACTTTAATATTTCTTTTAATAATTATAATATAAACCTAATAGTTTCTTTTACTAATTTAATAAATAAATGTATAATCAAAATATCCTTGTCATCAACACAAAAGCTGCAAATGATAATGTGAGGTAAACCCATGCTTTATGTTGGAATGGCGACTTGTGATTGTGCATTTGTCTCCAGTGTGGAACAGATTTATCAAGCTTGTCTCTTGAGTACAATACCAGTAAGCCTGGAGTTACAAACATGATGGCCAATCCAGCAAAAGATCCCTGAAAAAATTTATTAATTCCTTTAAATAGGCAAACAAATACACATTAATTTCTTCATATATAAATTAAAGCTTACAGGACTTAAAGATGTGATGTTCGACGAGCTGGCTTCACCTAAAGGTCTCTGATGAGTCTCTTGGCGTGAAAATATGCATTTATTGGTATGTTATGCAATTGGGAATCCTTATGCGATGTAAGGCTAGATTGCCACAGTGACCATAATTTAAAGCTAGCAGGACTTTGAACATGATGTTCTTGGTGGGGATGAAACATGCGTGTCAGACTAGCCTTGAAAATATCAATAAATATATCAATAAATATATGGAAATTAGAAGTGGCCACTTAGAAAATTCAAGTTAGACTGTTTTTGGCTAACAGGGTGGAAGTTTTTATATGCCAGATGTTTCTAAATCTGATGTAATCACTTACTGTCAGCGCAACTAATTGCCCAACATCATGTACAAATACAGCAACAACGACAGGAGGAATCAGTGCAATAAGTGTAAAGATCTGCTGGCTAAAAAACAACTTCTGAAAAAGAAGAACAGCATAATTACAATGAATTATATAACATTATAACTACAGCATTTAATTTAAAATATTTTGCAATTTCTGAAATTTCCAGGGAGTTTGGTGATCTCTCACAGGGGTTCAAAACAAGCTGAGGTCTACTCGTTACTTGAGTATATGACAGAGTCAGTGGCTTGAAATTAGAAAAAAAATCCAGGTTGTCCTTATGGCAAATGCCGGACAATCTTCAGTCTCCCCAATCAGTAAGGCACTGTGCCTGAGTTAAAAGACACAAGACTTAAATAAAGTTCATTATTATTATTAATATTATTCTTGGGCAACCAGCCCTTTATTTTTCTTAAAAACTGGTTGCCCGAACAAAGTTTTAGTTGTCTCTGCTTGGTTACCCGAATGAAGTTTTAGTTGTCTCTGCTTGTTTAGAATGAATACTGTAAGAATTCACTGCATGTCATTTTTCTAGAGCACACTCATTGTGCAAAAAATCTGAGTTAGCACTTTACTGACGTGTAGTTGTATGCTTTAGTAATGTTTACTGTCAAAGTCAGTCACATGAAATGTTGAATCAAAACTTCTGCAAGCAGCAGTCAATCAGTCATCAATCAAAATTTTATAACGACCTTATATGGAAAGGTTTGATTATATAAATGCCTTCGAAGGGTTTAATTAAACAAACACCTTCCATATAAGGTCATTAATAAGTCTTGATTGACAAACGCCAACTGCTTGTAAGCATTTTGATTCAAAAAGTCTTATATGACTGAATTTAGTGGCAATATTTTTTTTGTTTCATTTGTTTTTTTGTGATATCCAGATTTCTTTGTTATTTTAAGGAGAAAATAGATGTTGATCATAAGCAGTTGGGTAAAACATTAAATACTGGGGTACGTACATCTAGTTTATCAATAAAAAATCAGAAATCAAAGCAGAAATATTGACACAATTTACCTTAGATATTGGAAACAGTGCTATTAAATTGTTCCTCAGTGTTATGCAGATCAAAGGAAAGTTGCTACTAAGCGTAAACACAGGATACAAGGTAAGAAACTTTGCCAGAACAGTAACAGAATGCTCACTAAAATTTAATGTGTAAAGTTGACTAATGGCAGATGCTGGCTTATTGAGGACTGCAGAAAAAACAATGGTGCTGCAGTAGAGAATCACTATGATGTAGTCCACTAAAACAACTTGTAACGTTTTTCTTTTGTCAGCCAGTGGAAGGATTATGGATGGGAGAGAGTGATGGCACATGAAGGCAAACACTGCCATGCCAATAAGCTGAAAAGTGGATAAAAATAATAATGAGAATGTACAAAGAGCAGAATCCAACTATAAATTCCCCAAAACTTGAACCCTTCCCAAGTCCCAATTTCCTCTTTGAGAGTTACCGGTACAGTCGAACCTTGATTATCCAGACTCGGTGGGTAAATAGTCTGGATTATCGAGAGTCCAGATAATCAAAAATATGAATATTAATGAGACAGCAATGTAAACAAAAGAAATAAAGATACCATATTTTTAAGTCTGAAAGTCTGATTCATTGACTAACAAATACATATACTCATGTTTTTAAAATAAAAACCTACTCGCCGTTTCTAAAACAGTGAAGCACAGTAGTTTGCTTTAAAGTCTTATAACGAGATCGCATTGGTAATTCCATCATACCATGAAGTTATGATCGTTTCTTGTGTTTACATAACCCACGCTCATCAAACTGATCAAGCATGACATTCCCTTAACAACAAAACAATACTGAACCAATCAAAATTCAGCTGAACGCATCAGAATGCTTTTTGTCGCCAAGCACTCGATCTTCCTGACTTTTAACAAATTATTTCTGAATTTTTTACCTCTTGAAGTTTTCAAGATCAAAGCTCATTAATATTCATGAAAAAAACGGGACCAGAGAAAAAGTCCGGAAAATCGAAAAGTCTGGACGATTGATGTCCGGATAATTGAAGTTCGTCTGTATGCTCAGGGAACCATCATGATGGTATAGTTTGTATGCACCACACACACAACATCTATGTGACGCTACATACACTAACATGAATACTTGCACATATTTCATAGAGGTAATCAGGCATTGAGTGCTGTGCTTTTATTCCCCGATTCTCAAACTTCCTGCTTTCTTAAACCATTACTCATTGCCTTTGGATGTTCGAGAAGCTGGAATTCCATTGTACATCAAAGTACCTCACAACTTCCTCTAAACTTAGTGCACCTTCAATGACTATTTGAGTTACAAGTGCAAGCTGCACACTAAAAAAGGGAGAGGAAAACCAACGAGTGATGAAAAGATTGGCATGTCTGATCTACACTGTAACTGACTAGGTGCACAAATATGTAGGTCAGTGCTATCTCGAACTCAAATTATAAATTATATTTTCCTTGCACTTGTTCCTTTTAGTCAATTATTAAATATATAAGCTAATCTTAAACTCAGGGGTTTCAAAACAAGGCAGCGACTGCCGGAGTTCCACCGGTTACTTGACTACTATGTCCCCCGGCTACTCTGGTCATATCAATCAGCTTAAGACAAAAAATCTCACTTATAACAGCCACCTACTATTCCAATCGGTGACGCTTACTTCAAAACATTTTGAAACCCCTGTAAACTCTCTTCTTTCTCAAACTAATCTTTAGTCTCCCTTGAGAATTGGCGATAGCAAGGTTCAGCTTTAACTATCTTATCTTTAACGATCCCTGAGGATTGGTCTGGGACACCAAGACGGCAGCCATTTCTTTGCTTTAAGACACCAATATGAAAAAAGCTCTATAATTATAATATTGATCAAAAGTACCTCTTTAGCCTTTGGTGTATCCCACAATATCAACTGATCTGTTGGAACTTTGTGTCCATTTGCAATGTCGAACACTGTCAATACAATCATTAACAACATGGCAGAGTTCCTCATCACCATTGTAAACAATTGAAGGTAAGTTGTTTTTTGAAAGTTGAAGAAACAGAATGGTCCAATGAACATGATGAAACCCCAGAGGAAGGAGTAATAAGAGATCTGATGGCTGGCACCAACAGCTTTTTCTAGTGTTGTGGCTACTGATACAGAATAAATTGCAAGATCCTGAAAAAAGGAACATCATTATCAATGGTAAAAAAAATATTATGTGAGAGGCACCTCAATGGTTGAATTCGTACATTGGACTCTGGATTGGGAGGTCAACTAAGGTCTGCGCCCTGGTCAGGTTAATTGCATTCTGTTCTTGGTCAAGACACTTAACTTTCAAAGTGCCTCCCTCCACCCAGGTGTATAAATGGGTTCCAGCAAATTTGTCATATGCTGGAGTTAAGTAGCAGAAATATTTTCCGTAGTTGCTCTATGTTATAGAAACAGACTGGGATAAGCTCCAGCTTGATGGGACGTACACTAGACTCAAACACAGACAAAACCATTAACAAAACCATTATTGATACAATTAAACACTTACCCCATATAAATACAAGCAAAGTACTGCATAGAAGAAAGTTGACCCTGCACCTCCTAGAAACAGTTCTGACATATAACCCATCTCAAATTTCTCCTCAATTTGAAATAAAGGGGGGCATAGTGCATCTGTCTTGACTTTGATTTGACTAGGTTCTCCAGAACTTTCATTCTCAGTTTCACATCCTTTGACACATCCTTTTCTTCTTACAGATGTTGTTCTCCGCCAAGCATTTGTAGTCGCAAGCACTTCTATCATGAAAGTAGCACTGATGAATGCCATGAAAGAGACTGTGGCAAGGCAGAGTATACCAGCAATAATTCCAGCTTTGGCAATAGCTGAAGGAAGGGCAAGAATTCCCACACCCACCAGGAGATTGAAAAGAAAAATGGCAGCAACCTGAAACATTTAAAACATCACACTGTTAGTCATTGTGATATCATCTTGGAAACTTAAAGTTTGAGCAGGGAGCCCAAATTACAGTGCAACATGCCTAAGTGTGGCCACCCGACAAACTTTTTTGACAAGTTAGCCAATCAGAGAGCGCAAATTTGTTTGAGTTGTCCCGCCTCCTTGTTGAAAGGACGACAGGTTTCGTGGCAACAGCTTTGAACATTGCAAGGAGGTGGGACAGCTCAAACAAATTTGCGCTCTCTGATTGGCTAATTATAACTTGCCACCCTTAGGCGCGTCGTGCTGTAAGTATGTGAGCATTGTTATCAAATATATAATTTACAAAATAGTAATCGAGACACTATTTTACTTTTTTTGTTTAGTATCTTGCAGTTCTGTCAAAGCCGAAGGCTGAGGAAAATAAATGATCTGCAAGTAGTTGTGCTATGTCTGGTTGTGCGTGAAATTTCAAGTTCTTGTTGTTCCTCCAAGGTATTAAAAAGAAATACATTTAGTTTACGTCTTTTGTCTCTTGCAAAATCATGATATATAAAACTAATTCAAAATCAGAAATATAATCTTAACTATGAAAAACAGTTTATAATTAAACCAAAAACGTTAGGAAATCAGTACTCATAATTTCGTTTCGTTCAAACCGCACATTAAAAAGCTTGATTAAAGCAATATTTAGAGAAGTAGTTTTCATACACACCGTGGAAGAGTAGCTAGATGATGCATAAGGACCTTCAATTGATTTTCCAGACATGAGTGTTCCGTTTAATATGACAAAACGAATTCAGAATAGCCAAATTTCTTCATTCACTTTCAGTTGCAAATTGTCGACGCCATCTTGTGGTGCTGTTTGGGAGAGACTGGGGACGACAGTCAGAGAAATATGGCGCCCGGAGAGGTGTGCGAGGTTTCGTTCGCGGAAAATTATGCAATATTGTCCATGAAAAATGGGGAAAATAGGATCAACATCGACTTTTTGAAAGAGTTTAATTCTGCTCTTGATGAAATCGAAAGGTATTTACTTTCTTTTGTTGTTCAGCTTTAAAAATAGATGGTCCCGAGTCTTGTACCCGCTTCCCGCCGTTTGTACCTCTAAATGCAGAACTGTTATGTTCAGTGTTGACAGCAGACGGATAACTTTAAAACTCGACGAAAGTCCTGAAGCCATAGCCTGTCTAGGATGGCTCCAGACCCTGATTAGGACAGACTTGCTTGAAATTATTTACCCTGCAGGGACCGCGCAGGGGGGTGGAGCTGGGGGGCTTTAGCCCCCCCTCCCCACTTTTTTGGCTGATTAAATCACTATTTCTTTTTACTTTAGTAAACCAGGTCTGTCTTTTACAAAAAAAAAGTACATTACATTATTTTTGAGTTATTTTTTTCAAAAAAATAACTCTTAGTCGGCATACCGACGTATGTCTCTATTCAGTGGATGGATGGGTCGATGGATGGATGGATTGATGGATGGGTGGACGGTTCACACCAATCAGAATTAGGATACTATCGATCAATTACCAATGAAATTGCCGCTTGTATGTATCATTTAATTTTGTATCAATATTTGTTTCGGATTCAAGGGATGGCCATCTTTATTTTCATATAAACATGGCCTTATTCGGCAGTGTTGGCATGATGTCTCTATTTCCAGCACTCGGTGTTTATGTAGCTCTGGTGTACCATGTTGTGTGTGGGTTTTAAGCGGAAAACTGTTTGGAAATTTTCATGGTGGTGAAGAAGGTACGAGGATGTGAAATTTACATGCTGCGAGCAGTCTGTTTTGGCGGCTTTGGGTTGAGGGATTGTTTTTTTATTGCGGTTAGTTGTGAATAAGAGCCATGTTGAATTTTAAAATGTTTCTGACTGAAGTAATGATAGCTTTTATTTTGGTTAGATTTTGGCCAAAAAGCTGATCAAATTCCCCCAACCCCTGGGAAAATTAATAAGAGACCCGGGGCGGTTTCTCGAAGGACTTTTTTACATTTGACATCTGTGTCAAAGATAGTCATCAATATTTGCCGCACTTTTGACTCAAATAAAAAGCTGGACAAATCCAATTTTTCGTGGTATAACCCCTCAGGAGTTTTCTTGTTATTTTTCCTTGTTGTTTCTCAGAGGGAGGCAAAGAAATGTACCAACTATATCGTGTGTGTAGAACCATTGTTGTACTCAGTAAACCTTTTGTTTTGGGACGTTTCATTACTGTAACAGTTGTAATTTTTTTAATTTTTATTTTTCCTCGTCATACGAAAATTATTGACTCTTTTAAAACGTCATAGTGGTCGTAATACACTTTTGAAATAAAAACTTTGCCTATGTTCCCTCTCTTTCTTTCAGAATGTGGTAATGTGCATTTTACGAGGTTCCTAGGGCTCCATAATTTGCATTTTGGTTTTGACTTCACACGCTTCATTTTTTTGAAGTTCAAATGCATCTCATGTTGCAGCTAATGGCTTCGTGTGCAGTCAAACGGAAAACGCTGAACCGGAATTTTTGGTCAAATAGAAAAGCACCCCAGATCACTGCTTTGTCTTTTTAGTAGCTTCTATTGATGGTTTTCACTGTCACACAATCAATAACTAAATTCAAAACAATTCAACTACAGAGGCTAAGAATTTCAGATAGTATAGACAAAAATAAATAAAAAAATTCTCCAAGTCTCAGGTCTGTGCGGTGTTCTGTTTGCGAGTTATTTGCCAAAACTGTCCACGCAATTAAATTACAAAGCTCGGTATGGAGACGCCATATTTGTGCCAAGAAGCTGCAGTCTTTTCCTTTAAAATACTCAAAAACTTGCCATGCCAACCTCTGCCATGATTTATCAACACACATGGAATCACCGGGACACATTACATGAAATCGAGGCCAACGTTCAAATTCCCCACCCTATATGAGTGAGGATCGAATTCCCCACCCCAGGGGAAGGCAAAGGTGTAAGTAGTTTTTAGTATTGTTAGTAATGTGAGAGTTAAGTTCTGTAAATAATTTTAAGTATGTCAGTGTTAAGTACTGTAAGTAATGTTAGTGTTGCAACTAATAATAAAAAAAAAACAATTAAAAAAAAGGTGTCAAATTCCCAGGGTATGCCCGGGGCAGATGTTGAAGGTTCAGTTTGACTGGTACATATAGCCCATGTTAGTCCTTAACATTTATATCTTGCAATTTTTGGAATTTTTAGCATATCTTGTAATTCTTACACGGCATGTCTGAAAACCAGCTTGCTGAGCCATTTACTGTTTTAAATAAAGTTGATTGATTGATGTAGGGAAGTACCCCCTCCCCCGCCCCAGGCATTTGTTTTAAAACAGTAGCATTCTCTTTTTCAGGTGCAAAACCGTTCAGTTTCTCGTCACCACAGGAGATGGCAAATTTTATTCAAATGGATTTGATCAAGTATTTCTTAAGAAATGTACCACTGAAGAATTCTTATCAACTTTGAATCTGGCTAATAACACTTTTATAAGATTGCTGACATTTCCAGTATTTACTGTGGCTGCTTTAAATGGTATTCAGAAGTTACAATTTCTTGTTTGAGGTTTTACTCAGTTGTGAATTTTTATTATTACAGGTGATAATAACTCTGAAAAATGGCTTTTCAGGTCAAATAAATTTTGATGTTAACGTCCTGTCCACACTAATACAAATAAATATTTTGTAAAAGCATCTTTTCTTGTACTCCTCGCTAGTTTTAGTGGTTTACTGCTCAAAGCAACATTTTCAGTAATGCTCTCTCAGCAAATTTGGTGTGTTGAAAATGCTGACATTACAAGGGTGGATTTATAGCAGGCTCAAGATCAATGATGCATGCTTAAAAATTACAGTTAAACATTCTCAGTTTTCTTAGTGTCTACAAGAAAACAATAAAAATCCATTTTCGGGGGAGAGGGGGGTCTCTATTGCTATGTTTATCCTAATTAGTGTGGACAATGCTTAAATTGGCCAATAAAAGGTGTATGAATGTGCTTTTAAACTTGGATCTTGAAGGTAATTTAGCAGGGCATGTATTTTGTACTTCGCAGGACATGCATTTGCTGCAGGAGCACTTTTGGCACTTGCACATGACTGCCGTGTGATGAGAACTCAAAAAGGCTGGTTCTGCTTACCTGAGGTCAAGTATAGCATGCGCTTCGGAAAAGGACATATTTCACTGTTAAGGTAAATGCTTAACCATTAATATCTTGAATTTCAATAAAATTAATAATGATATTTTGTATCGCTAATTCTAAAAAGTGACATGCAGGGGCATAGCATGGTTTTTCGGTCTAGGTACGCATGGAAAGAGAAGGTATATACGTAATTGAGCGCCGAATGCGCTAGCCACTTGAGGGGTCTGGGAAATTTTTAGGGCCTTGGAAATGCCATTTCCCATGTTTTTTTGGGAAAGTTTCATAAATCAAAGCATGAAATAAATAACCATATATATTTTTTTTATATTTCTGAGGTACGTGCCTATATGCCTCTGGTTGCTTATAATATTTTTTTTTCTCACAGTGTTAGTTAAGTATGGTTATTCACATGGAGAGTAACCCTGGATACTAGAGGTCTCCTTGCAGGCATGGGGCATACTTTTCTTTTTTTGTGTGGGCCACACAAAGACTCAACTGAAGCCTGAAACCACACATGAATAGCCATATTGGGATGTCCTGCCCCAAAGTCGAAACAATTACCCGGCCTCATTTTTTGACGAAGTGGTAGCCATTTCTTATGTACCTTCCATATGAAATGTTACCTCTGTCAGACAGGTACGGTAGGTCTAGTGCTACATCCCTCAAGATTTAGTTCTGTAGTAAGTCAGAGTGTTTTCGCTGACACACATTAAAAAATAGAGTCAAGAAAATGTTATCTTATAGAAGATAAATAGACCCTTCTCTAAGTTTCAGGTGCGTACATTATTCCAAACTTCAGATATTTGTCAAAATGTTCTGTGCAAATTTTCAGAGCCCAGTATGGAGCCACCATATTGGAAATCTCCAGTTTTTTAATTTATATACCTCCAGCTTGAAAAAGATATCCCTTTCAGACAGAGCATCCACATTAAGTCCCTCCTATGGAGAGTCCCCTAGGTTATGCACTTACAGGTCTGATAAGTTACACCAGGTATATACAAAGGTCTACTCATTTAGTTGTTATTTTTTAGAGAAAAGATTAAAGATTCCAAGGCACTCACAGATGCTGTGCTCATGGGGCGGCGTTTGGTAGCAGAAGAAGCTCTGTCTGGTGGGATTGTCCAAAAGATTTGTGATATGGAGGAATTACTGGATACAGCTGTTCAGATGGGGCAAGCAGTTGCAGGAAAAAATAACTTGAACAGAGATGCTGTTAAACATACAAAATCCGATCTTTATAATGACATCATAAGTGCTTATCAAAGTGATAATTTAAGCAGAATAGGTGTTATGCAGGGGCTTTCTCAGTTTGGAGGGAAGTCAAAACTTTGAAAAAGGTTGATCAACCTTGTCCATAGTGGTTGAGTTATGAACCAAAATCTAATCTCTGGGATATTAATTTTTATAGGTATTGGAATTTTTTAGCTTGAACGGGTTGAGTAGCAATTGATTTGCATAATTTATAACAAATGGAAAAAGCCGTGTTATTTTCCATACTGATGCCATGGTAGGTAATTGAAACCAACAAGTTTGAACTGAGCTGGAAACCAGAGGGCTGAAGTGAGGGATTCAGTCCAAAACCTTCCATGGGAGAAGTATGGGTAAGAACTGGAACAGTGCAATCAACAATGAGTGAATCAATCCAATTCATGTATTCAGAAAGCAAATCATATAGACAGGTCAGACGTCAAACCTCCATAGATAGTCATGAGTGTCTAGCAATGCATCAAAATTAAATTATTGTTTTTGAAACAATGAGGTGAAATAATAACAATGAATGTGGCAATAGTAGCTTTTTAGCCTGACCAAAAGCCTGGGAAGCCAAATACTATAAGCTACTCTGGTGGAGACATTTTTGAAATTTTAGGCAATAAATGTATGTAAATGTAGTACATTGTTTTGTTCCTGATTCTATGTAGTTTGGGGCAGTATTGTTTCTCATCATTTGTTTCTTTTGTGTCACTTCATGTGTATCCGGTACACGAAGAAGGAGCCCAAGCACAGCAAGGAAGATATTGCACCACATACTCAGTGCTTGTCTATCTCTTCTTTTACCCTGACACATACCAAATAAGTGCTAGTACAAAGAGTTTATAAAATTGTAAACATGTCAATATCATGTTGTTTGCATACATTTCAACTACTGAGTCAGTTTGCCCCTTGGGACGTGCACTGTCCTAATGGTTAAGGCGCTGAACTCAGGTGGTTCAGACTTGGCCAGGGTCACCAGTTGTGTTCTTAAGCAAGATACTTAACTCTCCTAATGTCGCTCTCCACCCAGGTGTATAAATGGGTACCGGCAAATTTAATACTTGTGGGTAAACCCTTCAAGACCTGTCATCCCATGAGGGAAGGATTAGAAATACCCCTAGTCACTCTGTAGTGCAGCAGCTCTTGTAATTCTAATGGTAGCAGTTGCTGTTGTCTTAGGGGCTGGGGCATTGTTCCTGTTGTTTGTTCTATTGTTTTCACACTGGGTATCAAGCCATTCATGTGAGACCTTACAAGAGCTGCTACATCACCTTAGTCACTTGATGCAAGAGAAGCCGTGATTAGCTCCAGAGGTATGGGCCAAATATTGGCCTGATTTCCAGACTTAGATGGTAACAGAACAACAGAAAGACAAATTTTTACATATACCAGTAGTTTGAAGTCTTCCATCACAGTCTTCCTGTTTTTGAAATTTCATCCATGCTAATGAACCTTAATAACATCTTTGTAACTTATTGATTCATGTATGTAAATTAGATTGTTATTGTGTAAATGCATGTTGTTTTTATTTTTTTAATTTGGATTTTGTCTGTAAGTGTTGTAATGTATTTTTAGGGCCCTAGTCAGCCTCCGCCATTTCCGATGCTATTGAAATTGTGGAAATATTATGGTGAAGCCTAATCTTATTGTATTATATAAGATAAAATAAGATAACTTTATTTATACACGGTAACCAACTAACTAGCTATCTTCCTAGCTACAAAAAAGGTATAAAATACAAAAGAATAAAAACTGCTTTTCATGGAGGCCGTGTTCAAAAAATATACTGAAAAATTTCGCTTAAGAATTATAAGTATTGCTGTAAGTGATGTTAGTAGTGGATGTGTTTACATTACCTTTAGCAAGTTTCTCAGTGATCTCTTGTTTTGACGTGCCCAGCGTAAAATATTTACTGAAACTCCCACATGTAAACAATAACAAATTAAGATGTGGCTGACCAGGTGTAAATAAAGATTGTTATTATTATTTATTCCCTTCCACAGGTAGCCCATACAAGCAGTGTGACGAAGCTACATAAAGGGATCATAAAAATGTGTAGGGTGATATTGACATGGTCTTTTATAAAATTATGCTAAAAATAGTGTGACAAATATAATAAATAGATTTAGCCAAGCCTAAAAGCGGAGCAACATATTTTTGCTGGTTCTTAATAATTTCTCTGAAATAAATAATAATTAAAAACGTGAACTCAAATTGCAGAATTTCAGCTAAGAATGACCACAAAATGTTAAAAAATGCTGCCAGAAGAAAAAAAAATCTGACTTGAGCCCGCGATCAATTAAGAAAACTAATGCCTGGCCAGCGGTCAACTTCCAAAAAACACGTTGTCTCGATAAGTTCTAACCTGAGCCCGCGATATGGTCATGTGATACTGGTCAGCGGATACCTCGATTTGACAGCTGTCAATTGACCATAAAATGGATACCCTTTAACAAAGATGTAAGCTTATAAGGCTGACAAGGAATTGACAAGGCATGGCTATGGCCGCCATGTTGCGCGACTCCGACGTCGTGTGTACGCGCCCACGAGCAATACCGCTAGCCATGATAACCATGAGAAAATCAACTCACGGGTTTCGTTTTCTTTCCCATATGAGTATGGGGCTCCGCTTGGCGGAGCTCCGCTATCAATGAAAATGCTGCTGCTCAAAATGTTGAATTTGCGCGATTTGAAGTGTAGTTTCGAAGGTAAAAATAGATAGTCGCACTCCTCGTAAGTGCTCCAAACGCCTCCCTCCCACCCCCTCTCCCCTCCTTTCCTTGTCCGCTTAGCCTCGTTTTGGAGTAGGTCTGAGTACAAGCTCGACGACGGCCGAAAGCCAAGGAACCAGCTGTTTCAAGATTTTTGATGACATTAATTACACACAGTCTTGACACAAGTTTCCAGTACTGTCGGCAATCGTCCGGCAAATAACAATGGATCGCACCTATCAGGCTCAACGAGTTATCATTTACCCGAGAAACGTTCCGTTTTACCACGGCCCCGGGCAGTGCAGGGGCGATTGCTGTGCTAAATGCCTTCTCATATTTTTCACTATCGTGTGCTTTCTCGTTGGTTTCATTGTCACTATGGTTGGCCATCTTGCGAAGCCTTTTTGGGGCCCTGAAGATGATTGGTGCGACTTCTGTCGAGAGGATAGGCTTGCGACCGAACGAAACCTGAAAAATTGTCGCGTTGTTGGGCCAATATTTTTGGCGATCGGAGGTTTGCTGCTGTGCGCTTCGATTTTATATTGTCACGTCAAAAGGAAGGGAAATCAAGGAGCTACCATTGCTCAGATGGGTGTAACAAGTCAAGGGGAAACTGGAACGGCGACCACTTCAACTCACAATCCTGCAAGCGCATATGGATATCAACAACCTTACGGGCAATCGCCCGCGTACCCGCCGGGACCTTACCCGAATAACCCGCCACCACTCGCTGTGGGATCATACTCCCCATATCCAACGGGACAAGTATATCCACCAGCACAACACCCATATCCTCCACAGGGTGGACAGGGGTATCAGCCATATGCAGCAGGGATACCACCACCGCCATCATATCAAAGTGTTGTTGATCAAAGTATGCATTCTCCAAGTGATCCGCCTTTGGAGAAGGTGGATTAAATGCACATAATGAGAGATCAGGTTAGTTTTTTGTTTCAGTTAAGGACCCTGAATGGACCCTCAAAACTTAGATACACAAATCCTCCCAAGGTAAGCCGGCTCCTTCGTGTACTGGACACAGATAACGTAAAAGAAAAGAAACAAATGATGAAAAACAGTGCTGCCCAAACTACGGAGAATCACAAACAAAGGTAAAACAATGTGATTCATTTGCATACAGTACACGGAGTAAGAGCCGGTAAACCTTGGTAAAATTATTGTTAAGCTCCAAATGGCAATGCTTTTAACCTCGAGCGAGTTTAGTCAGTTCCTCAGAGCCCTGTAATGACTATTAATGATAACCTGCGATAGCCTTTGCAGGGGCAAACATGTGAACGATGTGAGTGATGAGCGAATATGTGAGAAAAGTGACCAGCAGGCAGGGAGTAGTTGGTGTGGAAGTGCCAGGCTTCGCCGCTTGCTTCTTTTCTCATGACTTTACTGTTCCTACACCGAATATGAGCCTACTCACAGGACCAATTTGTTGGTCCAAATGATTGCAATGCTGTATGTTTAGAGATTTTCATCATGTGGTTTTCTTTTATGTGCACTTAAATATTTCAGTTGTAGATCCCTTCCAAATATAAACCCCAAAATATTTTGAAACACAAATTTCTCGTAAACAAACACTGTGTCTCATCCAGGGCACTTACCATCCATGCTATGTTCAGATGAGTAGTCAGCGGAACAAGCCTACAAAATATGTGCATAGAGGCACATAGCCGAGTGGAAAGGGTTGGAGTCACGGGCATCCCATGATCCTCCTAGCTGCACCCTTGTATTCTTTGATGTTAATAAGGGAAAGGAAACTGTGGAAGTCTGGTCTCCTGTATCAGTAAACGACATCAGTGTTCATTAATGTTTTTGATAGCTTCTTTTCAGGGCAGTTGGAAAACCTCTTGAGCTTGTAGATTCAAGTTGAAATGAATGGTATAATAATTAATTTATCTGCTTATAGATGTTTAAGTCTCAGCACTGGCTGTAAAACACTTGATTTGGTTTTTAATTATATATAAATATATAATATTATTATATATAATTATATATTGGAATAGGGACTCTTACCAAAAAAATTCCAGGAGAGGGTGAACTTCTTGGAAAAAAGACTGTTAAAATAAAATGAATGATTACAATACCTGAGTTAATGCCAGGCCAGGCAGGACAGGTCTGGGCTATTTAACAATTATTCTGGGCTCTGAGTCAATAGCCCATGAGGCCAAGAGGAATAATTTTTTTAGTAAAATCCAACTAGAAAGTATACATTTATCTAATAATGAGCTCAAAAACTTGTCCAAAACTTCAGCAAAACGCAATTCAGCCGCCATTGTTTTTGTTTTCAAAGCCGGCGCTTTCGCTACTAGTGGGCTATAACATATAGCCTGGTAGTAGCTCAACCAATCAGAACGCAGCATTGATAATAGACCACTGGTTGGATTTTACTAAATTTTAATTTTATTATATCCAGTTGGCTCGGACATGAGCCAATGTTGACAAGCCATAAATTATCCATACCTCCCCCCACGGAAGGGACTTTTCCTAAGACCCTCCCACCTAGCCTCTGGAAATTCCCATAATATTAAGCTTAATACATTTCTTTGAATTTTTTGGCCTTTGAGAAACCCTTCCCCCACCCCAGGAATTTCCAATCCCTTCTGTGGGGGAGTATCGATATTTTCTGGAACTACACGAAATCAAAAGTAATCACCAGGCAGGTAATTTGGCGCAATACGTAATCGGAGTAGGAAGCTTAAGCAAAGGCATTGTTTCAGTAAAATTTTCTCTGTGTTTACCGACTTGCTGTCCATGCTGTGTCACATAACATGGAGTTACAAATGCTAACACGGTCGTCACAACCCATTCAAGGAGGTTAGAATGTGTCAAAAACAATAACAATCTGGCTCTTCCAGTTGTTGTTCAATGGCTCAGAAATGTCTGCATGAGCTCTCTTAGACAACTCTATAGGACTGCAATGCATGCAGAAGTTAAGTACAGGTACATTGGTTTTCAGGTTAAATCTGCTTCCAACACAGTTTAATCTGTTTCAACCTGAAGATGAAAATCTATTGGAATTCCTTTTTATGAATTCAAGTTATTTAATGTCATTGTGAAAGTGTTCTCTTCAGGTTGAAGGGAGCAGATTTAATTCCCTGAAAACAAATTTGACATTCAACATATCGAGGATAATTAGCAAAATTCAGAGATTGAACAGGCATCAGATTGATTTCAAAATCAATTGAGTGCACTATGAATTGGGCCAATTTGGCCCAAACCACACCCATTCTGTTGAACAAATCAAGTATGACATTATTGCTGCCATAGCGTCACAAGTGGTGGCAATGAAAAGGAGAAGGGAGAAACAGACAGTACTATAGTCTTGTCTATTCCATAAATAGCGTCCAATTGAGCATTTTCCAGTCATACAGCATCTCATTACAAACGGTTCTCTATTTAATTTGGTGAGCATGGAAGTTACTCAAAATGACTACCGGTATTTAAAATACTAAAAGACTTCAAATGCTGGGTTAAGTATAAATTGGGGTACATAAATTGGTTCAGCATGTTAAATTCTAGCCTGCGAATACAGCCTCTAGGGCCGGGAGCGAAGACAACGGCTGTATTCGCAGGCTAGTTTCATTCTTTAAACACACGTGGAGATCTGATTCAAACTGGGTGAAACGAAAATTCAACGATTTTTACAAAGAAATGTATTCAATCAATAAATCATTTTATTTAGTGATGCAGGTTACAGAATGGCAGCCATGAGGTTGATCTGGACCTACAATTAACTAATAAAATGTGAAATGAAAAACAAAGTAATTTATAAAAGCAACCTATGGTAACCCCTCTGGTATCACCCTCATGAAATTCGAACTTGAAACTTTGCATTATTACTAAATGTGGTATGGCAATTCTATTTACGAATGTGGTTTTCATTTGACGCTATCCGCAAATTGTGCCATTGAGTGATGATGTCTTAGTTAAGGTGGCTCAAAACGGTTTCCAGCACTATCCAAGACTTAGAATTTGATGGGTCATTATAACCACTCTTTATCAGTTGATGCTACAATCATGGTTTCAAAAAACTGCCCAATCATTGGTGAACATGTTGTTATCATTTTCGTGACATAATAAGTTACCATAGAAACAATATGACCTGCTAAAAACACACCTTTAATTTTACCTTTAACTGCTAATAACTCTAAAACAAGCTCGGTGACCCGCATTTTTTATTATAGAATTTTGATAAGCATGAGAAGATGCAACTTTATGCAAAGTTTTAAAAAATTCTGTGGAGGGGGGTCAGAGCCACCTTAACTTTCGAAAATTTCGAAAGTGCTGAAAACTGTTTTGAGCCACCTTAAAAAACGTTTGGTTTTATCCCTTTTAATTTGTAAATAGTTATTTTAATCAAAACGAATATTATGGAAGTTATTTATTTTGTTACATTGCATCCTTTTATCACTGATGCATCCCTTTGGTCCTTTGGAATGCATCCAAGAGATTTGCGGTATTTATACATGTACCAGGTTACTGTTTTATTATTAATAAGAGTTGGTTTCAAATAAAGGTAGCCCATGAATTGTTAACTGCCTGTTCTTTCTTCAGAAAGGTACCAAGGCAATCTTCCTTCTTTCATTTATCGTCGGATGCGTTTCCCGATTTTGGGTCAGCTGGTAGGTCAGAAAAGAAAACGAACCCCCCCCCCCCCCAAAAAAAAAAAAAGGTTACAAAAAGAGTCGAATGGCAGGGGGCAGCAACGAGTAGAGTTTGTGTTTACATGTTTTCCTCCCATACGGGCGGAAAGCCTCTCGCATTGGAGAGTGACACGTTTTCTGGGGACACACGATTTGATTCGCTGAAATCAAACAAAGGGAGTCCAATCACAGCCGTTTTTAACGTGCTAACGTTAAAGGATTTTAAGAGCTAAGAGGGACAAGCGGCTCTGGGGACGAGAATGACTGGGTAAATAAATTAAAAATTGAATCTTTCTTGAATTACTTTCCTATATCCTATAACTTTTGTTACGAGAAAACTTGGGTTCACTGGACGACGCTAAACGAAGAGAAAAATAAAAGATGGCCTAACGCGAATGTAAAATGGGCTTCTTGCGGTATAGTCTTGAACTTTCAGGGAAAACTAATATTAGGGAATTGGAATTGCTTTGATCAGCAAACACACAAACACAGGAAAAAAATACATTTTCCAATATTGGAATGTAGTTGGTTCATTATTGTATTATCATTGGTTGATTATTGGTTCATTTACAGGATATTCCAACATTGGTAAATGGTTATATTTTCCAACATTGGAAGATGGTTGTTATAGTATCCAACAATATTCCAATGTTTCCAGCATTGGAACACTATATTTTCCAACAATGGAAGACAGGTTTCAAA